>CM039680.1:211439072-211761572 GCA_022537955.1 Schmidtea mediterranea
GTTAACAATTCTCGTAGTTTTGCTTGCATCGTTTCCGTCTGATCACTTTTACTTGCTGCATTGATGAATAGTTTCCATCCACCTTGAGTTAATACGAACGGCTCTATTAATTTTCTTAATTATATCGGTGATCGTAAATACGTGTCCATCTTGCGTATATTTCGGCATTCGTTTTTTATACAGTCCGATCATGTTATAAATTAGATAGGCAATACCTACCATATATCGACTAGGATCATCTGATCGTTTTACTAATTGTTCCACAATTGTTAATCATTTCTGGGACATTTCTTAAAGTCATTCTCACTTTAATTATCCATGATTTTTGTTAATATTTGGCCTCAAGATTGTCCATAATTGTTTCGCTTCTGGCTGGATGTTGTGTCTCCTCAACACTCTTTTTATTTCTGGATTAGCCAAAGCTAGTACATCCGATACCAGTTCGTTTATCCACTGTGTTCCTTGTTCTCTCGTTGGCATTCTGCGCTGCACTTGTTTTGCCACTTGGTTGAGTTTCTCCAGTTTTGTTTTTGTACTCTCGTTTTGTAATTGTTCTTTTGATTTTGGCTTGGGTTCTGTTCGATTTGTTTTTGGTCTGCCTCTCGATTTATTATCCATCATTGTTCCGGCCTCTTTTCGATCTGGTTGTCTGTTAGCTAGTTCTCTCGATGTTGTAGCTCCTCTATCAGCTATCCAATTACTCCATTCGTCCGTAGTGGGCATATCTTTGCTAATCGCTTGTCGTACATTTTCCATATCCGTTTCTGCTTCTGTAGTCTCGGCGGGTTCTCTCTGTGCCCAAGTAAATCCTTCTCGTTCATCGGTTGTCTGATCAGTTTCAGTATTGGTTGCGAATAAATCGCCCGAATTTTGGTTCGTTGTTTTTCCTGCTGCGTTCATAATTTCTTCCAGATCGGTTATTACATCATCGTCTTCAACTGATTCGATTATCACTTCTTCTTCTACCTCTGGAGTTTCTAGACTGTCTCTATTTTCTGGTGATTGTATGATGATTTTCCGTTTTTCGCCTTTTTTGATTAGTTTCTGACCTGCAATTTTATTAACAGTTAAAATATTACTTATTCTCGGCTTGATTGGAGTGACTCCGATTTCCAACTCGTCATCTAAAGATCTCCCTTCATATTGCAAATGAAAAGGTAATTCGTATGGCATTTTAGCTTTTATCTCTTTGATCTTTGTTGTGACATGCTCCTCTCTCTCCTCGGTTTCTATGTCTGGGTATTGAATTTTTTAATCGATATTTTTCGGGTCTTTCCTCTGCCCATTCCATATGCTTCCATTTTCGAATTACTCCATCGAATTGTTCTGGATACCAAGAGTACATTCGTCGGTATTCCTCGATTTCTTTAACCAGTGTTCTCAAATTCTCAATTCGTTTGCATGAATCTATTATTCCTTTTGCTAGTTCAACTGCTCGTCTGTGTTGATTTTTAGCCCCCGATCTCAGAATAGTTTTTAATTCTCTACATTTTTGCGTCTCTGCTAGTGCGGTTAATTCATTTTCGATAAGATCATCCATATCCGTAGGTAAAAATTTTGATCCTGGAATTCGTTTCTCCAACACGCAAATTCTTGGTAAATCTAAATTTTCGTTTTCTGTTATATCGGTTTCTCCTTCCACTTTGAGTGTGAAGCTAATATCGTTATTTTTAATAAAAATTGATTGTTCGCCTGTTACCGATTTCTGATCGATAAATTTCGGTGATCCTGATGCGATATTTTCTGTACTTTTCGGTTTCTGATAGCATGTGCTTCGTTTATCCGGTTTATATGTGTCACGGTGACATCTTTCCGGTTGTCCAGGTGCGTTAAGCGAAATAGTTACTTTTTGACTAAATGGCCACGATAATTTACTGTCATTTATTCCTTTTGCAAATAATGAAAAATACTCCCACATGAGTGTTTTTTTCCCACTCCGTCTCCATTTGGATACACTTTCATTTTTACCCGATAACCTCCCGGTCTCGTATAGAATTTTGGACTTGATATACTTGTCACTTTCCCTTCTTTGGCTGCTTCTACTTTCTCATGCCAATCTGTAATTTTCCATTTGAATGGTGCTAGCCACTTCTCTTCTCGTAATTGTTCATCTTCTTCTGGTAGCCATTCTAGTTCATCCATGTAAAAAGCAGTTTTTTCTTTACACAGTTCATCTGGGATCTCTTTCAACAAATCTTCCGATATCTCGCTCGGAATATATTCGGTCCATTTTGGTAATACATTCTCTTGTTTTAAATCCCAACGAGCTAATTCCTCATCACATGTTTTTATCCACGGCGTTGGTTTACAATCTCGATCGTTTAGAAATAGTATTTTTCGGTGTAACTCTTCGTCTTCTCTCCATACGTTGTATATTTCTAATATTCGATCCATTTTACTTTTCAATTTAGTTTGGAATTCTATTATTTTTCGTTCCTCTGTCTTTTCGTCTTTGATTCCACCATTTGGCTCATCCATCGATATGACCTTTATTGTTTGTCCATCATCCCATATTCCTAGACTGTATATTGGAGTTTGATCGCTTTCCTCTAAAAAATTCTCATTATACATTAAGATCACATCCTCCATCATTCCGTCATCGCTATTTTCTCTCACTTTAATCAAAATTTGTTGATCGATGATTTTTGTTAAATCATCCACTTTACAATCTGGGTCTACTTCGATCAATTGTTTATCACCATTAGGTAACTTTACCCTCATTCGTATGGGTTCTGTTCCTCTCAACGCTCTCTGATATTTGCCATAGGCTTCGATTAGTTCACCTGCTCGTTCATCCGTTAGCGTCATAATCTCGGTGTCTCTCACACTTTCCACAAACTGTTTCATCGAGTACGGCCTCCTGGTATTTATTCGATCGATAAATTTTCTCGTTTGGTTGACTGCTTGTTTAACCAATATCATTTGATTTTCTCTCATAAGGAGTTCTTTCGCATCCATTAACTGTGGTTTAATTTCATTTTCGAATATAAATTTAATATCCTTTAGGGTTTCTTCTAATTGTTTCTCTTGTCGATTCTTTTCAAGTGATAAAATATTGACGTTTCTCGGCCATATCATTTCATCTACCAAATGCATACCTGTTCTGATTTTCCAGCCATCAATATATAATTGTTCCTTTTTCCGGCCGTTTCCCATCTTTTCTTGTACCCATTGGTACAATTCATCAGTATTTGTTTCTGTTAATTGGATTATTTGCATCGGAATTTCTGGATGTTGGATTCTGATTTGATATTTTCCCGCTTCTACTTTCTTGAGTTCCTCTTTATATTCTATGATGAAATTTTTCCAAATCGCTGTTAATACGCCTTTTTCAAGTTGATACGCCTGAGCTACTAATTTTGTAAATTTCTCGAATGTTATTGTCTCAATAAACTGTTTGTTGCATTTCACTTCGTATACTATTTCATATACTTCGGTTAGTAGTTCCCATTCACCCTCGTTTATTTTCATTAAATTTGCGACCTCCATATCATCTTCGTCGCTAGTTGGTGAAGTTTTAATTCGGCTGATATTATCACATGATTGGAATAGTTCGCCTCCCAGACTGCTAATTTCGCTTGTTTCGTCTTCTGGATCCGTTTGTCCGTCTTTTAATTGTCTCAGCATATTAATTTTTAGTATTTTTGTTGGCTTCTCATTGTTTATCGAATTACACCATCTTTTAGTTGTGGCCCATCTCTTTTCTAATTTTTGTTTGACTTGCTCATCTGTCAGTGTTTCGTCTTCTCGTCGGATTTTCTCTTCTAATTTCTGTAGTAGGATCCTTTGGATTCGATTTTTCGTAGTAATAGCCTCTTTTGAGGGTTTTGCTATTGTTTTCGTCTCATCGTTTTGAATTTCCTCAATTTTCATTTGAATTTCTTTAATTTCTCGTCTTTTCTCTTTTTTCTCTTTGATAAATTCTTGGATTCGTTTTATTTTCTCTTCACTAGTCAATTTATTTGTTTCACATTTTATTATATTTTCTGGCAATACGTCCTCGTTAACACTCTTTTCGTCACCGTCGCTGTTCACAACACACTGCTCGCAGTGTGAATTTCGTTTTCATTTACTGCTCTCATCATATTTATGCGTTTCGTAGTTCCGTTTCGGCGTTCCCATCTTGCTTGGATCTCTTTTGCCTCTTCCATTTGTAATCTTTGCCATTCTGCTCTCTGTTGTTCTTGGTTGATGTTTATTATTTGCTCTCGAACATCTCCGTTCTCCTGCAGCATGTTTATACGTTGTTGTTGATTACCGCCTTTCATTTGTTCTACTTCGTTTCGCAATCGTTCCACTTCTTGCATCAAATTGATTTGTACGTTTGTATTTGCTTGGTTTGGTTCAGGTGGATTTGATTGCATTCGATGTGGGCAGTTCCTCGACACGTGCCCTACTTGATTACATGTGAAACAAGTTACCATTCTAGATTCGCCATTAATACGATTTCTGCCGTATCCTCTATTATTGCCGTTTCCGTTATATCTGACATTTCCGTTACCGAATTCTCTGCAGATTACTTCTGTGTGGCCTCTTTTACCGCATCTTTGACATGTTTTTGCTTTGAAACACTCACTACTTTGGTGACCAAATCTCTGACAATTCTCGCATACTGGTTCGTTGTTTCCATTGTTATTGAATCTGAAATTATTAGTGTAATTCAAATTACCGTTACCATTATTCATTGGATTTCTTATGGGTGGGGCCTTGAACATCTGTTGTGCCCTTGGAATAAATTGATTCATTGTTGGGTTGACATTCGTTATCTGACTGTTGTTGACTTCACTGCTTGGCGTTGTTGTAACGGCTCCTGCTGTCATTGCTGCAACTTGTAGCTGTGGTAGTCGGAATGTTTCACATATATTGGCAATTTCAAGTGCTTTGTCTACTGTTTGCGGTGCTTGGCATCCCACGCCTGCTCTAATATCCTCATGTTTTAATCCTTTTATGAATACTGAGACGATTCTTTCCTCTGGTACTTTTTCGTCGCCAAAGGCTTCTCTTGCTAATCGCTTTAATTCACACGCATATAGAACATTTGATTCGTTTTGTTTTTGTTTTCGGTGTAAAAATTCTAACGTTTTTCGGTTGAGCTCTTTCGCGTTTCCGAACGTTTTAAATAGAAAGTCTTTAATTTCGTTCCAGTTTCTAAGTTTCCTTGGGTCTCGTTTGGCTTCTAAATATACATCTTGAGCACTCCCTGTTAAATACAGTGGCAGTCTCTCTCTAATTGCTATGTCTGGCCAATGACATATTGTCGTATATACTTCGAATTCTTTTATAAACGTCTGTAATTTATCGATACTTCCATCAAATGGTTCGCCTCGAAATTTTTCTCTAAACTCCCCGATATCCATTCTTTCGGGTTGTGATGTCATTTCATTGGATATAGGTGTCGTCCTTCCGTCCTCGGTCATATTGGTTAGGCTGTTGACTTTGGATTCTCTTAAAATATTGTTCTCCTCTTGGTCTGTTGACTATCTGTCGCTGTTCTCGTTATCTGATGGATTGTCTAGAATATCCTCAAGTAATTTAAGACCTGTTTCCTCGTTTTCTGATTCGGTGTTTATTATTGTTTCGACTGATTCTGGTTTCTTTGACGGTCTCTTTGAATAACTTCTCGATCTTTTTGCGGCTTGGTGCTCTACTGTTTCCAATAAACTGGGGTTTTTATTGATATCTGCTTTGGTTTGACTTCTGGTTTTTCTGTATATTCTATCAATTTTGGATCGAGTTTTGATTTATCTCTTTATTTTTAATTCCACTGGGAGTTATTTGAAATTGTTTTGATGCTTGTAATTGCTTTGGTACTTGTAATCGCTTTGTTATCTACTTTCGGTTGTTGCTTTGTTTGATTTGTTGGTTGTTGATTATTGACTTGATTAAATATCTGCAAATAATAACACTTCTTGTACATATATTATACTGTATACCAAGGTTTTTACGGTTTTACTATAATAACCCATACTTTGGTATTTACATAATTCGCTTTGACTCGTCTTCTTGGGTATTCATTTCATGGCTTTAACCCCCCATTATTTCAGTTGATTTTAAATTATCTATTTTCTCGTAATAATTATCTATATGGTCGCATCATTTATCTATTTGGTCGCAGCAATAATCCATTCCCCATCAATATATCCAGAATAGATTATTACTACGACTAATATCAAAACATTATCATAATATAATCAAACATAATTATAATCAATACTCCTACATATTATCAACTCTAGTATTCCCCCAAAAAAAATATTGGTATTTTCGCATTCCCATATCCGCTACGTACTAACGTCTTTACTTCTATCTACTCAGCTCTCCCTTTTGCGCTCTATATTTGATATAGGATTTCAATCGTTTGACCCTTGGTCGTTATATTTTACACTACTTTAATCGTAATCATTTTTACTTTCATCGTTTTAGTTCATCATCTTTTATCAAAAACATCTCATTTTATTCGATCATCATTTTTCACATAGATTTAATTTCAATTATCTTTGACTTCAATCATTATTTCTCGCTTAAAACATTTAATTCTTAATTATCATTATCTTTACACATAAAAACAATTAATTCTCTATTATTATCATCATTTTCTCTTAAAACAATTAACTCTTAAATATCATTATTTTTACTCGTCGTTTACTCTTAATTCATTAATTCACAATTTTTGTCTACTTTAATCGTCACTTTATCTGCATTCTAATTTTTTTCTACTGGCGTAATTCCTTCAACACAACTCTCACTTGTATTGACAAAATCATCCAATATTTTATAAGTTTTATTATCCTCGGTCCACGACCGGTAAAATCTTTAAGCGTCATTTTATCCGCATTCAATTTTTTTTTCACTGGCGTAATTCCTTCAGCACAACTCTCACTTGTGCTTACAAAATCATCCAATATTTTATAAGTTTTATAATCCTCGGTCCACGACTGGTAATGTCCTAGCCTCTCCAAGCGCTACCCACACGAATGAAAAATCTAGGCCCTCCAACGCCACGCGTTAGGTTTATCCAACCGTAATCTGTACGGTTCTTAGCATGTCTTTTGACCCAGTCAGTGTCCGGTTAACTTGAGTCTCACTGCCGATTCATTGTGAATTCGATACTCGGGATGGGGTTATTCCGGGTCATGTACCGAACCACTGCTAGCAAAAAAAAATCAATTCAATTCATCATAATCAATAAATCTAACGTCCTGGCTTCTCCATACGCTTACCCATACGTATAGAAAGTCCAGGCCTCCAACGCAACGCGTTAGGATAAATAACCGATAATGCCATTGTACCTCGACCATCGGCTCCTCAACAACGGTTTTATGCGCTAAGCGGTCTACCAATGGTGTTCACGCCGGGTACGGTTCTTAGCATGTCTTTTGACTTAAATTAGTTTTCCGGGTAACTTAAGTCTCACTGCCGATTCACTGTGAATTCGACACTCGGGATGGGTAATTCCGGGTCGTGTGCCGAACCACGCTAGCAAAAAATCATCATTGGTACCATTTATCTCATTATCTCATTATCATTTTACTCTGGCCAGTTCTCATAATCATTTAATTCAATTCAATTCTTAATTCAATTCTCATAATCATTTAATTCAATTTAATTCTCTTAATTCAAATTCTTAATCAATATAATTCAATTCAATTCTCTTAATTCCAATTTATAATCATTTTAATTCATTTCAATTCTCTTAATTCAAATTCATAATCATTTTAATTCATTTCAATTCTCTTAATTCAAATTCATAATCATTTTAATTCATTTCAATTCTCTTAATTCAAATTCATAATCATTTAATTCATTTCAATTCATTTTCATTCAATTCAATTCATTTAATTCATCATTAATTTTTATATTCTTTTTCATTTTATCAATTTCAAAAATTTCAACATTCGCTTGGCCAACATACTATATCGTACGGGCTGTCCCTCTTTCCCCCTTTATTCAAAAAATAGAACGATCGCGTTAGCTTGTCCCTTACATGTGGTGATCAGTCACATACTAGAACTCACTAACATTTGCGACGGGCCCATTCTACTTATCTTACTCAGGGTGATCAAGGTTTTCCCGCTCTCAGGTATCGCGTACTATCGCGAGGGTATCACTATTACCTCTCAATACTCTCTCTCATAATTACCATACACTAAGAAGAAAAGGAAGAAATAAACAAAACAAGAAATAGGAGGAAAGTTATTATAAGCTTTAAACATTATCATTAATCAAGGAAATCCACTATCATTGAACACTCCATCATGCTTATTGTTTGATTTTTCAGCATTAGCTGTTTATGTTATGTTTCTGGTATTCACTTCCTATCATTTTATTCAACGACTTTATGATTTGTGTTTTGTGTTTTGTGTAATTGTTCGTTTTTACCTTTCGGTTGCTATATACCTTCTTTACTATTCAACATGTTGTTATTTGCTTCGGTTTATTATTCGCGTTCTCGTTACACGTTACTCACTCGCGACATTACTTACACATCGGCATACTCATTTATCATTTACGTAAATATCTTGGCTTCCTTTCTCGCGCCAATTACATCGAATCTAACTCACTACACTCATAGCTTGGTCAATAGAAATAACGTATCATTTCATAAGCATTGGTCACATTGACCTTGTGCACTGTGCTTCCCGACTCAATTATCTCATCATTTACCTTTTACTCTACAGTTGCACATCGTCGTTCACGCATCTTCCGCCAATCGAACTCTCACGTCTCTCATTATCTTTATCGTTACTAAATAAACATTCATTCAAATGGGTTTACAGTTTTATACCAATCTATAATTAAAGCGAAGTGTTTATGTACAACGTTTGGCGATTATGGCTGTTCACGGTTTCTAATTAATATCAGTAATATATATACATATACATGAATAATAAATAATCAAAACAATAACACATTCTAATTTATATCAATTTTGTCAGCAATATATATGCATTAATAATCAAAGACAACAATAATATTTCAATTTATCCCATTTATATACATCATAATATGCTAAAAAAATAAATATCTTCCACGTACAGGGTGGAATGATATAATAATACTAAGTTATTACCCCATTATTTACAGTCTCGATGATTACAAAAAAAAATGTTTTAATTTAATTTCCCTTCAATTTTATAATATATTACATAATAACTATATACTAATTTATGTTGACTTTTCCTTTTCCTTTACTATTTGATTTTTATTATAGCCACCCCCATCATCTTAACCCATCCAGATAGCATTTAACTTGTTCGCATTATTATCCATTTTATCGAGTCTATGTTGATCTTTCATCACTTTATTCTTTTTAGTTACCTAAAGTTTCTCATCATCTCATTCACCTTTGCTCAACCCATTGTTCTATTAAGTCCCTTTCATGATTTCGGCTTTTGCTCCTTCTACTTTTGCATTACATAACTCTGCTCACACGACAACATTGATTACACTTTGATTTTAATCATTTACATTTATTCCAATTAAAGTTACAAGCACTAGTACTAGCTGTAATAAACATTGTAATAGTAAAGATAATAATACTTATCATAATAATGATACTTTGTTATAGTATTAATAGGTGTACTAATAAAATACTTATGCTAATTATGATAATAATAATTATGATACTAATAATAATAATAATGAGATTATTCTAATAATAATCATGTTAATAGTACTTATGTTATAAAAATTTTTAACTCAATACTAAACAATTTTAAAATTAGCATGAACGTTTCAATGAATCAAAGCGGTTGAATATGAGTAACTATTTCCCAATTATTCTCTTTCCCCAAAAACTAATTACACCATCGCACTTGTTGTTATTTACTATTCTCGCTCGCTTGTGCAACGAAATAATTCTATCATCCCGGCTGAGCCCCCAAAATTATGCTGGGCACTGATGGGTCCTTAAAATAGTTTTGAACTGCCTGAGGGTTATCATCCCCACCTAGCGCCTGCATAAGAATTTGAACCGCTAGTCACCCGTCATAAATGACGTTGGTACTGTGAACTAGTGGGTGGAAGGTTAGCAAAAGGTGAGCTCCTTCTCAAGAACTGCTAATGCCCTAACCCCCCTCGGGTCCATGAGCTGTCGTAGAAGACTTCATGCTCTTACTTAATTGTCCCCTTCTCATCTTATCTAATTTCTAATTTATCTAATCATTAAATCACTCTGTTTCCCCACATTCAACCACTCTAGATATATTTACCCGTCAATAGCAAACAAATTTAATAACAAGTTATCAATTTATATTATAATCGATAAGTAATTAACATATACGGATTACATAGGTAACAAATAATTAACATCTACAAATTTAATTCAGTTAAATTCAGTTAAACACAAAATTTCGCCATCAAAACCCATTGGCGTCCAAGATGTGTCCCAACAGGCGTGCACGATTTACTCTGGCCTGTCGTTCCCTTTCCCTTTTGTTGGGCCGGTTCTTTCTGCGGTTCCTCTTCGGTAACCCTTCCGGTGTAGGTGATGGACCTGTCATCATTTGTCTAATGCCAGTGTCTTTACCTGTGGCATTTCTTAGCACTATCGCCTGCTGTTCTTCGGATAGGTGAACCCCACTCTGCAGGAGGCCTGTTCGGATGTTGTCTTTCAACTTCCACTCTTCCACCTGTTTCTCTAGCTCCTGGGCCTTCTGCTCGGCCGACCGCAGGGCTTCGTCCTTCTGAGCTAATTGATTCCTCAGTGTGTCGATCTCTTCTTTCAGCTTGATTGCCTTCTCGGGGCGGAGCCATGTCTGCTCCATATATCGACACTTCCTCACCATGGCCTCTGCCCTCTGCGTTTGTGTCACTGCGGTTTGGTGGTAACCGGCTATATCCCTTCTGAATTGTTCCAGAGTTTTCTTGTGAGAGTCCACTAAACAAAATTCATTCTTAACTTCATGTCTATCATTCTCTATGTACAATAAGTATTAATATATCAATATATGGTCATCATTTTAAATAAAACAAACACTTGTCATCTGGATGGGGAAAGGATGGGTATGTCCTTTCCTACTTAGATATATTAAAGGAATCTACTAGTGTTTTATGATCGATTCATTATAACAGGCATTAGCAACGCTAACATTGACAATACCTGTGATAACCAAGGGTAGTTACCCAATTCCCTATACTATCAACATTATAATAACATTACGAAGTTTGTATTTTTCTATTTTAAAAATTTATTTACCAAATTAAAATTTTATTGAATTCAAGTTTAGAAATTCTAAATTTAATTACTCTAAAATAATTGACAAAAATTTTATTGTAAAATAATAATTAAAATTAATACTAATAATATAAAATAGTTTATTTTAATCTCCGTTTGTTTTTCCACATTTAAATATTTTATTGTTAGCTTTTCACCCGTTGCCATAGCAACGAGTCAACAATCGGGAAATTTCCAAGGTCACAATTTTGTATTTTCTTTTAAATAATAATTTTAGGTATTTCAGGAATCTACGGACCTCTACGACTTCCGTGGTTGTTTCTATTTCGTCAACATATTCTGTAAGGTATACCTATCTCCTTTTACTTCTTTTTTAAACTTTAAATTGTAGAGATTCGCGGCTTATTGTACCTCGCAAATTTTGGGAGATTTATCCCGATTATGGGAATTTTTATTGATTTTTGTTTTCTCTTTTTAAATAAAACTTTGTGAGCGTTCCATCTTAATTATAATCATAATATTAACATATTAATATTAATAATAGTGATAATAGTAACTTAATGATAATAATAATATTTTAGTAATAATAATAATAAGCATGATATAATTAATAATAATAATATTCATAATAAAAATAATAAAGTAATTAATATGAACTTAATAATATTACTAAGATTAATAATAATGATAATAAATATGATAATGTCAGAGGTATACCCAATGTAATTAACAAGCTATCCTTATAAATACTACTATATAGCTCTGGTAATAATGATAATGTGTTAATAATATTAATAATAATAATAATAATAATAATAATACTTTGGTGATATTAATAATAATATTAATTTGATAATACTAATGATAATAATAATAATAATAATAATAATAATAATAATAATAATAATAATGATTGTGATACCATATTAGGGACAATGGTCGTGGTATTAACCCATGGTGGGAGTATTAGCGGTGTATTGGGAATGATAGTGCTATATAGTTTAATAATATTAATAATAATAATAATAATAATAATGATAATGAATTTTTAACAATAATAATAATAACTATAATGTGGAAATAATAATATCAACGGCATTAATAATAACAACAATAATAATAATAATAATAATTTAATATTAATAATAACATTGGATTCCTTTAGAGATAATGGTCGGGTTCTAATGAATTTGTGTACTGGAATTAATGGGACTATATAGTTATAGCAATACTATACTAATAATATTAATAATAATAATAATATTTTAATAATAATAATAATATTTTAATAAATAATAATAATAATATTTTAATAATAATTAATAATAATAATATTTTAATAATAACAATAATATTTTAATAATAATAATATTGATATTAACAATAATATTAGTGTGAAAACTAAAGATAATAGTAATAAAATTTATATTAATAACATCAGAATTATGAATAAAGTAATATTAATGGTACTATATGGATTTTTCGGTAATAATAGTATGGTACTCACAATGTTTACAATAATGTTAATAATATTAATAATCACTTAGGATCAATATTAATAAATGTCAAAAATAATGAAAACTTGGAATAATAATTATTAGCCACAGAGCTACGGGTATTAATAGAATCCATAACTAAAACACGTTTATTCAAAACACAAATATTATTAAAACAAATTATATCGTTAATTTGTTTGAGGAGTTTCTAAAAAATAATAATTAATGAATAAGTAAGGATTTCAACATACAATCAAACATGCCCAACATCATACCATTATTTAAATACAAATTATAAAACGCCTCACATCCCCCCCTTTTTGAAAACCTTTAACCACTCAATATTTCTCGTGACGGAACTTCCATTTTCCAATTTTATTTCATAACTTCGATCATGAATCTTTTTAGTAATCACACCTGGACCCATGTATCTGTTATCACCTTTATTTCGAACATTTACTTTGATCAATACGCAATCTCCAATTTGAAATTCGCGATTTGTCGGCTGATTGATTTTTCCTTCTTCCACAATCTCTGAGAACCATTCACTATAAATCTTTTTCCCAAACACCATTTCAGCTGGAGTCTTCCTAATAGTTTTTTGAAAAGTTGAATTCAACATAAACTGAACTTCGGGAAGAATATCTACCCATGATTTATGTCTTTTATCTTTGAGTGTTATCTGTATTGCATCTCTGATTGTACGGAATTGTCTCTCAATCTGTCCATTTGCTGAGTGATGATATGGACTTGAATAATTAATTTCAATATTGTGGAATTCTGCAAAATCTTTCATTAGCTTTGATTCAAATGATTTACCTCTGTCACAGTTTATTATCCTTGGTGCTCCATACTTCATTATCCACTCTTCTTTCAGTAATCTTACCACTGTTTTTTCATCTTGTGATTTCACTGCATGTAAAGAAATAAACTTACTATGATGATCTATAATCCCAAGAATATATCTTTCTCCTTTCATTGCAAGTTGTAATGGACCACAGAAATCTACATATATTGTTTCAAATAATTTCGAATCACTTTTGCAAATTATTTCTTCTTTTGTTTTAGTTGTATCAACCTTTCTTTTCTGACAGTTTTCACAGGATTGTACAACATTACGAATAGATTGCTCCAAATCTTTCATATCAAAATTGTTTGATACATACATTTTTACTTTATTAGCACCCGCGTGACAGAGCTTTTTATGATATTCTATGATGAATTCAGACTTGTTTTCTTCTGGAATCCAAATTTTATTATTATTTGTCATAATCACTCCGTTGACATATTTATAAAATGTTTTATCTGGCATCAAACTAATATTTTCTTTTATATTTTCAATTTCTTTCGAGTTCTTTTGCCATATATTTTCAATATTATCAGTCATCAGTGTCAACAATCTTGTTTTTAATTTACCCATTTTAGGATTTTCATGAATCGTTTGACATTGAACACATGTTTCACATTCTTTTCTAGATAAAGCGTCGGCATTATTGTGGTTATCACCTTTTCTGTATTGAATCTCCATGTCCAGACCACTAAGATGGTTAATCCAAGTTTGAAATTGTGGGGTAATAGCTTTCTTTGTCTTCATCATAAATGTAATGGCTTTGTGATCCGTCCTCAAAATAAACTTTTTACCATATAGATAATGCTTAAAATGACCAGTAAAATAAAATATAGATAGTAATTCCTTTCTTGTTATACAATAACCCAACTCGTGTTTATTCATAGCTCGGGATCCATATGCGATTACTCTTTCTTTACCTCCATCTTTTTGAGATAGAACAGCACCAATGCGGTCAAAACTTGCATCTGTATCCAAAATGAATGGCTTAGAAAAATCTGGGAACTTCAATACAGGTGTAGACGTCAATTTCAGTTTTAAATTTTTAAATGAAGTTTCACACTCATCAGTCCACATAAGCTTCTTTTGTTTACTTCCACATAACGCTTCTAATACTTTGGAATCTTTGGTGTAATTTTCTATAAATTTGCGATAGTAATTTGCCAAGCCTAAAAATCCTCTCAAACTTTTTACGCATTTAGGTCTTTCAAAATTTTTAATAGTTTCAATCTTGCTTTCATCCGTACGTATTCCATCTTCACCAATGATATGACCCAAAAATTTTACTTCTTTCCTTTTGAATTGACATTTTGCTGGACTTATTTTAAGATTTGCTAATTTAATCTTTTGAAAAACCTTTTCAATGGTACTATAATGTTCATTCAATGTCTTTGAAAATATAAGGATATCATCCAGATATACAATTGTTCCATTCCAATTTAATTCTCCAAGAACCAAATTCATAAGTCTTTGAAATGTAGCTGGTGCGGCTGCTATTCCAAATGGCATTCTGTTAAAGTAATATTGCTTGCTTTTTGTCGAAAATGCTGTTTTCAATTTTGATGCATCATCGAGTTCTACTTGATAATAAGCATTGCCTAAATCAATTGTCGAGAAAAACTTTGCTCCGTCAAGAATATCTAATAATTCATCAGTATTTGGAATGGGAAAAATCGGTCTTTCGGTTATATTATTTAATGCACGGTAGTCCAAGCATATTCTTATATCACTACTGTTTTTCTTTTTAACACATACTAACGGAGAATTCCAAGGGGATGTACATTCTGATATAATGCCATATTTCAACATTTCTTGAATATTTTCTTCAATTTTTTCTATTAAATGTATAGGTTGTCGTCCTGGGTTTATTACAATCGGACTACCTTTAGAAAGTATTTCATGCTTTAATAGTTCGGTTTTCCCAACATCCCATTTATGTTTCATAAAAATACCGTCAAACGTGGAAATTAAATTATTTATAATCTTATCTTCACTTATGTGGTTCTTAAATGAATTTTCCATAATTGTATTTATTTCGTCTGTACGGTTTTCTATTTGCAATTGCATTCCAAATCTTTCGAGAAAATCTATACCTCCTATTAACTTTGGGTTTATATCTTTGGCTACAACGAATTCTACTTTTTTAATATCAGAAATTTTATCAACTTTTACATTTAATAAAGTTTTACCGCAAATTTCAATCGGGCTATCATTCGCACATCTTAATTTTAAATTACTTGTGGTCATATTCAAATTTCCAAGTTTTTTAAAAATATTATAATCAATCACACTTATTTTAGCTCCAGTATCTAATAGGCATACTAATTTTACATTATTAATCATTACGGTAACACTGGGTCTTCCCTGCATTTTATCGTATACTATTATATCATTCCGTTTATCACGATTAAGAACATTTAGTTCATTAGACGTTAGGGGTGGGTCTTTAAAAACTTCATCCATACAAAATTTATTAATGTATATATTAATATAATTTCTATAATCAAAAATACCATCACAACAGTTATCATTCAAACTATCACAATCATTCAAACTATCACAATCATTCAAAATCATACAACCCTTACTCATATCATTAATTACCCTTAATTTATTGCTCCGATCACCTCCTCGTGTGGTGGAGCATTCCCATTTGGGTACTCAAAATCAGCCTCTGGATCCTCGTCACCGAATGCAGCCACTGATTTATGGAATTTTCGACGTCTGCCTGGAAATAACTCATGGCACTGATGTTTGAAATGTCCAGATCTTTTACAATGGGCACATTGAATATTGGAGCATTCAGATCTTCTATGACCTTCTTCGTGGCACGCCCAACATCGCAAAATTTGATTTGTTCGGATATGATCTCGCGAATGAAATTCCCTGGTATTATAAGGCTTACTCCTATTCATAGGTTTCCATCCATTTGAAATAGCATATCGATGTTCTCTGGCAAGATCGCCTTTGAATCTTGGATTATGTTGAGGTTCTCTTGTATATTCATCTTTGAATCTGGGGTTAGCTTCTCGTTCTCGAATTGATCTGTTATCATAATTATATCTTGGTAAGCTCTTCTTAACAGCATCAGCATAGCGTTGTGTTTTATTCATTGAAGCTACATCAGCATGAAATACATTAATTTCTTTTGAAACTTGATCGTGTCTCTTTAATCTTTCTTTCATTTCATCAAATGATTTTAAATCTTGCATTTTGAGATCTTTTTTAACTTCTTTATCTTCAAGCGAATTGAATAGCAAAAATTTCTTTAGTTCTTCTTCATCAAGTTTATGCTTCAAAATATTTTTTGCAAGTTTCTCAATTTTTGAGCAGAATTCTTCGGCAGCCTCATTTCCTTGACGATAATTTAGCGCTTCGTTGAGATCATCGATAAGACTTCTGTTCTTAGAGAAAGCGTTTCTTAATCTTTCTGTATAATGCAGAGTTTCATTAGTCAACTCATATTTCTTCGTTGAATTGATTGATAGAAAAGCTTTGACGAATTTGCTTCTGTATTCATCGACAATATTTGTCATCTCGAAGAATCGTTCCGTTTCTAAGATAAAATCTTCCACGTCTGAATCCATGTCATATGTTTCTGGTGGCTTGATAAAATTTGCAATCGTGGTCGCCATATTAGCCACAGAGCTACGGGTATTAATAGAATCCATAACTAAAACACGTTTATTCAAAACACAAATATTATTAAAACAAATTATATCGTTAATTTGTTTGAGGAGTTTCTAAAAAATAATAATTAATGAATAAGTAAGGATTTCAACATACAATCAAACATGCCCAACATCATACCATTATTTAAATACAAATTATAAAACGCCTCACAATAATCAAAATAAATAACAAAAATTCACAATATGAATATGGATAATGATCATAATATCAGAAAGAAAATAATAATTTTAACAGTAATAACATTTAATAAACACGATAAAATTAATAATGAAATATTTAGTAATAATAATAAATTTTAACAACATGATAGTCACGTTAGCAATCATTTTATGGGCTGTGGCGTCATAAATTCGAATTTTAAACTGAACGTAAAGTCTTTGGGTAACATTCCACCGTCGATTTGGCATGTAGATTGGATACGAAAATGCGAGTTATGGCCGATTTGACTTCCTAATGTGGTTAGTCGCGAATTTTAGTGAGCTGTGTCATACATTTGTGCTAAAATAACATTGTTGTTTACAAAAAAAATAAATTGTATTCTTTCTGACTCTTCTATAAACTAGTCGGTATATCTTTCCTTTTTTATGTTATCACTTTATATTTAGCCTTTCCCAGGACCTCGACTCAACTCTTTCGACGGTCGGGCGATAGGATTTAGAAAGGGGAGAATACTGGGCAGGCCTGGTTACTACCGGCACCGCGGCTTCCCCCACTAACGACCGGTTCGATCCGGGGTATCGAAAAAATAATTTCATTTTACTATCTTGTTGCATGTAAATCTATTATGTAAGTCATAGGTCGGTTATTGTCGTCGAAAGTTAGATTATTTTGTCTCGAGAACAAATCCTTTGATGATGGAGGTTCAACAACACGGTCGAATTCCTCGATCATGAAAAGACGTTTCTTGCGAGCTTTTCCATAAGAATAAATAAAAAAAGAATTTAAAAACAAAAATCATCATGACTAAAATCATATTAAACAAAAATAAATTAAAATTACTTTTTCCAACTAATGATAAATAATACGAGTAATAGTTTCAGTAGTAAAAATAAAAGAGAGAGTGTAAAATAGAGTTGATTTAGTTGATTTATTTTGTTCAGCCAGCTTCGCCTTATATATCGTGATTGTTGGTGTGTGTGTTTTGATGCAGTAAAACAAGGAATTCTCGAATATTCCAAATTTTAATAAAATTTTTATTCTTTTTGATTTAAATTTAAATTTTTACATTTTTATATCTCAGAATTTTTATTAAATTTTTATTTATTTTATTTTTCCTTAAATTTCCGTTTTTAAGTAATTTTAAATTTTCTGCTCAAAACCACACAGGCGTTATCGTGCTGGCTAAACAAAAGTAAAAGAAAAAGGGTTTTTTATCAGTTTTTGCCCAACATAATATAAAAATCAAGAAATTAAAAGATAAAATAAAAGTTGATAAGAATAATTGTGTGAAATAAAATGATGAAAAAGCATAATTTATAAGAATATGAATAATGTAATAAATAATTATTTGACTGCTGTTAATAAAGAAATAAAAAATGTTAGTGATAAATTAAATACAACTAATGAAAAAATGAAGATATTTAAAAATGGTTCTAGGACGTTTCATCAGGAGACTATTCATCGGTGGAAGGTTCATCGGGTGGACCGTTCATCGGCGGACAGTTCATCGGGTGGACGGTTCACCGGAGGACGGTTCATCGGAGGACGGTCCAGCAGTGAATGACAGCCTCGGCATGTCAAGTAATTATCCATGACTCTACCGCCCACGATATCACGTATAAGAACCACCGTTACTTACTGAATAGAAGCAGGACGACGAAAATGTATGAATGACACGATACTGTAGCTTAACATTGTAGTTAAATTTCCGGTAAGCATACCCTTTGGGTTCCCTCTTATAGGTGGGTTCGAATCTCAAAAAGAATTTTTTAATTAAACGATTAAAATTTATATTCCATGAATCATAGAAAACGTTTTTGAAAATTTGTCATGGAAGGAAAGAAAATATTTTAATTATAATATATTAACCCTAACTAACTCTACACTGATTTTTGGGGGGGTTACCCATACTACAATTAACTAAAATATTTAAAAAATATAAATAAATTATATATTTTTCCTGTGGATCGTCCACCGATGAAGCGTCCTAATTATGAAACGTCCGCCGATGAACAATCCACCGATGAACCGTTCAACCGATGAACAGTCCGCCGATGAACAGTCCGCCGATGATTCGTCCACTGATGAATCGTCCGGATACCTTAAAAATATGATTTTAGGGAAAATAATTAGAGATGATTCCATTTCAATTTTATTAAAATATCAAGAAATTAAAGAAAAATTAGGTAAAAATTGTTTTCTAATTGAAAATAAAAAGGTTTTTTATATTGATATAGTAACACCTCTATTTGTAGTAAAATATTTTATTTTATTTGTTTATAGTTTTAATGATGATATTATGATTTGAATTAGTTATCCTGGAAACATTGGATTTGAGATTTCAAAAACAGGAGGTACTAGTAGGTGTTATAAGATAGAGCCAAGAGAATCTTGAATGGTTTATGCTAAGGTAACTGTTTATGATTTTGTTAAGGCGAAATTAAGTGATAATATTTTTCCTTTTGTAAGATTATTTTTAGAAATATATAATTTTATTAATATTGAAAAAATAATAATAGATGCTAAAAAATGTCTGGTAAATAAAAAAAGTAAACAATAAATGGTTATTGTTATTATGGGTGGAGGAACATTAGCAGTAAATCCATCTCAAATTTTAGAAAAAGTTGAAGCTAATTTCTTGAATAAATCAGGAGATCGAATGAGAGGAGATATTGACATGAATGGACATAAAATCCTTAATGCTCAGAAACCAGAATACACCATCAAGTTAGAATGTGAAAT
Source organism: Schmidtea mediterranea (assembly GCA_022537955.1). Lineage (NCBI taxonomy): Eukaryota > Metazoa > Platyhelminthes > Tricladida > Dugesiidae > Schmidtea > Schmidtea mediterranea. Next base: position 211,459,186 of record CM039680.1, read on the forward strand.
TGAAAAAACAAATAAAACAATTCAAAAGAATATAAATAATTATTTGAATGATCTTTATAAACAAATCAAGAAATTAAAAGATGAAATAGAATAAACAAATAAATGCTATACATTGATTCAGAAGAATATGAATGACGTAATAAATAATTATTTGACTGATGTTAATAAACAAATAAAAACAAATAATGAAAAAATAGAGATATTTAAAAAAAAATAATTAGAGATGATTCCTTTCTAACTTTATTAAAATATCAAGAAATCAAACGAATATTATGTGCGGATTGTTTTGTAATTGAAAATTCGGAAGCTATTTATAAGTAGATGACAGTTCGTGATTATGGAAGTAAAATAATTCCTGATGGAAAAAAAGTATTTTGTTATAATTAATCATGCTGGTTTCTGAGATCCGTAACTCTGATTTAGTTGCTTTGCTTTGACCTTGCTTATTTTCTGTTTCAAATTTCTTTTTGTCTCCTTAGTCCAATTTTCCTCTAATCTCTTTCTGTCTCCTTAGTCCAATTTTTCTCTAATCTCTTTCTGTCTCCTTATTCCAATTTCTCTCTAATAATCTATTTTTCTCCTTAGTCCAATTTCTCTCTAATAATCTCTTTTTCCTCCTTAGTCCAATTTCTCTCTAATAATCTCTTTTTCGCCTTTTGATTCAAAATTGCGCTTCCTTTTTATACTCTGTCATCCAATAATACTTACTGATATCCAATAGAATTTTTGATATCTTTTACCGCTAATTCCATTTGAGCCCCTATAATCACTGACAGCTGTCCGGATAAATAATTTTTTAGAGATGCCCTTTTCTGGATTCCCAAACAACATTCCTTCCCTTATCTTGAAAGAGATTTCGAAATATCGTGCAAATTTTCCTTTTGTTTTTATTTTCCTAAATTTGCACTTGTTAATTATAAATGACCTTCTTTTATTTATTTATCTGTTTATATTGATTTTCTCTTATTCCCTTCTCGTTATTCGACATTTCTTTTTCATTCCCTTTAGTAGTGTAATATGAGGACTATGCCTCGTGGATATTTGGCTTGAAAAAAAAACAGAAACCCCCTAATTTTTTTTTCAGTGGAGGGGCGGTTAATTTTTTTTAATTATTTGTTTTAATGAATGAAAAAAATTAGTTTTTTTAAAATTATTTGTTTTAATAAATGAATTTTTAAAATTATTTGTTTTAATTAATGAATTTTTATTTAATATAATTTTTTGTTTAAATGTTCAAATTTAAAATTTTTAAAAATGTTAAATTTGAACATTTAAACAAAAAATTATATTAAATAAAAATTCATTAATTAAAACAAATAATTTTAAAAAACATTCATTTATTAAAATAAATAATTTTTAAAAAATAACCCCCCCCCACCCACAGAAATTTTTTTAGAGGGGTCTTTGTTTTTTTTCAATCCAAATATCCACGGGGCATAGTCCTCATATTACACTACTTCCTTTTTATTAAGCTCCAGAACCACATCTTAATCACTTATCCTTGTTTCCCCCAATTATTTTACATGTTTATTAATTATTTTACTCTATTATTTAGGTATCCTCAACAAACCTATTAAACCTAATAATAATAATATAGTAATAAATAATCGAATAAATGAATTTTTACTTGAAAAGAAAAAATGGGATGAAAGATTATTACATTACCAAAACATTTTAGATCGATGGACAAGAGCAGATTCAGCAATTAAAATAACGCGTGTTTGAATGACTGGAATTCTAGCGGGTTCAACTGCCGTATTATCTGGTCTTGAAACAGCTGGAATAGTTGGAGGTGTTGCAATAAATATATGATGTGTTTTAGGTGGATCTTATGCTTTGTATTTATTTTTATCTAAAACTATTTCAATAGGATTCACAGCACGAAAGAAAAATTTTTTTTCGAGAAGTATGTCAAGAATTGGCGATGGGAATAAATAAACTTTATTTATTCCAGCTAAAAGCATTAGAAGATGGGATTTTAAGCACAAATGAAATCGAACAATCAAATGAAATAATACAAGAAATAAATCGTAATATTGATAAAATAAAATTATTGAAAAATAATAAAGAGGAAAACCAAATAAAAAAAGAATTAATAAAAGATTTGAAAAATGAATACAAATCACGAATAAAAAGTATAGAAAAAATATGAGATTCTCAAATTTTACCATTTGAAATTAAGGGGAAAAAATGAATAACGAATCGAAACACAATTTTTATCAACAATTAAAAGAAGTTTCGGAGGTTGATTTAAAAACCTAAATAAAAATATAAAAGCTGATAATATATGGATTTTTTGGTTAAAAAATCACAATATCCAAAATTACACAAAAAGAAATATGTAAAAAAATGGGGGTATCAGTATCCTCAATAACAAGAATACAAAAATATACAATCCCCATATCGATCAGAAACTAAAAAAATTAAGAAACCTAATCAACCTAAAACAGTAGAAGTTGTAAAACCTCATTTAGATAATTTTGAAGGACTTCATTGTCAAAAATGTTCGAGGGAATTTAAGACCCAAAGAACATTAAATAACCATAAGTGCAAAGATTTATTTGAACCTGGTTATATTCCTCAAAATACTCACAATTATGATCAAAAATATAATTCTGGGCAAAATTATAATTATGATCAAAAGTCGGAAATTATTGAAGATTTTGTTTCTGAATGCAAAAGATCGAGTAGTAATAATAATAAACGAAAATCCCTAGGCATAGCAGTAAAACTAGGAAAAGAGGTGCTGTAATACATTTAATTATTTTATTTAAATAATTTATTTTATTGTATATTTTATCTTAGCGTATTTACATCCAATAGTTAAAACCATCAAGCGGGAGCTGGGCCAAAACCCAGCCCAGGAAAGCAGACAGCACGCAGAATATATCCTAGCTCGACTCGAGCAAAGACAGGAGCAAACGAACTGGCAGGTCGAAATGGCGAGGCGACACTTATCCAGGGTCAACATGGATATTGCTGCGGGTAGCATCCCCAGCACAGATAGGTACGCCCCACCATACGGCGTATCGTACGAGATGGACGATCGGGGCTCGCAGAATCTACTCGCGAAATGAATGTGGTAATCCCAAGAAAATTACTACCAAGAGAAACTAGATATGCAGACAGAAGTCCAAACGGAAGGCAAGAGCACTCGTATGCTCGGAGGCAACGTGGATTCATTGTGGATTCTTATCGCCGGAATCCAAATTACCAATAGAAATGTTATTATTAATAAATCTTTGAATTAAGACCTTAATTTTAACTGCTGATTATACCCATAGTAGTAATTTTAAACGAAAACGATGTAATAAGGTCAATGAATTTAAACAATCATTAGTATGCACCGCAACCAAATACTCAATAGATTTCTATTCCATGGAGTAAATGTTAAGCGTGCCATGGGAGCGACAACTGTAGAAAACTCCATAATTAAAGAGATGAGATTTATTAATGAGCAGTTTAATTTTAGACATGAACATAATCGGTACTCTGACCAAGGAGCTAATGAAGTCACGCCAAGAAGATGGGAAGCTTCACTCTCAGTTGCTCCAACTGAACCTAGAAATTCAACAAATCCGAGCTTCCTGGATTGAACCAGCAAGGGCCAAAAGAATTTATCAGAGATTGACTGCCGCCCAGCGTGGGTAAGCAGATGAGAAACAGCTCGGACAATCCCAGAAAATCCAAATCCGCAGCTTGGAAGTGTCGTTATCGGCTTGTCAGGAGGGCAATGCCGTAACGTACTTACTTGTTTTTACGTCGGCTCAGTTGGCATATAGAAAGGCAACTGAGGCAACCAAACCAGCAATGAAACCTGCTCAACGACGCCCAGGAAAGGCAGAACGCGCGAAGCGTCGAGCATTACAAGTTAGGGAATGTTCTAAGATATAATCGCTTTAATTCAATAAATGATCGTTGTTAATTCTCTAATTTGTTTGTTTTATTGTTAATATTAGATTTGAATCCGTTAAATTGAAACTATAAAATGGTTCGGATGAAAATTAATGGTTAAGAGCGTCGAGTACATATGGAAGGAACCGGAATAATAAATCGCACACAGGCCTTCTATTGGTTTGAGCGTAGAACCTATCTTGAGATCGGTCCGTAGCAGTTCTTTCGTAGCGCTCATCTTTGGCGATCTCATAACCAGGGGTTACAGTACCAACGTTGCTTAGCAACGGGTAACCATTGGAAGGCAAGAAAGGTTATATGCATTGGGTCAAGGTTAAATACCACAAACCCCACAGTGGTTTTAAGTGAAAGGAGATTTCAAGATAAATATTCGTCTTTTTTCTTGCCTTAAAGCCGAACTTTACAAACTTATTTTATGTCCAGTGGATCAGGATAAGTGTATAACAGCGTTAACTTGACACTGTTTTACACATCTGAGCGCCTCCCGTATAGTACTGATGAGAGCCATTAGCTCGAAACTAGTATACTATTGGGAATTGCACTGGTTATCACTTAATGTATCAAATATAATTGTAATTTAAAACCTTTTAGAAAATTTGAAAAATGATGTTACCAGAAATTATAAAATAATACAGATGAAAATTATTGGGCCAGAACACAAACGGCCTTGGAAAATGTTTAAATGGATCGGTAACGCACATGCAAACATAACAAGCAAATTTAAAATAAAACCTATTAAAACACCAATTAAACCCTACCAAATATGAGGAAAAAGAGAATTAAATATAAAATAATAAACATAAAAATAAATTAAAATAATAACAAAATGCAGCAAGATTCGCACGATACAAACACAAATATAACACGAAAACCCAACAAATTCGACAAAAATTGATAAATTAATAAAAGTTCATGAAAATGAAACTTAAATCAAAAAATTTGAATTAGAAATAATTCAATAAAAATTCTAAATGAAAAGTTATTAGAATAAATTGAAAAATAATAAAATTAAAGATTAGAATACACTAGAAAATAACAAGGTCGAATTTTGTTTTACTACATCAAAATTAACATGCGAGGTTAGGGACAGAAAATAGGTATAAATACCGATTCATTTTCACATTAAATTTAACCAAAAAAAAAACTATTTTTGAATCAAAAATTGATTTTGAATTATTGTTTAAAAATCTATCGCGAAGCCTTTATTTTTAGGAGAGAAATAGTTTTATTTTGGAGCTCTCTCTCCACGTCACATCCTCACAATCTCGGTAAAGCTCTGCTTGGATGTCGGCGTGGGGAGAGATGCATTTTTATGCCTTTGTGAATTATTGTTGGTCAAGTAATTTTGTATTTTAGTTATTTAATATGTTAATAAATATTTATAATATTTAAAATTGTTTTATATATTTAATAAAATCATTTTGTCGAAATTTTTCCGGCCCACAGCCAACACATCTTGCAAGTTAGTAAAATATATATAGTGCAGATTCGTGTAAGCGCGTGGAAAATCGCCAATGATCTGTACCCGTGAAGACCCAGCGTGCGGAACGCAGGGGTCGTAACGTCAATATTATTCCATATAGAAGAAATGAGAAATAAGGAAGAGGTCTTTTGGCTGCTTCCTCGTTTCTCATTTCTGTAAAATCGACCTAAATTATTTTACACACGGCTCAAATTCATCACACCGAGTAGTCCAGTGGGCACTCATTAAATATAATATAAACACAATATGCGCCTAAGGCTTATTAAAGGGCAAGGGTACAGGGAATAAATTAATTTGTTGATTAAAGATAAAATAATGTAAATTCGTTGATTAAGAATAAATTAATTTGTTGATTAAAGATAAAATAATGTAAATTCGTTGATTAAGAATAAATTAATTTGTTGATTAAAGATAAAATAATGTAAATTCGTTGATTAAGAAAAAATTAATTTGTTGATTATAGATAAAATAATGTAAAATCGTTTATTAAAAAATAGATTAATTTGTTGATTAAAGATAAAATAATGTAAATTCGTTGATTAAGAATAAATTAATTTGTGGATTAACGATAAAATAATATGAATTCGTTGATTAAAAATAAATTAATTTATTGATTAAAGATAAAATAATGTAAATTCATTGATTAAAGATAAATTTATTCGTTGCTTAAAGATAAAATAAAATAAATTCGTTGCTTAAAATTAAATTAATACAAATTCATCGATTAAAACTGAATTAACCCGAAATCGTTGTTATAGAGTAAAAAATAGAATCGTTGATAAATTAAATTTGTAAATGAATTAAATTGATGGAACCCTAAGGTTGGAGACTTGCGATCAGCATTAAAAACCCATAATAACGTAAAATATTAAATCAAGACGACGCGGGGCCGCCAGGTAATTCAATGATTAAATTCTAATTAATAATTAATATGAATTCAAGAAAAGAGAAACCATAATTTACTTAAGTAATTGAAGAAAAAATCCAATGATTGCACCCCATAATCTCAGCACCATAATCTAAATCCAAATCAAAGTACGAGAAAATGCATTTTCCTGAACCATTTCATAAGAAAATGAGAATTGAATAAAACAATTGAACGTCATCGAAAAGTAATAACATTTATTCCAATAAAAATGATTGTTCCATCGTCCGCTAAAGAGTAAGAACGTCATCGAGAAGTAATAAAATTCCATTACAGTGATTAATCCAATAGTCGATAAGGAGTAAATCCCGAATTCCTATGACGACATTAAATTTGTGCGAAATTAAAAATCATAAATTAGAATACCAACCATTTGCAGAACCCGTTGTAGAATCACCCTCGGCAAACCAAACAGAGATACTTAACAATATCTAAAGAGAATTAATAACATTAAAAACTGATACATAAAGTAGAAAACGTACCCAATCACGGAATGTCGAGTTGCCGACAATCGCCGAAAATTAATAATCGACCATTGAACATTTCATTCCACAATGATCGGAAACCGACAAATCCGACAGGATGTATATTCTAACTGTGAATAGGGTCAACAATATAAAGAATCGGGATTGGTTTACCATTAATAATCTAATAATTTCAGCATCCGGAGAATTGACTGAAACGAATCAATAAATCTGATCAGGAAAATTTGCATAATGGAATTCACATCACATTCAGAGGAGACAACCATAAAACCAAGAATGTTCTTGGAGGGAGAAGGACCGAGAAAATTGGTCGCTGTAAATAGTGGTAACTCATTTTGAATTTTACAATACTTATCGTCTTTAATGATAATTAAATGATTATAATTGCGATGTCTCTTGTTAATCTTAATAAATGATTTTAATTTTCCTTTTTACAACCAATGTTAATTTTATTAAACTGTTTAAATCATAAGATACCATTCATAAGATAGTTTGGATTCTAGCATATAGTGTTATCAACCTGGACGGCTTCATATCAATGTTAATAATATGTCGTTGAATTACGGTTAGAAGGAATAGTTCCTGTAGTTAAAGGTTCTGAGTTTCATTGAGGAAAGCGATAGTTGATATTTGTCTCTTAATATTTACAAATCTGATTCATAAATTGTAGATTAAAATATTGATTTCCAGATCTAATTCACAAACGCATTATCAGATGTATGTGGGGAATCAGCATTAGAATTTGTTCTCTACAATGTTATCTCTAGTTTATGTATTTATTACTTACTGATAAACCTATTGAATTAAAACAAAAATTATTAATATTGGAGAAGTTGCATATTGTTAAATACTTCCACAATCTAGGTTCCGAACCCCTAGAGGATTGATGATGCAATATTTAAGGAAAAGATCTAATTAATAAGAGTCTTAATGGTATCTACGATAAGACGATATAATATGACATCTTCTTAATCTAATGTATTTAATCACGAAATACGTTTTCAAAACCATAATAATGAAGGAAGAAACACTATGACACTAAATACCTGAAATATATTTCAAGGGAATTATTTCCAACATCAATCTGCAATCATAATTCGTGTCAAATACTGTTAACCAAAACTACAAGTTAAATAACAAATACGTTGCTGAGGCTTTTCCATAAGTGGATACCCTATTGACAATGTTTAATTTTAGCTATCAATTCCACAATTTCCCTCGCAGATCGCTGGAGATGGGCTTGGGCCCAATACCGCCAAGAACGATGTCCGGATTTCCCGCCGTCGAAATTCCTCGACCGGGATAATCTGGGAGTAGGCACGTCTACTCAATGGAGCCCGTCGGAAGAAATATATCAGCAGGCCCGGCGGCAATTAGAAAACCTGGTGTCGCAACAACGAGACCTGAATTCGCAGGTGGCCCGAGCTCGCCAGCATTTGGCAAATGTAGAAGAAGATTTGCTGGCGGGTCGGATCGCCAACTCTTACTGGCACCCCCAACAGACCCCACCAAACAACGCGGCCCAGACCCGCAATACTAAAAGGCCAACGATGGCAATTTCCGGCTTCACACCTGAAGAGTGGGTGGCGAGCCAATTCCCCTAACAGTTGTGACAATCCCATTTGTTTTAAATTAATCAATATTAAATTAGTAACTTGTGATTTCCTGCTACTCTTATATCAACATTAAAAATAAAATTTGTAAACAGGTTGTTAGTTGTTTCTACTCGATAAAATTCTTCTTATTATTACATGAATTTTGTTTAAATTAACACTAATATGGTGTGATTATACCCTTAACATGAATTTCTATACTTAATTTTGTTTGTATTAGCTATGGACCCTACTCGATTATTGCAACAGGAACTATCCCGAGCACAGCAGAATAATCAATCACTCTACGGACAAATCATACAGCTCACCAAGGAAGTACAGCAAGTAAAATCTACCTGGGTGGACCCAGCCAGACTAAAATCCATCTATCAACGCCTAACAGCGGCTCAAAGGGGCTGGGCAGAAGAGCGTCAGTTAAACCAGAGTCTCCGGACTCAAATCCGAGGGCTGGAAGTCGCCCTGGCAGCAAGTCGGGAGGGGCAAGCGGTAACTTACCCGCTCATCTTCGCCCCATCCCAGTTACCCTACCAGACTCAGACCCTCGACCCTACACCGGCCAAAGATTCTCCAACCGTCCCATCCAGCAGTCGTCGACTGGGACGCAAAGAACGTGCCCGCCGCAAAGCCGAACAGCTATTGGACAAAAACAATCTTGAATAATTGACTTGACAGATGAACTACATTTTTCTTTAAAAATTATAATTGTGATTAAAATCAAAATTAGTATATTCTCGATATAATTAAAAATGGAATGATCATCGGAAGGTCGTGAATACTCTCCTTATGTCGTCGGAAAAATAGTGTCCTTCTCCTACTGGTCAGCATGAATTTCGAATTTCCACACAAGGGACAGAATAAAGCGAGCATAGGTCTTCTAACGACAGCTCGTTGAACCCGCGGGTTGTCCGGGCAATTACAGTATTAGTAATAGTGCTCAATTTTTGCGGACAATCCACCCACTCGAACACATTTCCAACGTTGCCTAGCAACGGGTGCCGAGTGGTAGTTGAAGTAACATTTTGTATGGCGTTACTGGGGCAACCACAGGCTAATTCAAACAAACAATGAAACCCAGTAGCCCACCAAAATGATTGAAAATGATAATTTATAATTGAAATACTAAATTTAAAATTAGTTTTTAGAAATTTAAAAATTAATAAAAAATTATTGATAGAAGTTGCGAAACGAGAGAAAATTGCTAGTCACATTTGCCAAAATTATTAGTTAAAAATATTTCAGAAGAGCTTTAATAAATGTGTTTTTACAAAAAAATATAATAAATACTTGAAAATAAATCTCCAATTCCCTGAATTTCAAAACAAATACTTCTTTAAAAAGTTTGGTTATTATTGTTAAAGTCGGATATTCCATAACTCATAGTGTCCGTTAGAAATAAATAAGCAAACCCAACACAGAATAACTTTATTCACAATTTATCACAATTTCAACTTATTTACTAATTTACACCTTTCTTCCTAAGAGGACTGTAAGCACGAACACGTTTTCAAAATTCTATTTTACAACATTTTTATAATATTTAAACAACTTAAATTGTTTAATATTCCATTATTCTTACATCCATACTAGAATCATAAGAATCTTCCACAATTCTTTTTCTGATATCACTCACGTGCCGTGGCATATCATATCCGTTACACCTGACTAAAATTTGTGTATTTGATAATGATTTAATGATATGCCAGACTTTTCATCTCGTTAATATATCAGACTTGTTATTTTCTGTAGATACAAACTCAATGACCCTTTTAAGTTCATACTCAATAGCTGGGTGTGTTAAAAGCTCCAGCTTTCGTCGTATAAACAACTCTGAATTTTCTTTCGCATGTATTTTTCGATTTTTAGATAATATGTTGTTAACTCAGCTTACAACTGATTTACTATCGGATCTAATTTTAATGTACTTTAAATTCCATTTGATACATAAATTATTACCGTTCACAATCGCTTCAAATTATACAAGATTAATTTGTCTTGAATCATCAGGTTTCCTCAACCAGCATGTAACCATTGAACGTTCCATTTGTTGGGCCAGAACACAAATAGCCTTGAGAATTGTTTAAATGCATCAGTAATACAGCACAAAAACCCAGCACCAAGATAACTTAAAATACAATATACAACATCAACTAAACACTTTAAAATCTGAGAGAATATAAATAAATATAAAATCAAAAACATAAAAGTAAAATAAAATAAATACAAAATGCATCAAGAACCGCACGAAATTTACATAAAAAATAACATAATAACAAGAAAATTTGACCATAAAATGACCATTTATATAAAAGTAAAAATTAATGAATTAAATGAATAAAAATAAAATATTTTTGGCTGAATAAATTTAATTAAAAATGTTAAAAATAAATTACCAATTTAAATTAAAAAATTTAAAAAAATTTTATTTAGATAACACAAATAATTTCAAGGTCGAATTTTGTTTAATCGCAATAAAGTTAACACGCAAGGTTAAGGCCAAATTATAGGTATATATACTGATGTGTTTTCACAAATTAAAAAAAACTATTTTGTAGTATTATTTCCAACTGGATTGGAATATTGATTTTCAGTCTCACCTGGAGACTGATCGTAGTAGTGTGCGTTGCAGCTATCTGCATGGATGACTGCGAACTTGTTGATTGGCAGATTAGTGCTGTAAATGCCATGAATTGTGAACTATGCTACTACGAGTTTTTTCAATGAATTATGAATTATGCTACTACGAATTTCCAATATATGATGAATTATGAATTATGCTACTACGAATTTCTATTATATACTTACAAACTTCCGACGATTATTTCATGCATTAGAAGCTTTTACCCAATTGATCTGGTAATTTTCATTCATTCCTTTTTCGGCCTACAGTCAAAACAAATTGCAACTTATTAAACTTATACATAAATATCGAACTGTGTAAGTGCGGTGTAAGTCCGCCAATAGTTCGTGCCCGTGAAGGTTCCGGCGTGGGTAACGCAGGATCCAGAACGTCAAATCATTGAACTAAATAGCGAAAGAGAGTAGTTTGAGAATGGGTCTTTTGGCTCAACTTTCTTGCACTTAATTTCGATAAAATCGACAAAAATCTTTAACAACAATCGGCTCAAAATCACTAACACCGAGTAGTTCAGTGGGCACTCAGTAAATATAATATGAACATAAATAGATCTTAAGAACAAAGAGAGGGAAAGGGTAGCGGGGAAATAGCGAAATCGTTGCAACAGTTAAAATGAATAGCCGCCGGAAAAAGATTAATCCTAACGAGCAAAATCAGGAAAAATAATGTTTTAAATAATATATAAGAATTAAATAAATTATGTTGAATTGAGACGAAAAATATGGGCAAAACGCTCGCAAATTTTCGGAAATAGTTAAAACAGTTATCGTAAAACTGTAAAATAAGGGCGGAACGCTGCTCGAATTTTCCGAATTGATTAAAATACTTATAGAAAATAGTAAAGCAAAGTGAAATGTTGTTCGATTGTTAGTATAATATTCTCTTGAAACCACAAAATGAGGACAGATCGCTGCTCAAATTTTCCGAATTAATTAAAATACTTATCGCAAATAGTAAAGTAAAGGTGGAATGTTGTTCAATCGTTAGTATAATATTCTTATCAACTGTAGAATAAGGGCGGAACGCTGCTCAAATTTTCCGAATCAATGAAAATACTTCATCGAAAACTGTAGAATAAGGATAAAACCGTAAAATAAGGGTGGAACGCTGCTAAAATTTTTTGAATTAACAAAAATACTTTACTGAAAACCGGAAAAATACAGATGGATTACGGCTAAATTTTTATATAAGTAAGATATTTTATAAAGCTGAGGAATGAGGACGGATTCCCTACTAAAAACTTGATAATAATAATGATAATAGTAAGAATAATGGTAATAATAATAATAATAATAATAATAATAATAATAATAATAATAATAATAATAATAATAATAATAATAATAATAATAATAATAATAATAATAATAATAATAATAATAATAATAATAATAATAATAATAATAATAATAATAATAATAATAATAATAATAATAATAATAATAATAAATATAATGGTAATGGTAGTAATAAGAATAATAATAAATGTAATAACAGTAATAATTAATAAAGGCAACACATGTAATCGTAACAAGGATAATACTAGTAATAATTATACGGAACATTGTAGTTATAATAGGGATAAGGGTAAGAGATGTACTGTGTTTATTTAATATAACAAAGGGTTCAGAGGCCATAAAAAAAATCATCAACGTGGACAACGATGAGAAGGATTAGGCGAATGGACATAAAGATAAATGATATGAGAGTATAGGTTAACATTCGAAGGAGATAGGAGACTAATAGGACCTAAACATTTAAATCGAGCACAGGCCTTCTATCGGCAGCTCGTTGTACCCATGGATCGTTCGGTCAATTATAGAATTAGCAATAGCGCTCACTTTTTGCGGACGATCTACCCACTCGAACACAGTGCCAACGTTGCTTAGCAACGGGTGCCGAGTGGTAAGCGAAAGATATTTGTATGGTGTTGTCTGGGTAACAACCATATAATATCAAAATATCAACGCCCAGAAACCCACCACATTTCTAATACAATTCCAATGGCGATTGAACTTGCATCGTACCAAATTACGCCTATTTGATTGCAGGGAACTCTCAAAATACCTGACGATGAATCTCTTTCATCCTCTTTTTCTAATAACCATTTACTTTCTCAACAAGATTTTCTATTGAATCATCTTAATGTCCACCTCTTGATATATGAGCAAACTGGCCAAAACCATCCAGACACAGCATAAATTCCAACTAACTGACCACATAACGAATAAAGCTCTCTTCATTAAAGCCCCTCGTTTAATTCATTTATCCAAATATTGTTTGATCTTTTCCAATGTAGTTCGTTATTCTTACGAGATACATCGATACCTTTTCTTTTTCTTTACATATCAAACCAAATTTATGGATTTCAGCGCTAACTTCACTTGCTTTAACTTTAGATTCATCTACAAATATATTGTCCATGTATGAACTTGTGCTATTCTTGATTAATTCATTGTTGTTCAATACTTTATTCACTATCTCTGTCATTATTGTTTGCGCGATATTTAAAACAAACCCGATTCTCGTAAGCGCTTATATCTTACCAATGTTTATAACAAAAATTAGAACGTCACTTAGTTACAGTTCTATCAATATCTTATGGTTTTTAATGTAATATTATAATTTTTCTAACCATTGAATGTTATTTTTGAAACAAATGAAGTTCGTTTGACATTGAATATACATATTTAGATTAAGTTTTTATTATATAAAAATTGGTTTGCCCATTGTTTTTTCGTTGTAATCAACTAGATTGCTGTTAGTTATCCAGGAATTCAAGATACACACCGTTTTTTGGTCTTTACTACAGTTATCATAAATATTGGAATCTCTATTAAGTAGAAATTTTGGTGGCTCTGACTTCCAATCCCATTTGACAGTCCATTTCTCGTTGTTAAATCTCAGAGAGAAATTCTCCTTCGATATTTCTGACATACTACTACTCGAGCACGCTACCTAGAAAGGTGCTTCTTCGCAACCAAAAATGTCTCTTTATTCAATCGAACTCCACCAAACCTATTAAAAGAATTCATTCCTAAAATTACATCATAATTGTATACCAATTGCGGGTATATAAAATAATCAATATTAAATAATTTTTTCTCCTACCAATATCTCAACTTTACTTCTCTTAGCATATATGATCGAACTATCAAGAATCGCTACCACAGTCTTAGATTTAATGGATTTCCTTTTATTGTGGTTTCCGTGGTGCCCGAATAAATTTAAAAATGCTTCAACATCACCATTCACTTATAAGAGTCTCACATATTCACTATTCTTGGGCCAAACCCGACTCCACCTTTTATGTAGACACTTAAAATATGTCCCATCACACCGCATTTTGCACATTTTATGTTGCGTCTTTATGGAGAATATTTTACCACATGATTAGAAATATCGCAAATGTAGCATTTTAGGTTGGATTGTCTTCCACCATCCGATCTTGTTACTCATACTGCAACCGTTTTATTGTCATAATATTGAGGACTTGCAATCTTCTTTGCTTGAGCAAATAATTCATTCATTGTTGACAGTGTTGACATCTTTAGTTTATTTTATAAATAACTTGGTAAGTTATTTACAAAAAACCGGGTTAGGATATCATCTGAACTTTCCAACAATGAGCTTAATTCATTTACATGAGCATCCAAGTTATCACACCTTAATAACTTTTTGTGTAAAAGTTTTATAAAGGATTCTTGCTCACCTATAGCGAAAGTTTTCAATAATTCCTTTTTCAGCATTCCAAAATCCATCGTCGTGTTGATTTTCTTTAACTCTTTGAAGACTGCATACGATTGCGCTTCAAATAAAAGTGGCATTGCATTCATTACATTTTTCACATTCTTGCCTTCCAAAATAATTTCAAGTTTGTCGAACCATTCTTCCATATCTGTATTTTTACCATCGAATTTTCCAACATTTTCGATAATAATTTTGTTAATTTCCATTTACCCGGATAACTTGTAAGCACGGAAACGTTTTCAAAATTCTCTTTTAGAACATTTTTATAATATTTAAACAACGTAAATTATTTAATATTACATTATTCTTACAATAGCTTTGGGTTATCTTAAGGTAGGTTGCCCAAGGGGTAATCGTCTTTCTGGTTTCTTTAATTCTATTAAATTCGATACTCGTTTCGTTAATATTGTTCACTCGCACTCTACTCGATATTTTTCTTCGACCGATTGGAAACTCGTTTGTTTGTGATCTCCCTTTTTAAAGTTTGTTTGGAGGACAATTATTTAATATTTGGTAAACATTATTCTAAAGTTTCTAATAGGTATTTATCAGAAATTAGGTAAACATTATCCGAAATCCTCTGACAACCACAAAAACCGCTCGCCGGTTTCCTATTGTCTCGGGTTTCCCATTAGTGATTAATTAATTTGTATATTGTTTATAACTTTCGCTAATGAGTCCTCACTAAATATTTTTTATTTTATTTAGATTTGTCTCGTGATTTGGCATTCAACCATACCAACTTCCCCCGAACTATATTAATTTTTAATTTTTATAAATATTTTTAAAAAATTTTTGTACTTTAATTATTTTTGGATTTTTGCCATTTTTGATTTTCCGTGCCTTTACTTCATTTCAATAATTTTACGATAACTCCAACAAAAATATTATGAACTTTAAAAATTTTTTAAAAATATAATTTTGAACTTGCAACCTTCCCATATTATTTGTCCTTGGCGCACATCATCTGGTGTATTTATAAATTCTGTAAAACCAATTTTTTGGCAGTTTAAAATTTTTTAATAAATGGATTTTACTTTATATTTGTGTGTTATGAAAAATAAAATTTTCAAACATATTTATGATTATTTAAATTAAATTTTGTAAGGGAAATAACCATTCAAACAAAATTCAAATCATATTATATTCTAAGATATATAAATTCATGAATTTGAATACCCCTACAATTTGTGATAAATTAGATATTTTCACTAGATTTTGAAAAAATATTGAGGTCTCGTCTTTCCTTCTCTTTCAAATAGGTTCGACCTAACATAGTAGTCACCAGCCCACTAATAAATACTAAAACTGTACACAAAACAAAAAAATACAACAGATTCAGGCTTTCAAAAACCGAACTTAAAATGATAATGATGACATCCCCTAACGCTATACACATATATTGGGCCGACAAAAGAACACTTTTCATTGATGCGGGGGCCTCAGAATAAAGAAAAATTCCCGTATTGACATTGAAAAAGACTTCCCCTATTGTAACGAACAAATACGGAAAAAACTGCCAGTAAATCTTAGGCAAATGGACTTTATATTCAGTCATTCTCTGAATTTGTAATTTCCCATTTTCATTATAAACATAAATCAACTCCGTTTGACCCGGATGCAAAACAAATTCCATTATTTTTTTAACACTATTTTTCGATTTTACTACTAGTTCAAATGTCCCTATTTCACATTTGACATAGTCTCCGAACTGACTACCATTTTTGATGAGATGGAAGTTTTTGTTTATTCCGAATTTCCCATTAAGAAAGATTTCTTCGTCCTTACTCAACCCATTAATGTTTAAAAGTCGAACTTTGCTGTATCCGCCATCATCTTGGGATAATATTCTTGATGTAACTGATGTGAAAATGCTGTTGTTGAAATAGACGGCTGCCATTACAAAATTGCCGCTATTGTTAAATACGGATATATTGAAACGTGATTGGTTAACTGCAATAGTTGCGGTTGATCCAAATGAAGAAATAATTGTCTTTTTCACTCCTTGAGGTGGAATAGTTTGATTGTTATATTTATCATCTATTAAAACTATCGGGAAAGAGTTTGAATTTAAAACCTTCACACCGGTTTCGGAAGGGTTTAGACCGTTCATCAATGATTGGTTGATAAAATACTGATTTAAAACCATAAAAAAGCAGGAAATCGCTGTAAAATATTGCCCAACAGAGATCCGATATGGTACTTTAAAATTTATTTTATCTAAAATTGGATAAATTGACATCTCAAAAATTGGGATCAAAATCACAACTAAGATTGGATTTAATGTCTGGATATGATCTGCTTTTAATATGAAATCGTTTGTCACCATTCCATCCATGTATCTAGCTTGAAAAGTCCACACCGAGGACATTTGTTCAAAAACCGTGAAAAATATCGGATGTCCCAACAGGAAAAAAATCAGTCCTAAAACAACTTTGCAATCATGAACGAAAACAACTCCGTATTTGTCTTCAGCGTAATCCATCCAATGACCACCGGGATTTCTTCCTTTTTGAAACCGGCATTTCATCCCATATCCAATGCAGGCCAATGTTTCAATAAAGATGTTCTTTGTGGGCAGTTTTATGACAAACCATCGCAAAAACAAACCAAGCCCAACGATAGAAAAGGTTAAAACCATTAAAAGAACAGTCAAGACAAAATTCAAAGGATAACATTCTTTTTTGAAGCAATAGATATCTTTGTGTATGATCGGCCCAACGAAGCCAATTATGATGATTCCAAGATTATTTATCAAATAAATCATGTGAAGAAAAGTGCTCAACATTACTTGGTCAGTTTCTGGAATCTGGTCTCCAACAAATGCTCTCATCGCGGATCCATACATCCCACAAAGAACAGCTGAGATTAAAACGACTGTCACTAACGTGGTGTAAGTCTCGTAAATAGAGAAAATAAAGACTCCAAAATACATTAAAATATCAATGGGATAAAAAATTAAAAACGTCTTAATTCTTCCTAAATACGAATCGGCAATAATTGCGCCGACAATGTTCATGCAAAACGTAATCCCAGCCCTAGCATGATAGAATGATGTCGCAGTTGCGTCGGAATACATCATCATTGATGTCATATAAATTGGGAATATTAGCGTAAACGCGTATACTCCCATCCCACTGAAAAATTGGTATACAATTAATAAAGCGGCTCCTTTAGGAAATTTGTATTTGTGCCAGAATTTTAGCTTTTCAGTTGAGGATTCACTTTCTGCCATTTCTATAAAATATAATAATATTTTTGATTTATTGATGCAATTATTAATTGTTTATTTATATAATAATGATTTATCTAAAATTGAATTCTTTAACAGGACCAATTCGGAAAGTGCTAAACCTTCCTATGTGATCTCTGTCACCTAGAAACCTAAAAGTAGGGAATTTAGTGGAGATTTTATTAAAAAAATTTCTTCGGTATTTTTAAAAATTTCCCTTTGTTTTCTCGGTACTTAATGGTCATTATTGTTTTGGAGCATTATCAAATAATTTGTTAATCATAACAACTATTGTTAGCTATTGCTAAAAATTTGTTTTGTGTAATTTATTTTCTTTTTCATTAAAACAAAAGTCAACAGTAAAAATTTTGAGGTTTGTCTAAAGTGTGCAAAGAAAATTCAGGGTGTAGGAAATTAAGAGGAAATTGATAATTAGCAAATTAATTGATTAATTAAAATTTGGCATATTAAGAGGAAATGTGTATTTACGGGTACCAAATAATATGACGGGTATAAATTTTTGAAGGCTGAGTTATGGTTAAACGCTAAATTAAACGCAACTAATTATTGATCTGACTTCAAGTGTGTTATGAAATATTAACAACAATAACAGATTCACGATATTACCAATATTTATTGTCTAATACAATAACAATCGAAAAATATTATACTATTACAATTGTGCTAATATATTCATCATTCAAAACTCAAAAATAGGACTTATCACAACACACAATGATGAATAATAAAAAAATTATTAAAGTGAGCAAAATTATTGGAAGAAACTTTGAGAACAAGATGACTCTCAAAAACGAAATTAGAAAAAATAGAATTTTAAAGTACACTGGAATAATGGAAATCAATAAAATAAAACAATCAAGGTCGTTCTTAATTAAAAATTCCAAATTGAAAATGTAAACAAACAAGAAAATGACAATGGAATCTCCTTTTCTCAATGATTGAACTGAAAAACCGGGAAAATAGAAAATAAAAAAATTTAAAAAAGTTCTATCTTGACAACTTTCAGAGATAGCGGCAGAATCGTGAATGGCCAAAGGAAATTGGTGCCATTAGATAGGATAGTATAAAATTTAAATTCAGATTAGATTCAAAGAGAGTAAAAAAGAAGTTCAAAAGTAAAAAGTTGTTAAAAGAGTTAAAAAAAAAGTAGTCAGTAGCAACAAGTGAGTAAAGGAGAGTAAAACAAGACCAGTTAAAAGAGACAAGAGGTTACGGTTGAAGAGTGTCAAAATAAAGAACCATTAGAATTTGTAAGGTCATTGTCGAGAATTTAAAATAATTTCAAGTCAAACCAAAGAGAGTGAGTAAATTAATGTTACCGATAGTTGAAACAAGAAGCAACTGTCAAGCGATTGCGAGTTACAAAGTGTTATTCTTTCCGATGGATCGTAATAAGCACGTAATACGTATTGTTGTGATGTTGGATTATTTGTGCCATTGTAATTTGGTAATTAACTGTATTGGTCAACAAAAGTTTATAATATATGAAACTCATTGTTATTATTAACATGCTTCGGGGTCAGATAAATAATTATTAATTCCATATTCAACGGACACCTAATTTTACCCAACAGTCCAATTCAATGATCCTAGACTACTTCTCTTTTGAACTTGTTCCATATGCTTCTGTTGATGTTTTACAAAATGTAGCAGAAAAATCAAAGAATTGCAAATTTGTAAGGTTCGTTAGTGGGCTAACTCCTAACACAATTCAATATTTGACTCCAAAAGATTATTCGTATAATGAAAACAAACAACGTTCTCTTTTCAAATATTTATTTACGATAAATACAAATATGGATTAATATGACAAAAACGACTTTTTATAAAAACGACCGCTAATGCTCAAGAAAGAATATCGGTTATTGCGAACCGTCTTCGAGATATTTCAAAGTTGGCGAAAGCTGAATCCTAAATGAACAGCAGCTCCGCTCTTTGGTGATAGGAACAAGATGAGGGATTCCCGAGATTTTAACCGCGATCGATTATCACCCAGAATTTGGTGATAACGTTTAGTCTAATAAAACAACCCTCTGAAGTTTAATCACAACAACAGCAACGCAGTTTCCCTCAAAAACTGATGCCAAAAAAAAGATTTAAGCAAACGCTAAAACTGTTACAATTAAGCTATCAATCTTACGAGCTGATGCAAAATTTCTGTTTTTCGCGTGGATTGGTTTTTGAATAAGGTAACGTAGCAATATAATTACTATTTATCTTTTGAATATTAATTCTCTGGAAATATCGCTTCAAATCACAGTTTATTATTTTGTGACAATTCTGATTTTCTAGCTCAGGTTTTATAATATTTTCCGTAAAATTTAATCCTTGAGATTGTAATTAATCCTCAAGATTACTTTCAAAAATTTTCTGGATTCTTCACAAAAATTTGCAATCCAATTACTGAACAATTCTACTGACAGCTGTTAGGTTATTTTTCTATATATTATTATATTGTCCTCGACTTACTGTCACCCTAATCATTTTATACTAATTTAAATAGCAATTTATTTATTTTAAGTAATTAGAAATTACTAAATTTATACAATTATTTCTATTTATACTATTTAATTATTTAAAATTACTATTTATATTAATTTATTATTTTAAGTATTATTTAAATATCAAAATTAGATTAGTTCTATTTTTAGTAATTTCAACACCATCATTAGTAATTTATTTTATTTATTATTTTTATCTATAAAATCACACAAGGCACACACCAAGCGAGCCCAAGACGAACCCTAACAAATTGTAAAATCAATTATAGAATCAATTAAAATTCGAAAAAAATAAAAATCAATATATTTGAAGGTGGAAAGTGGAAACATGTGACAAATGAAATTGTCACAGACATAAAATAATTTTAAATTGATAAAAGGTTCATAGAAGGGTCAAGACCACAAAAAATTATTTATTAATTAATTTAGTTTTAAGGAAAACCCATAGACCAAGGAATGTGCAGCTGAACGTCAGCTTAATGGTCAATGAATTTCGGTTAATAACCGAAAATCGGTTTAATTGGGCAATAAATTGTTCACCCGTTTCCAGTTCAGAATTAGAGCAGAATTAATAGAGGAATACAAAATAAAAATTCAGTGGAATAGAAAAAAAGGAATAAAATAATCAAATAGAAGCCTACCAAAAATTAGATTGGATAAGATTGTATTTTGATTGTTACGGAGTGATATCCATAGGGTATCAAATCTAATAAATTGTAAAATTGAGAGTGTAGGTTTTATTGCAAATAAAGTTATTTTATTGGGGTTGAAGTATGTTTCTATTTTTTAATCTCTGACTGTTCTTGTTTCCAATTGTTGGTGTACCCAGAAAATAATTAACTTCCGTATCGCCATGTTTACCTGCCATCTATATTCCTACCTCTTTCATATACTATGGTTACCATCCTTACCATCGCACACCCCATAATTTTACCTTACTGTTATGTACCCGTGAATGAAACCCGCGTAGTACTGTACATAAAATTTCCCAATTAGGTGAGCACTGTTTCCAATACTACATTCTGATAAATATTCGTTTCGAGTTTCTGACTGACAATGGCAGGTCTTATGTTCCTAATTCATCTTCGTATTTAAGCACTCTACGGCAATGTTATGCATAACCCTTACCAATATTTTCCATGGACGTTCAGTTATGCTATCTACCACCGGTCATTTATAGAACTTCACGATATCTCATTTTAGAACATGGATATGGTTTTCAATTTAAGTCGGTGTACTAACCTTTTCCTTCTAGGTGAACTTAGCTTGGTCGGTGAGAACAATTGACTTTCGGTTAGATACTTTTATGAATCAATTGATATTCTCGTTAATAAACTGGTTGATTTAAATTCAATTCATTTGTTTTACTTAATTAATTATTATTTTAAGAATCTTTCTAATTTGAATTATTTATTATCTTAAAATAATAATAAGCAAGAAACTTTTATCTACGTGTTGGGCCAATACAAGGTTTTGTTTAAATGAATCGGAAAAAACACGCAAATAAACCAAAGCAAATTTAAAATCAAACTTATTAACCCCAATTAAGCACCCTAAATCATGAGAACAATGTAATTAAATACAAAATCAAAAAACATAAATGTAAATAAAATGATATACAAAATGCACCAAGAACCTCGCGACATTAACATAGAAATAGCAACATAACATGAAAATTTGACCGAAAAAAGACTAATTTATAAAACCAGCATTTTAACGAATAAAACGGGTTAAAAATAAAATATTTCTGGTTGGAAATATTCAATTAAAAAATAATAGGAATAAATTATCTTTTTAATGTAACATAATGGAAAAATTAAATATTACAAGTAAAGTCAAGGTCAAATTTTGTTTTAACGCATCAAAAAGAACACGCAAGGTTAGGGTCACAGAATAGGTATAAATACCGATTCATTTTCAATTAGTGAGAAATCACTTTTTCTTGCAAAAAGCTAAGCGTTTTTTTGTGAGAAGAAACCGATAATCACTTTGTGAGCGATCACTTTTTCCTTGCTAAAAGCTTTACTGTTTTTTATCAGCAAAAAATCAATCGCTAATCACTAAGATCACTTTTGCTTAGTGAAAGAATCATTTGTCCTTGAAATTATCATTTGCATTGTGAAACATTTACTGGAACCAGAACTCTCGAGAATTTTGTAATCAATTTACTACAATAGTCTTTAAGCAAACTTCAAGTGAGTCACTACTTGAGCGTGCCCTTTGGAAGTGTGATGTATTTGTTTGCCAAATGTACCGATTATGTTATGACTTTAAATTACATGCTTCAATGAATGAGGTTTTATATCTGTCGAAATGTTTCAGGCCCACAGCCAAACAATCTGCAAGTTAAATTATGACACCACTATCGAGCTGTGTAAGTGCGGTTTCTCCGCCTATAGCTTGTGACCATGAGGGTCCAGTCGTGCGTAACGACGGGCTCGAACGTCAAATCATTTGATCCAATAGGGGCAGTGGGAAGATCGGGAACTAGTCTTTTGGCTGGCTCCCTTTCACCCATCTCTCGAAAATTCGACCTAAAATAAAAACAACATATCGGCTTAACTTCTTACACTGAGTAGTCCAGTGGACACTCATAAAACCTAATATCAACATACTATCCCAAAGGTCAATTCAGAGGGAAAGTGAAAGGGAAATTCAAAATCGATGCAACCATTAAAAATCAATAATGCTTTTAAACTTAAATTAAAGAAAATTCGAATGATTATATAAAAATCTGTCAAGACTAAACCCAACAAAAGTCAATTGTAAATCTAAATTAAAGAAAATTTGTGTGATTATAAAAAACTATTAGGACTAAACCCATTTAAGAACGATTTTAAATCTAGATTAAAGAAAATTAGAACTAAATACATCACAAAATCAATGAACATTTCAAAATTAAGATTCAGTGGTAAAGCTAGTAAGTTTTTTTATCGTCGGAACAACGGTAGGAGCTCATCACAATGAACACCCATAAAATCAGATAAACAAAGTAAAATGTCAATAAGTAATAAAAATGAATCAATAAAACATGATCACGAGACGAGTACTCCGATCGAGAACGGTAATAACTCCTTCAACCTTAACTAATAGATCCTGAGAGCATCTACATTTATGAAAATCAATGACTGAATTCGTAACCTCAATAATATCATGCATTATAAATCTTAAGTTTCAACAACATCATAAGTCATATAAGGATAGTAAATAAAATTTTTAAAACTAATAAGACTAATTAAAAAATATAAATAATCAAAATTTACTTACAAAACAAGATATACTTTTTTAAAAATAGCAATTTAAGATTAAATAAATTTCTGATATTTAATTACAAAATCTTTAAGTAAAATTAATTAAATTTTAAACATTTAATATCTTATGTAATATTATTTATTTTATATCCAAAGTTAAAATTATGCATAATTATATTAAAAAATGGCTTTGTGATGATGTTTGTTTAAAACAGTACTTTTAAATTTTTTATAATACTTTTTGTTTAATGAATGACGGTAAGTACATATTAATGGAAGTAATAATATTATTTTAAACATAGAAAGAACAACTATATATGTCCCATCAAGGCATTTGGGCTTGATTATAGGTAAAGGCGGTTCTCGAATAAAAGAACTTTCTGAAGAATGCGGTTGTCGAATAAATGTAAAAGATGGCAGAATTTTTTAAAAATCTTTATTTGGTATTTAGATAAAAAAGGATCAAGCTGTAAATGATGAAGTACCGGTGTATTTAGAAGGTTCTTCAAGGAATATAGAAAAAGCAAAGTCTAAAATAGATGAAATAACTAGACGTCAACATAAGCGTCACATGAATGATAATGATAGTCATTATAATGAAAGTGATAATGACAAGTCTTTCTCAAATAGTAATTACTCAAATAAGCGATCGTCTAAATATAATGATGATGATGATTATGATAACAGTTCTTCATGGAAAAGAAAATCTCCGAACGACGACAGAAATGAAAGGTCTTATGATAAAGATAAATATAACAGTAGTAGAACAGATGATAGTTCATGGAGAAATGGAAATAGTCGAAATAACAATAGCTACAATGATAACAATAACGATTATAATAGTAACTCAAGAAGTAGCTACAAAGATCATGATAACGATTATTCACATGGATCTAGTAAGCAGCGTGCCAATAATGTTTCAAGGAATAATGTAGCCAATGGTGATGATTGGGGAGGATGGGGAAAGAAAAATGACGATAATGCAGATATGGATGCTTTGATATTTTCAGGTGAAGAACTTATGAAGAGTAATTTAAAATCTAACTTCGTTCCGAGTGAAAGTTATGTGCAAGATGATGATTGGGGAATTCCAACATATCTGGAGGAAGAAAAACCTATTAGAAAAAGGCCAGATAACGCAAATATTAAGATGAAATGTACTAAAGATAGTAATTTTTACCCAGTTCACAGAAATTTTTATCGTGAACATCCTTCTGTGTCAAAAATGACAATTGACGAAAAGGAAAAATTTTTATTAGATAAAAATAATATCATTATTAAAGAAATAGAATCTGAAACCGGGGAATCATTTTGTAATTTTGGAAGTACAACATTTGACAAAGACCCAGAAGAATTAATTGATGAAATTCCAATTCCCAAAGTGATTCCAAATCCAGTTCGAAATTTTGAAGAGTCATTTTTTGATCACCCAGATATTTTAACAGAAATTAGGAAACAGAAATTTCAAGAACCATCACCTATTCAATGTATTGCATGGCCGATTTTAATGACGGGGCGGGATTTAATAGGTATTGCTCAGACAGGAACTGGAAAAACATTGGCTTTCTTATTACCTGCATTTATTCACATTGAAGGGCAACCAAAGTAAGAATTTACTATATTTGAAAAATAATTACTAAACATATTTTCAATCAATCGGTTATAAATTTTATCTCTTAGTTAATTATTCATCATTTTATTTATCAGTTATTACAATAGTTTCTCATCATTATTTTTTATTCGGGTTTTTCCCACATAATTTTTTGAAAAGTAGAATTATAAAATTGGCATAATTTTATCATTTATATCGGTTTTATGAATCAGCATTGATCGAGATAATTTTAAAAAGCCTATTTCATAATTCGTAGAAGATCACTAAATGATTTTCGTTTAATGTAAATAAATTTTACTCATCTAGTTCAAATATTTATGATGGAGATTGATTACATTTTCTAAATCGGTATTTCTCTAAGTTCATCATAGGGCATTACGTGAGCAGAAAATACTAAAATATAATTACAGATATTTAATGATATCAATAATTATTAACTATGAAGAAACAGAGTAACTACTAAAACGTTCAACTAAAGAGGAGGATGATAATTAACATTTGCAAATTACTAATTCTTTTTATAAATATAATATTTTTATTCAATATTAAATTGTATCACCCTTAGCACAACCCACTGGTACACTTTATCTTTTTATATAATATCGATTTTTACCCCACTATAACAAATCAATTTAAATTATAAAAAATTAAAATTTTTAGGTATATTTTTCTTGAATTGTTTAAATGTGGCTTTTATAATAATTTGGCGAACCCAGTGTTCTCCCCAGAGAATTTTACAAGCCGGGCAGAGTGAAATAGTAAGCGGGTGGATAAAAAGAAACTAGATTTGATAATTAACCGATAATTTTGTTTTTGCAATAAACTTCCATTACTACACATAGTTTATAATTATATGGGCGGATCAAAATATAAACGGTTGGTTCATAAAAGGTCCTGGGGAGAGCACTGCGAACCCGAACTGAAGCCTCTTAAAAATCATCACTAAATTAAAATATATTTTTTAAAAACATTTGGATAAAATGTTTTCCATTATTCTTTTGCTACGGATCAAAACTAAAGTAAAAATAAAGTTTCCTATAAGCTACTATGACTTTATTTTTTGAGCACTTTGTACCTATCGAATTAATAATCTATTTCAAATCTAAAGAGCAGAATATATATACCTGACCTATTTAAATTGGTATTTATATGATCTCAAATTGACATTTAAATTTAAAAATTGCTATATTTCTATGGTAACAAATTCCAAAAATATTTTGAGGAGGTTGACCTATGTTATTAACCCTGACTGATTTAGTGCTGAAATAATTTTTATGTTATTTTATGAATGGTGACGACTACAGGTAAGGTTATTTCTATTCAACAATGCATGAATGGTTGCGAAAATATTGATAGTTTTCCTGTAACATCCAGATGAAGTTTGAATGGCTTATAAATGCAGAAAACTCATAAACTAGAGCAGTAATGCAAAAGCGTGGGTCACCACCCCAAAAAGTATCGCGCAAAACTCCAGAGGGGTCGGAAAAAAATTGGTTTATCATTTTGAAATATCTAATAAAAATCTTTAATATCTAATAGTCACATTTTTTTATATATATGTAATTTTTTATGTATAATAATATAATTTTTTTAAACGAACGATATGTGTAAGTACAAATTTTTTTTATTTAATGAAGAGGGTCGCGATCCAAAAAAGTTTGCTCACTGCTGCATTAGAGGGTTTAAACTGTCATTAAAATAATTTCACATCTATTTTACTCCAATGTTATTTGTCAATTTTTTCAATTTTGAAAACTGAAAGAATTAATTATTATCGTAAATAAATCAATTTCACATGAGTTTACTGGGAAAATATTTTCAGACCTAGAGAAAAACGACAGGGTCCTACTGTATTAATTTTGAGTCCTACGAGAGAATTAGCAATTCAAATTCAAAACGAGGTTCAGAAATATACATATCACGATATCGATTCAGTTGTTTGTTATGGAGGAGCAGACAAGCGTGATCAAATTTATCAATTGAAAGAAAACCCTGAAATAGTTGTCGGTACTCCTGGGCGTATTCAAGATTTGAAAGATTCTGGTGTATTGAATTTGAAAGATGTCAGTTATTTGGTTCTTGACGAAGCTGATCGAATGCTTGATATGGGTTTTGAAATACAAGTTGTCAATTTAATATACGCCGTTCGAAGACAAAGACAAACTGTCATGACAAGTGCCACATGGCCTTTCGGTGTTCAACGAATCGCTTTGACTCATATGAAAAATCCAGTTCAAGTCAATGTTGGAACTCTGGATCTAAATGCCTGTCATACAGTCAAACAACATGTGGAATATGTCGATTATCACGATAAAACTCAGAGACTAGTTGAAATACTCGCACACATTAAACCGGAAGATAAAATCATTATTTTCGTGGCACGAAAAGCACAGTGTAGCGATTTGGCATTTGAGTTATTTTTGAAAAGATCAAAAGGCCTATTGGGTCCGAAAGGAGCAGTTAAAGCCTGTGAAATTCACGGAGATTTAGATCAACAAGAAAGAGAAATGGCATTGAAAATGATGAGATCTGGCGCT
The DNA here is from genome assembly GCA_022537955.1 of Schmidtea mediterranea. Lineage (NCBI taxonomy): Eukaryota > Metazoa > Platyhelminthes > Tricladida > Dugesiidae > Schmidtea > Schmidtea mediterranea. The sequence goes on from CM039680.1 coordinate 211,487,146, forward strand.
AGAAATATTATGATAGCTACAGATGTTGCATCTCGCGGTCTCGATATTCCCGATTTAACAAAGGTTATCAATTATGACTTCCCAAAGAACATCGAAGAATATGTTCATCGTGTAGGCAGAACGGGTCGAGCCGGGTAAGATTCTATTTTTTTATGAGCTCAAATATTTTGATCAATAATTTATAAAAATATGTTATATGATTTTATTATCTATCAAATATGGAAAAGTGCTTCGAAAACTGTCAATTATATCACTGAAAGAATCTAAAAACTTGAAAATCAATAATGACCAAATAATTCAGATATTTTCCGGGAAATTTACTTAAACTTACAATAAAAAAATATTCCGTTTATCCACATTTTTTTCTAAATTAATGATATTTGTCAAGTTACAATCTGTATCATATTTTTTTCTATAAACTCATTTAACGGTGTTTGGTGCCCGTGGCCATGATCAATATTTAGGCCCTCAAATTAAGTAAACGTCCTTTTTTGTGTTATAGCGGTGCTATCCAATTGAAGACACGATGCAATAATATTATATTTATATACGACGTGGTGTAAATAGAAAGTTAATTATCCTGAAAAATTGATCAATAATTTCATCAAAATCACACGTTTCACATCTAATTTCCTTCAATACTGAGAAGTGCAATATTACTAAGACGGTATTTTGTCTTTGGCGCATGGAAATAAGACAAAATCAGCTTCAGTTGTTTACAGAACGTTCTCACCGACACATGAAACTAAAATTGTATAAAATATTTGCAAACCGACAATAAATAGAGTATAAAACCAAACAAATTTCAATTTCCGCAATACCTAATTTTTCATGCTCTATTTGGCCCGTTACCGAAATTGTCGTAAAATAATAATGTATAAACAGAACCACATATTAAACCAACGCGCAGGTGATGAGCTTATCAATTCTAGTAATAACGGAAATCAATTTTACTCATTTTTTGCTAGTAACCTTATGATTTACTAGAATTTGTAAAACTATTTTTTAAAATTTATGATGGATTTATTCATATTTAAATACGATATCGTTAATAACTGAACATTTTGATAATTTTCGAATTGCTTTAATGTTGCGTAATGATTTTTATATCACACAATATTCTTGACCAAATTTCTACAAAAAAATTATAGATTAATCAGTTGTACCCATCTCAATCTCCTTTATCCGTGAGATTTATTTTGAATTATTGCCTATTTTATATTATAGGAATTTTGTGAATCGCTATTTTATACATATTTATTTCTTTTAAATGTAAGTTTATAAACCATATTAATGAAAAGAAGATGTATAAAAAGTAAAGATTCTCATTAAAGATCCTCATTTAAAATTTATGAAGAAATTATTAAAGTTTATGAAGATATTCCTGATGTTTTACTACAGAATATTTTATATAACGGATGTTTCCAATTAATATTCATATTCCAAACAGTATCACTATTCTTAAAATACACACGAGGATACTATTTAATACCGTCCCTATACATGTATTAACCAACAAAAAACCATATTATATATATATTAATTTATGTTATTACTTGAAACATCTGTTAATTAAAAATGGTAATCCTAAACCACCAAATTTCTTTAAAGTTAATGCATGGATTAAAAATTCGTGGGATGCAGTATCTACAAAAAATATTCTAAATTCCATTAATGCAAATGGATTTTCAATAAACAGTAATGAATGGCATTTATTGGTGAGATCATCAAATTCAGTCATTGAATATATCGATATTTCAGAAGAATCAGATTTGTTTGAATTGTAGGATGAATAAATTTTTATTATATTTTACTTTATTATATATATCAAATTTTCATGAAATCCAAATACTATCCTCATTTTCATTTTTCTAAAGATTCTTTGGAGATACTATGTAATAGTATTTGAAAATATCCGTTAGAATTTATAATATTTTGAATTTAATTTATTTGAAATGTTGTGTTTGAATTTTGAAGTTAGTATTTAAAAAAGTATAAATTAAAAATACGACAACAAGTACTCGCTCTATTACAAATTACTATTGAAAGTGCAATATAATTTAATAAAGTAACATCCGAAATTTTTCATCATTAGAAATCAAGATTGAAAATAATAATTTTTGTGGCTTCACCGCTGTCTTTTTCGAACAAACTCTGGAGTTTTATAAATCGCCTTATGCGTTTTCTTCACCCCATAAGCCATGAGCAGAAATTTATATATAGAATAAATATTTATTACTTTAGCAAATTTAGTATTTCTTATTGATATTATAATATCAATATTAATATTATAATATCGATGTAAAATCTAATTATAATTGTATAATTTATTTATTCCAAATATTTATTCATAAATATCACAACAAAATTAAATAAACATTTTCAGGCGAACCGGTGAAGCATTCACATTCATGAACAAAAATGATATGAGCAATGCAGCAGAATTAATCAGAATTCTCCAAGATGCTGACCAAGAGGTTCCAGATTTTCTGCCACAATTAATGAAAGATCACCAGGATTATCGAATTAATGGCGGCGGTCGTGGTGGAAGGTTTGGTGGTCGTGGCGGTGGACGAGGCAGAGGAGGAGGAGGAGGAGGATTCGGTGGTGGTGATCGAGATCGTGGTGGGCAAAGAAATGGATCGAATTTCAACCGCCGAAATAAATTCGACGATACAGACGATGTTCAAACCGATTCCAGGTACTTTAATAAGCCTAAACTTTCTGAGGCATCGGTTAATGATGATTGGTGGTAATATTATAAAAGAAAGATCTGTAAAACATTCATGTGTTGTTGAATATTAGTTTGTGGCGCATTTAATGCTTAATTAAAAATTTATTCGTCAATTTGCTTTCTTTTTCGTTTTTGATAATTATTTGAATTATTGATATATTTTCAACAGTGGAGTACGGGTAACTCGAAATTGGCATGCTTTTGTACACTTCGAGTTATCCATGTGTGTTTGTATACATATATAGTTATTGTCGATTACTTAAATACCCAAGGAGAAATAGATTGGTATTCGTTTTAGAAAAAATCGATTAAAGTAGGTAAATTGTTGGAATAATAATCTTATTAAGTTTTTTCTTATATATTTTATTACAAATAAGACAGAAAAGAAGTCAACTTGGGGTAAAATTCTGGTTTTAGGTGTCTTTTGGTGATTTAGTGTCAATGGATAGCAATAAACAAATATAATCGGGAAAAAGAATTCATTTTCTATCTTTTCGAACTATTTTTCTTTAATTTTTTTAATATAATCATAAACATTTTTTGACATTTTAGTATCTCCAAAGAATTTGAATGTAACTATTAAGTACAGTTGAGTAATTCCTTTTTCCGTTATCCCTGCTCTATTGTAGCTTTAAAATGTAAAAGCTAATTAGAAAATGAATCTTTATTCAGTTGGCCAGATTTCACAAATCGCTCTTTAAGTATTAATTCAAAATTGAGTAAATGTTATATACAAGACGAAGCTAGTGATAACGAATACTGGGGAAATTGGAATCAGGAAGTTATTACGGAAAAAGAAGCTCAACCAGATATAGTTATGCTCTCACCGAATAAAGTCGAACAACAACAACAACCGAACATCAAAATAAGCACTCAGCACTGTATTAAACCGTTTATTTTGGCCAATAAAGACAGAAGTGAGTATTTGAGGTTTTTCTGTTGTTTATACCGATTTAGGCATTTACCCAATTCATCGTAATTTTTACGAGGAACATCCGGATATCAGAAATCTGTCACTGGAGGAAGTCGAATCGTTTTTGTTGAGGAAGAATAATATAATGATTAAAGAATTGAAAACTTTTCCAACGCAACTCGATGAAGATTGTGATCAACATAATGATGATTTTGATGAAGATCAAGTTGAGGTATTGCCAGGAACACCGGGAATTGCCAAGCCGATAAGATCATTTGAAGAAATGTTTTGGAAACATCCGGAAATTCTAGATATTATCAAAGCGTTGAATTTTGAGACTCCTACTCCAATTCAATGCATTGGTTGGCCAGTGATATTGGGCGGTAGGGATTTTATCGGAATTGCTCAAACTGGTACCGGGAAAACGTTAACATTTGTTTTACCGGCCTTAATTCATATCGAGGGACAAATGAAGTAATTATTTTTTGGTTTTGCCATAATTTATTTTAATTTTATAACGAATTTCAATAATGTGACAATTTTGGGTAATCAGATATTTATTGATTGCTGTGAAATTTGCGGTTTCATAATAGGCGAGAATCATCGGTTCCAGTTAGTTTGGGGATTAATTTGACAAATATGGTGTAGGGTTATCCGAAATGGGCTACTAAGGGGTTTAAAGGGAATCACAAGAAACATCAGGGAGGCTCATTGGAAAATTTTAGCTGTCACAGTGGAACATGGAGTTTGTAAACCGAAAAATCATCTAATAAAACCTATTTAAGTTCGAATCGGTTAATATTACCATGAGATACTTCAAGCCGATGCTCCAATGCCAGCTGATGACCTTGAAACGTCAGTACCGCGACAGTGGAGCGCACAAATATTCCTGAATCCAAAGAACAATAATAATACAATGACCTAATTATCAGGAGGATTCTAAACCATTTTTGACCTAATATGACCTTAAATTGTCCTTCAAAAATTCTTATTTTAAGCATTAATATAGTCGTAAATAGAATTTATTCGGTTAGTGTTAGTCTTTAAAAAATGTTTTAAACTTAAATTTATATACTTTTTACTATTGTCATGGTAACCAATTACTTACTAACTTGACCTACTTAATTTCGGAAAAATTTGGCTTGTATTAAATGTATATTATAAATGTACTGCCAATGATTGATTTTATGCCACCTATTCACAAACACAAAACTTACGAACAAATATAGTTGCGAAACTCTTGGTAATTTTTCTCAAATATTTATATTATTATTTATTTTTAAATTTCGTTTAAAAATTCAAAAAGTAGAATTACAATCTAAATAAATAACTAAAATTTAAAGAAAATTATTCTGAGAAAGATCGCGCGTATAATGAAATAATTAGACATCATTAAAAATTTGTGTATACCAAAAGATTTGTAAAAAATTTGAATAAAGAAAATTGAAAAATTTTCCCATTAAAAATGTTGCTTTCGTAAAATATTTTTTCACTGCCGAAACTATTCAGGAAAATGTGTTTCATTGTCCTTTTTATCCATCGATGACTCACGACTCAGAATGAATCATGCATTTATTCAGCCAATCATATTTATTTGAGTTTTCTAAAGTTGTAATAAACAAAATTTTATAAGATTACATTTAAATATGTAATAACGAATCCGTAGACAATTTGATCTTACTAAGGTAGCATTTTAAGTCATAAAATATTGAATTAATATTTTTAATTATATAATTATTTTATATATTATATTTATATTTGAATTTATAATGCTTTATTTATGATAATAAATGTGCAATAACTGAAAAAATAAAACAAATAATTTTGGAATAATTTTCCTAACCATATGACCTTAAACAATGGAAATGCAAACGAACATATCAAAAATTAATACGAAAAATAAGTTTTATATCTTCACAATTACCTAAATTTTATTGAATATAAAAATATTGAAACTACGATGTGTAAGGTTGGCCAGCAATTCAGTTATAATTTTGGAACACCTCTTTATTTATTTTCTTTCTAACTTAATTAATTCTCATTCAAACTCATTCAATTATCAATTTGATTTAATCAATTATCAATTTAATTAAATACTTCTAATTGGTAATTGATTAACTTAAGTTTGAATGAAACTAATTCAAAAAATGCGAATTAATTAAGTCAGAAAGAGATCAAACAATGGTGTTAACCCTTTATTGATTGACCATTAATTATACTGGGTATCTCGTGACTGCCATGCCAAAAAAATCTGTGTTTAGTGTTATTATGTATGCAAGGGACAAGGGATTATTTTCGAGCCTAGGCAAAGAGAAATATGATCTAAAACAACTAGAAACATAACTACAATTTAATCGATGAGTTACATTTTTACTTTGAATTGTTAAAAAAATAAGATAAAATTGAAAGAATATACAGACATTTCAAACCAGGTTGCATTTCAAAGTATTTGTATAAAAAGAATAGAGTTTGTGATAAGAATAGAAAAATAACAACAGCTTAATACGTTATCCTTCCCTTTGATAATCTACATAAACCACGATATTCACGACAAAAATCTGCAAATAAGGTGCGGGATTACATCTATAATCTCTGTAAACCGTCTAGAAAATTTGAAGGAAACATTTTTTTTGGTATGAGTTCCCTGACATTTGAAGCTCAAAATATAACGAGATTGAAGCTCTGAATATAAATTATTGTTATGCCCATTTGCCTTATTTATGTATAAAATCAAAATTGAAAATCCAATTGTATTACAACCCTAATCCTAATTATTTTGCTACAACAAGCAGTGCCTATCATACCTGGATATGTACGTTAAGTTACCTAAGTCGACTTCTAAATCAGTGGTGTTTTGCGTAAGAGCCAAAATTTATTTTAACTAGTTGTAACTCGAGAAATATTCGCGTAAGTAAAACAAATTCCACATTTTTGAGATGCCGTGAAATATAAATTTGATGATGATGATGATGATGATAATAATAATAATAATAATAATAATAATAATAATAATAATAATAATAATAATAATAATAATAATAATAATAATAATAATAATAATAATAATAATAATAATAATAATAATAATAATAATAATAATAATAATAATAATAATAATAATAATAATAATAATAATAATAATAATAATAATAATAAATAATAATAATAATAATAATAAAAACATAATTAATATAAATAATATAATAATTCATTTAATTTTTGGATTGATTCAAAATAATTAAAGTCTATTGATTGATAACAAACATCCATTTTTGCTTATTTTAATATTTATTTTCAAATTTATTAAAAATAGTTAAATTTTTTGAATGTTACTTGTTTTAACATACCACATATGTTATTCTCATAAAATATAGGTCCATGTTGTTAACGGTCAGCGATCTTTAACTAAAGCTCATGCGAAGAAATTCACTGTCGTAGATTATATGGTTTTTAAAAAGGCGTTTTAATTTTAAATATTCCACTTGTCAGCTCTAATTTTCTCTAAAAACAATGTCCATCACCCCTAAATATTATATTCGCTTATCACTCAAAATAAAATGGTTATTTGATGAAAAACCTTGAAAATTACATTAATTTTATTAATTTATAGAAAATATAAATACACATTTTTATAGTAACTAGAAATAAACATTTTTTTTTGTCTCATTCCACATATAAAAAGTTTAGACATATGAGATTGCTTTTTCTAAATCTTATCGACATTCGTTGTAACTACCAATCAATTTCCCAGTAAGATCTTTGTAATTTTATCCTTGTCTTGAAAATATATTTGAATTAATTTAGTAAATTTCTTAAAACTTGAATTCTTTGCTTTCCAACAAAGATACATAAAAATAGCCTGCTTACTAAATCAACCTAGAAATATAATCGTTCACTTTGTATTTGATCTTTGATAATTTTTTTAACTCTGCAGCAATCTTTTTCCAATTTTTACTCCAATTTTTACTTTCCGCTTGAAGTAGCTTTTCTGTCGATGAAACATAATTTTCTCACTTGTGAATTGAATCCAGTTTCATAATTTTTCTTTCATTTCACCTAATCGACATACTATACCAGATTTTCTATTTAGACCTAGACAGTATCGATACGGTCCTACAGTTCTTATTCTAAGCCCAACTAGAGAATTAGCTATGCAAATTGAGAGTGAAATTTTGAAAATAAAATACCACAATATTAAATCGGTTTGTTGCTATGGAGGAGCTGAAAAAATGTATCAAATTAATTCTTTAAGAGACAATCCAGAAATTGTCGTTGGTACTCCTGGTCGTATTAATGATCTCGTTTTAATGGGATGCTTGAATTTAAAAGACGTAATACAGTAGTTATTCGATATGAGGTGGATTTATTGATAATAATCAAGGTCAGCTATTTGGTGCTTGATGAAGCTGATAGGATGCTAGATATGGGATTTGAACCCCAGGTAGTTAGCATTATCAATGATACTAGAAAACAACGCCAATCGATTATGACAAGTGCTACATGGCCGGAATGTGTCAGGCAAATTGCGTTGTTATACATGGATAATCCGGTTCAAGTTAACGTAGGCTCATTGGATCTCATAGTTAGTTTATATAGTTCTTTGTATCATAATTTCCTTTCAGATATAATTTTTTAATAGGTTTACTGATTATCTAATCTTTAATTTCATTTCTCCTCAACTTATAAATTCTTCATTTTAACATGAATTTATTGATACACAATAGTTAGGGGGCTTGGTAACTCAGGGTTTAGAAATCTCAACTAATATCGATTTATAAAACGATTATTGAATAATTTTCCCACCTTTTTACGAACATAAAATTATTTCTGAAGATTATCGATTGTTTTAATTTTTCATAAGATTAATCGAGAATCAAGTAACCTTTGTTGGTTTTCAAAGTAATATATTCTTATAGAGCTTAATATTACCAATGATTTTTCCTATCGGTCAATAAAGAAAATTTATTCTATAAATTTTCGAAAAAGAATAAATTCGGACATGGAATTATTTTTGTTGATTATCGATTGATATTGAAAATCAATAACGGTCGATTCTTGCTTTTTATTAATTAGCGCTCTTATTAATTTCCAACACTGACGACAATGTGACTTATAGATTTGTAGACCATGCGGAACAATGCAATACAAATGACTGATCATTGAAATCGATTTTTTACACTTGAGTTTTGTGATAAGAACAATAAGAATTTCCTAAAAATTATGGTCCTAAGAATGATAATATTTAAAAAACATTTTATTGAACTAAAAAATTAAAATCAAAAACACTTGGTTTAAATATTTTCTAGCTCGGTTTGCGACTAATGCGTGTCCATGTTCGTTGGTTGATTTTCTACAATCTGTATGTGTCGGACAATGTAAGTGTGATCCAAGAATTATAAAGTTGCAGAAGCATTGGTTCCATAAATCTGAAATGCCAACCAAAAGTTTTATAAATGCATATAGAAAAAACAAAAAAATGAATTGATAAATCTTTTTGTTGATTGAATATTAATTTTACGGAATTGTGATTTAATCAATATTTTTTTTCTATACTCAATTTTATTACCAAACCCTTCAAAAGATCTAAAAAAATGATGTTCCCGAGTGTTATTATTTATTTTATTATTATTTATGGACGGCATTTTATATACCGTTAATAAATTATTTCCCATTTATATATTACATTTAAAGTTATACATTTTTTGTGATTCAAAACATTGTAAAATTCAAACAATTTATAGCAATAAAATCTGTCACAATTTTTTTTCATTTTTAATTTATATACAGGCTTGCAATGATGTTGTCCAAGAAATTAAATTTGTTACGAATTTTGATAAAACAAATGAATTGATAAATATAATATGCGATATGAATGAGACAGACAAAGTTATTGTTTTTGTAACTCGTAAAGTTCAGTGCAGATCTCTTACAAAATATTTGGATAAATTAATTCGGTCAAATCAATTGAGTCCTTTTGCAAGTATTTGTGAAATACATGGCGATCTTAGCCAAGAAGACAGGGAACAATCTCTGTCTTGGTTTAGAGATGGTCATTGTTCCATATTAATCGCAACAAATGTTGCATCAAGAGGACTCGATATTGCTGACATTACATGCGTTGTGAATTATGATTTTCCCAAAGATATCGAAGAGTATGTTCATAGAGTTGGTAGAACTGGTCGAGCAGGGTGAGTAATTATTATTATAGTTTTATTATTATTATTATTATTATATAATTATTATATAATTATTTTCCCATTTTTAATTTTGTTCCCCACTAAACACGCATCTACGGCTCTTCAAATTTCTCGTAAAATTATAGGCTCTGTATTAGATTAAGGGTATTTTTTATTGTAGATGAGGATTTGAGCTACAAAACGTCCTGAGGTGTGGGTGATAAATTTTAAGCAAAAGGAATAAATTAATTTTAATCTATTAAATTGTAAGTCCACAAATAAACATTAATTTGTTGAATTTAAAAATGAGGTAGTTCAATTTATTATAGCATAAATACTTAGTTTTCTGATAATAACATTTGAATTTTTTGCCTTTCTTTCATTAACATCTACAATCGCTTATTTAAAATTTCCTAAAGCTTTTGTCGAAGAAAAAAATATGACACCTATTAACTTTCCATGCAAAGTCGAATATAATAGAAAAAGTTTTTGACATCTCTATATTTTAGGAAAACAGTACACAATTTCCAAATTAAATCTAGAAAAGTAAATAATAAAATAAGCTCTTGCTGCAAAGTAATAATTTTATTGATGATGATTATTTGATTATCGAAAATTTTTTCATTAATTATATTATTTATCTGATATTTTAATTTATGCTTCTACCAAGGAATCACCGTAGTTAATTTCATCTCATATGCATTTTATTTGTATAGTTAGAAAGAACAATTATGTTAAAATTGTATGCTCATTTATCAGTTGATGCATGCAGATGTAACCGGACATATTTTTTAATTGTCACATGGATCTGACGACTTGTCACTAAAAATTATGTGCGCGCATCTTTCCGACAGTGTACACAATTTCCCACTTATATGAGATTTAATATGAAAATGGTGTATACTTATTTTGCTTTCAATACATTATAAGTGTTTCTGAACTGAGGAAATATTAAAAATCCACAAGGGAATATAAAATCTTTAAAAAATAATATTCAATAACAAAAATATAAATCCATCAATTTGAAATTTCGTGCTTTATATTGGTTGAGAAACACTGTTTAAAAATATTCAATTGATAAAGCGACTGTAGTAAATCATGAAAAGGATTGTTATGTATCTTTCAAGAAGTGTGTTGATGATAACCAATCTCATTTATTTCGAATTCCTAATATTTCTTAAAAGTCATTAGTAATTATATATTTTTCAATCGAAAAAATAAATGCAATTCAAGAATACTTAAAAATAATTTATTTAACCTATAAGTATGGAATTTAATTTCATAAAAAGTCAGGAAATGTGTCAATTATTTGTCAAAAAATAGTTGTGATTTTTTTATGTTTTTAGTATTCGGATTTATCCGCACCTCACTTAAAATCTGCGTTTTTTTATAGAGCGTGGGTTGATTCGGCATCTCACACTTAAGAGGTGTACACGTGATTCGGATTTATCCGCATGTCGCATCTAAAGGGTTAAAATTTTCATAAAAAACTGTTTAAATTAATTTATTACAATTGAGTTTTATTGTCTTTTTTCTGTCTCGTATAATTGCCAATGATATAGTTTTCTGTTTTTCTATTGTCCTTACCATAAAACACGAACGTCTTAATTATTTACATAACCGTCATTATCACTATAGTATCGTTTTCACAGATCTCTTATTCACTGTCAGTACTATAAGCTTTTCCCGTCACACTGCCAGAAAAACTTCCAAATATGACTTCGCCGTTCTCAACAATACCTTTCAACTCATCTAGTTAAGTTTCTGTATGTATCAAATCAAATTTTATGAAATCAATTAACAAAATCATTATTAATTCATTTGATCAATATTATTATAAAATCTTTATATAAAATAAAATGGAAAATAAATGAGTTCTGATAAGTAGAAAATATTCATAATTTTTTTATAATCATTATTTATCGTCTGCTTAATTTCATAATTTCTTGAATTATTTTTCTTTGAAAACATTTCTATATAAAATATCCACAGCACTATCTGACATGTCTTTTTTTGATAACAGGAAAGCAGGAAAGTCTATTACATTTATGAATGAAGCAGACTGGAAGCATTCATTTGAATTAAGAAATATTTTGATTCAATCAAATCAGAATGCTCCATCATGGCTTTTGAATTTAAAACTTAAGAAACTGGAAAATGACATGGAAAAGAAACCACTGACCCGTTCGCCTGTTAATACTACTGTCAATTCGTTTGCTAGGGAAAATAGGAAATACATATACTCATTTGATAATGACTATGACTCTTACGATGATTATGAGGATGGAGATTTCTTTGAAGAGTACCAAAGGCAATGTGACCCTAAAATTGATTTAGAAGTCGCATCTGAACAATCAATTGAGAAAGAAAACCAAAAATCGATCACTGAGAAAGTAGTTATTGAACAAGTCATAGAATATCACAGTGATTGTTTGAATGAATTGTATGATCAAGAAGATGATAGCTATTTTGATCAATATCAGAAAGAAATCGATCCCCAGTGTAATCAGGATTCAGATAAAATACCCGATGTTGAAATTACTAATGTCACTTATGACTATGAGTATGAATCTGACGATAACAATTATGAGTCTTGGTGGTAATCTTTCTCAACAAAATCAAAAAACTTGAAATTGATTTTTGTCTGTATATTAAAAAGATGTATTTTTAATATATTTTTTCACAATTTTATTTTATTCCAATTACAATAGCTTTTATAAAATCACAAGCGTTTTAATCACAAATTAAGGCTATGCATGCATACTTGGAATAATGACATAAATTATGGGATTACAGGTAAGCCCTGTTCACCGCGACTGACAATTTAAAAAATATATTTTTCAGACACTGGCCTATTCCATTTAGAAATTTGACTGTTAAAAAACTATCGAAACTGCCCTTTCTTCTAACAAACAATGCACGGAGTTGTTAGAAGAGAACTGTTGGGTTTTTATACTGGAAAGTCGGTGCTTAAGTCTGACTCCTTGGTGTCCTTCTTCAATCGTTTCAATTAACCCAACACCATAAGATTTATTTCCAATTTATATACCACAACTTTCACAAAAATCGATTCAATTCACAATTACTCTACATGATTTCACAAAATTCAATGCGTAGGGATACGTCTTCCAAAGGGAGATGTCCCTGTCTGGGGCGCAATTTGTGTGACTGATTTATCTTTAAGTTTATTACCTCCTTTGCTCCGTTCTCTGAAATGTTCTCTTCGACCACCTGGCAATTTTGTTGATCTGCCTTTTCTTTTTATACTCATCTCGCAAATCAGATCACCCGCAAACTAAATTGGTTTTGTCATTTTTGACATCTCTCTGTCCAAAACTCAATTAGTTATTTCTGCGCTCCCGGGGTTTCCATTTGTTTACAATTATTATTATGGTGGCGGGTTCCTCTTTTATCCCGGGTTTCCTTCGTCAACCAATTTCGTTTTCTGTAATTAGAAAATTTTTTGACGTTCCGGGTTTCTCACACTATTCAGATTTACTGTTGGCTCGGTTTTCCCATTAGCCAATTAATTTTTAATTAATTTCTATTTTTATTAAATATTTCCTTCTGGGGAACCCTAATCGATTTAATTTTATTATATTTTGATTTGTCTCGTCATTTCCACCGATAAATATATTGATTTTGCCTTTTTTATTATTTCGAATATCAATGTTTTTATTGATTTCCCATTTTTACTTATGTGCATTTTGTTAACCCCAACAGGACGATGAAGATTACAAGCGAGTAAATGATGTTACAAGTGGCTGTAATGAATTGCTTGATGCTTATTGGCAAATTTTGCGCAATAAACGTAAAGAAGCCAAACAAGGGGATCATTATACGTGTCCCTGTTGTTGATTTGAGACTCCCTTATATAGGGAATCTCTCCTCAAACAACTGATCTGATTTACGGCAATTTACATTGGACTACTGGAAACTATTTACACAATTTATTTTAATCTTTTGGCCGCTTCGGCCGTTCACCAGGAGAAGACTGCGAAATAAATGGCATTAGGGAATAATCAGTTCCCTTCGTAATTAAATGTATCCAATTCGGAGAATTTCTCCCTAATTTAATTTATTTGTTTTCGTCATTTTAATTAATTTGTATTTTTTAAATAACTTTTTCTATGGGTCCCAAATAAATTTTATATTATTATTTTCGTACTCGTCTCGTCAATTGGCATTGGCACATATCCGTTTCTCCCGGAAAATTTTGATTTTAATTTTTTAATTAATTTTATTTTCCCAATTTTTTTAATTTATAATAATTTTTGAAAATCGCCTAACCCCAACAATAGAATTTAATTAAAAATTAATTGACTAATGGGAAACCCGAGTCAACAGAAAACCCGAACAGTGTGAGAAACCCGAAACGTCAACAAATAATAAACACAAATGTAATTTACAATTAACAGCAAATAAAACAATAAAATAGAAAAATGTTTTAATTTTTCAGAATATAATTGGTCCGAGTAATCTGTGTTCCGCTAGCTTTATCTAGCACATTTGACCTTTATTTGGCGTGGCTATATTCTCGTTCTTCAGTGATGTGGAGTTTCGACTAATTAATGTATGCTGGTCGATTCTTTTGGACTCCAAGTCTCCTCCATTCGTCTAATCATTAACTCTGTCCGTTGAGATTGAAATGTTTCCTTGTGTTATTGAGCCACATCTCAGTGGAAATTTTAGTAAATCGAATGTTTGTTGTTCACTAAATGATTAAAACCATTTAATTGTCAATATAATATTACTATTCAAGGTGGATCTATATAACTTAAAAATAAATTTACGTCAACACACTAGTTCAAGACTAGTGCAAAATTCAGTTATGGCATTACTTAAAATCTTCATGATGACCTTGATGGTGCTGTTATTAGTGATGATTGGACTACCATAAAACGACTACTATTTCTCCTTATATTATTTTTATAATAAAATATGATATAGTTTAATTTAATATTTAAATTGTTTAAATATCATGTATTGTTTAAATATTTGTAAGTAAAGCAAAGGCTATCAGTAAAAGAAATAATTTACACTTAATTTAATAATTCTTTAGTAGCCAGAATCATGACCTGAGAATCCAAATACACTGAATTCAACAGCACAGCTTCAATATGGAAGTATTTTCTGCGAGATAAAGAAAGCGAAATTGCGAAGTGCAAAAATAATACTTGCGCAAAAATTTTGAAAATCGGTGGTGGATCATCAAAAAGACTGCACGCAGACTTGTCATCTATACATAAAATCGACTTAAAAACGTAATCAAGTTTTTCATTATATCAATAGAAGAAACAAAAATTAAGCGATTTAAAATTACGAATTATTTTCCTACAACGATGAGAAGTGCTTGCCCACATGGTAACTAAAGATATAATATCGTTTAACATCATTTGTAAGTCTGTTGATACATGATCTGCTGGTTTGATGTGCTCAAAAATTCGGAGTCGGCTAAATGATGACACGATTAATGCATTATGGTTTGTAAGATCGCATTTTCAAAACATAAATATTTGATCCTTTAATTTTTGAAATTATGAGATATATTTTGAGCACAACGTGTGAATGTTCCTTTTTAAATAAAATATTATTTATTATGTAAGAGTACTTGTTTATACTATTTTATAAAGCAAAATAAATTAATAAATTTTTATTAAACTATACCAGGAAATATTAATTTTGTTGATAGAAAACTAATACCACTCATATTAATGTGCCTATTTTCTATTGATTTAAAAAGAAAAATATTCCTGTATATCCGGGATTAAAATTTTCAGGATTTTTTCAATCCCTACTTATAAATAGAAAAACAAATTTGTTTTGTGTTAATCCATTTTTTGATCCTAGAGTACTCGAAAATATTCAGACTTTTTGAATACGCTATAATGGTATACCAAAAAAGTTAAAAATTTTCAGGTTACATAAAATGTAAACTATATACTACGCATTGACCCAATGAGAAATTTTTTTTTTATAAAATTGTTGGATATTACGAAAAAAGCACAGTAAAATCAATTAAACACCAAAATGCTAAAAGTGCAACATTAATTAAAAAATTTACAAAAATTCAAAAGTAGTATTGATCGGGGAAAATTGGTATGGTTGAACGCCAAATTGAGAGACGAGTCCAGAAAAAATAATAAAAATTTAATGAGGGGTCCCTAGAAAATAATATAAGACAACAAAAAGGAATAATTAAAAAAATTTAATTACTAATGGGAAGCCCGAGGCAATGAGAAACCCAAGAGATGAGAAAAATGCGAGAGATGAGGAAAACCCGGTGTGTAGACGGAATAATATAAAAGGGTAAATTGGCTTCAACAATATTAAATGGGCGCCACTGATCTATGAAGAGGTAATTATTTCGTAATTTGTAATTTAGTAATGGAGTAAACATTGTTGACAAAGGTCAGATAAGATGGTCTGTGGGAAGTAATTATTGTTAATAATTTAAAAATATAGTAAATGTTGTTGACAATAGTCGGAAAACAGTCTGAGCAGGAGTATAAAAGGAAAAGGGAAAAACACGAAATGACCAGTGGATCGACGTAAACGAGTAATGTAACTAGGTCAGTAGAGGAATCTAAACCCAAGTAAAGTCTAATTTATCTATCAGAAAGGGTGGTTCTCCATTGGATAACCTACCCTAAGATAATCAAATTTATACGATGGTTGAAAGGTGCAAATAAATCAGTGAAATTGTGATTACAAAACATTGAAATAAATCGGATTGAGTTGTAACTGTGATAAAGTGCAAATAAAATTATTCTGTGTTGGGTTTGCTTATTTGATTCGAAAAGGACACGAGGAGTCAGAGGGAACCGACTTTCAATAATAATAATAACCCAACAAAATGCAAACACTTACATATTAGGATAGTTTTATTATTTGACTTTCAACTTTACTCTATTCTAACAAAATAAATAAAAAATATAATTATATTTATACCTAATTACGGTAATACTTACATTTATAAAATATGTTTTTAATTTTTTATCACTTCACTGCTAGCCACGTTATTTACTTTTGAAAATCAAATGTGCACTATTTAAATTATTATTCAGAACAATTAAAAAAATAGAGTAGGCTTTGAAAACACACACTTGGGTCTGTAACGTCCCAAGGGACATACATAGGTTTATTCACCTTCTTAAATTTTTTGTTTAGAATTCTTATCTTCGACCAGCTATAAATTCTGTGAACTTATCATCTACTTTTATACTTGTCCTGTAATTTGTTTGTCAAACTAATTTCTTATTTTCTTTCTGATGCTAACCAAATTTAGATAATTAATTTTTAAACTGTCTAACGGTTAGATTCTAAACACTTCTTCTAGTATTTCATGATGTTGCTTCTTCGATTTTTCATATGCTTATATACCGTCAAAACATACAATAACACAGTTGAAAATTAAACCTCCCAGAAATTCAGGCATTAGTTTTTGAAAAATGGCTGATGCTGTTACTAAACCAAAAAGAGTGCAATTAAAACAAAACTGTCTTTGTTTAGTAATTTACACGGTATATTTTCTCGACTCTAGAAAAAAAAGTGAACACAGAAAAATCCAAATTTTATCAAAAGAAACTTACATTTCTCGGCCATACTATAATTTCAGAAGGAATTAGAACAAATAATTTGAAGATTGAAGAGATTTTAAAAGCTAAAGCTCCAAAGTGTTTGTCTAAATTAAGATCTTTCTTGGTTTAACTAATTATTATCGTCGGTTTATTAAAGGATAGGCCGAAATAGCGGTGCATTTTTACGCGGAAACCTCAGGTTTGGATAAAAGCTTACAAAGGACTGATCACTGTGCAAAACGTTCAATGAGTTAAAAATGAAACTATTCAAAGCACCACTTTTAGATTATCCTAGAAAGAATCTTCTGATTTTTTGGATACAGATGCTAGTTTTGGAGAAATTGGAACAGTATTAAGTCAAATAAAAGAGAATGGAGACGAAGCATTAGTTGCTTATGGATCATGACATTTGTAAACACATGAAAATGGTTATTGTGTGACTAGAAAAGAAAGCTAGTTATGTGTAAAAAAACAAGGAAAATTTAAAGATAATCTATGAATTTTTAGTATTAGAAAAAGGAAATAATATCGTAGTACTAATTCCACCTGACATCGTGAAAGATTATGTAATCACAATTCATGAAGATTTATGTCACCTGGAATCAAAAAAATTTATATTTATCTTAAAGATCATTTTTTTGGTCATCTATGATAACCACTATTAAAAAATCCCTAAAAAGTCTATTTTTTGTGCGAAAAGGAAGATAACCAAGGAACTAATGATTTCTAGACAGAGTAGAAACTTCCTTGAATAAATTGTAGTAGATATTGCGTACATAGATAAAACAAAAACCAACAAAAAGTATGCAGTTGTTATCATTGACAGATTTAGCAAACTGGTGAGCCTAACAGCAGTATCTAGAATGGTTGATCAATGTATATTCAAAATCATATTACCTAATTGTATAAACAAATTGGTAAAACAATCAGTATTTTGACAGATAGAGGTGGAAATTTTGAAAGTGCAAATCTGAAGGAAAAGATTGCCTCGCCCTATCAACATCAATCAAATAGACAGGCCGAACGTTTAATACGAACAGTGAGAGATATGATCACAGCATCTTTAAAAAGTAAATGCGAAGAAAGAAATTGGTTTGAATTGCTACCACAGATTGAATTTAACATTAGTGCTACTTAGCTAAACTCCACGGAATTGTCACTGTTTGTAATCGTGCATGGAAGAAAAAACAATATCCATTCCAAATTCAATACCCAAGAAACAAGTAAATCAGATTTAATTGATAAAGTTAGAATAAATTTAAATGAAAGCGTGACAATAAATTTTAAAGTGGGGAGTAGGTTTTAGTTCGAATAGAACAACATAAAAGGCATACAAATAATTTTTAGTGTGAAGGACCATTTCAAATAATCAGATTCATCTCTCCTCATCTGGTTGAACTCCAGTGTTATAACGGTATAAAACAGCGCAGAATCGAGTGGTTGAAGATCAGTGGTCAGCATTAAATGAAAGGGAATTGGCATTGAACTATAAGGCGTATAAGAAATTTTAAAGTGATAAAGAGGTAGTGAATCGAACCGAAGAAATGATAAATCGGACACAGGCTTTCTATGGAAAATAATAGATTCACATTTTAAAAATTTAAAAATATTAACTTATTTTTGAATTAATCGATTTTTTGCATTGACAAAATAATTAAAAATATTTTTTACTTATATAAAAACATAATTATATTGAATTATATTAATGCGACTCCCGGTAAGTGTTGCTTGTTTTACTACTTAAACCTATTAACGAAATTTTTGCAGAGACCGTTATACAGTCTAATAATTATTTCTTTGATATATTTGGTCTTTTATCAACTCCAAAATGATTCGAATATTTTTCACAACAATAGTTTGCAAGACTCCCTCATTGCCAATGATATTTTACCGAATAATTGTACATTAAAATTTCCAAAAGCTACCAATAACAATTTCCAAAGCATAGATGACACGAAACCAATTCCAAAGTATTTTGTATTCAGTGCATATTTTGATGATAGGCAAAATCCGATGATTCGAGTCATATCATTGTTAAAAATTAATAGTAATAGCAGTTTTAAGTGTGCTATTTGGTTTTCGACGATCAATGTTATAATAATTCCAGCAACCGTTCAAAATCTTCCCGAAAGTTCCAAGCATCAATATAAATCGAGCTTCATTAATTGTCCAATCCGAAAATTCAAAACGCCGTATTTAGTGTCTATTTTTGAAATTGATTGCGAGCCAATCAGAAACGTTCTTGTTGTAAAAATAATTCAGAAATCGATTTTATTTGAGAACAGAATTTCCGTTTGTGTTACTTCTTTTACTTTGAATTATTCCAATGTCAATCAATTAATCGAAATGATTTCTATCAATCAGTTATTGGGAGCGTCCCATGTATATATTTACAACTATTCATTGTCGAAAAATGCCGATGAACTTCTTCGAATATTTATTAGAAGGAAATTTCTTACGATTATATCATGGAATCTGCCGATGGAATTTATCAGCAATGAAAAGGAAATGACATATATCAGTCGAATGGCCTTGCTCAATGATTGCCTTTATCGGAATATTGGTCGCTTCAATCATGTCGTTTTTTCTGATCTAGACGAGTTTCTGATTCCTCGACAACATAGAAACTGGAATGAATTATTCAAAAAATTAATTCTGAAATTTTCCATAAAGGTCAAAGTTTGGAACTTTCGGCGTATTAAATTTAATACAAAATTACCAAGTGATCCTGAGATGGATAACAATGAAACGATTGCAAAGTTGAATGCGATGAGTTTGTTGAAATTCCGACGCGAAAGTCACATTCAATCCAATCATTTCATCATGATAGTCGATCCTATGGCGGTTACTATTCTTGGACTTTACAAAGTTTTGGAATTTCAACCTCGGGTTTCATCGTTAGACTTGAGCATAGACAATGGTCTTTGCCATCAATATCGGGATTCGGCAATATTGGAAGGAAATAAGATTGTTATTGATAAAAATATTTTACGCTTTCAGAAGGATCTTGTTAAAATTTTAAAATTTAATCATCATTTAATTAAAGGTTTAAATTAAATTGTAATTCAAAGTGCCTTTAAGATTTAATAATAATAATAATAATAAAATGACAATGAATTAATTAAATAATAACAACACAAATCCAAAATATATATTCAGCTAATTTGTTCAGCGAAAATGTTTTAAGAAACTTTATGTCGCTGTACAAAAATGAGAATGTTGAAGTTCATCAAGCAGTGAAATTTCGCATAATAACGACGTCCAGCACTAGGTTGCTCTGAGAGCAACACATTTTATCAAGATCATTGCCAAGTAAAACCCTCTTTGATCAAATCACTTGAAACATACCAGACCAAACTAAAATAACATAACAATCATTTTTGATAATTTCAATAAATTAAGGGCCATAGCCATCTTAATTCAGGATTTCGATATTATTTATTAATAAAATTGTTGGTATTGTACAATATTACACAAAATTATAATAAATTGGCTAAAAAATCGAATATTAAAATAATTAATTAAAAGAAAATCCAAATCAATATTTTTCGGTGGAAATGGGTATGTGCCGATTTCAATTGACGAGTAAAAAAATAATAATATAAAATTAATTTGGGATATCAGTGAGCACAATTCATGCTGAATGAGTGAAATATGGATCAGTGATTTTAAAATTTATTAAAGTGTCAATAATTATTGTGCAGTGCGGTTGATAAGGTCATTATTGAGAAGTAAATCATAACCGGTGCCCTGTAATAATTCAATGGAATAGGTTGACCTATTCAGGATTGACCATATTCAGTAATTCATCAGAAGCTTGTCAGACTTGTTTCGAGAACATTTTGAGAATTCTAGCGATCATGGATTTAAAAACAACTTGCCAGTGAAATTGTTAATCTGTGTGAAACTTGAAATAATAATTTATGTTTTAAGTTTCTTCAGTGGTTTTTATATCATGCAGAGTCAGAGAAAAAGTTCCTGTCGAATAATTGCAAAAAATGACTCAAAAAAAATGGAAAACACAAAAATATATATTCACAAATCTGCACATTCTAAAAACTGATTAATGAAATCGCACCATCTTGAGGCATCTTGTTCAGAATCGGAAGCTCCAATGAAAATATATTCTGGTTCGCCACTCGTCGTTATCTTTTGATCGATAAACTTTATTTCATCGACTCTTTTTACTTCTAGACATACTGCAAGAGAATTCGGTTTGAGAAAGTCAAAAAGATTCGCTGGACCTTTCATTAAAGAAAAAGGAATTACAATATCGATTTCCTTCATGATTCCGTTTTTGGGTTTCTTTCCACAAACTATCCCATCTGAAATGACTTCACAGTATTTGAGAGACCAAGATGCTCTTCCGTTTACTTCTCTGTAAATATTCTAAAAGTATGATAAACAATAAATATAAATTAATGATGATTACCAAAAATCCTCCGAATCTCAAGATACTTATTAGTTTGACGTTTCCATCCAACGGACTACTCTGAGGTAAATTCATTCTTTTTTCGATAAATTTCTTTTTATGTATGTCGTCCGACGTCAAATTGAATGATCCAATGTTAGTAAAAAGGATTGTACTTTCAATATTTTGAGGAGAATTACGATATAAACTTTTGAATCTATCCACCACATTTATGCAATATTTCTTTGGAGTGACATGCATACAGTAAAGCTAAAATAATTATTAAAAAAATCTGTTTAATGCAAGGGTACGATTTAAGATATCATAAAGTAATTTAATTAATTCAAAAATTAAATAACTAGTAAATTCTTATTTTCAATAATTAATTTTTTAAATAGTTAATTAATAATCAATTAAATATTTAAATGCAATTTATTAAATTATCGAACTCATTATTTTATAATATATCAATTAGTCTTTAAATTTAAAATTAATTTATAGATCAGAAATAAAATAAATGTAAAATCAAGCATTTAAATAAATAATTAAATTACAATTAGATTGTAAAGCTTTATAATTTGACAGCATCCGTCGGTGAAATGAAAATAAACCAATAAAAACAAACCTCAAAATTCAATTTGAATAGGATTGGCAATTCAATAAAATTCATTGTATGAAACATTTCAAGCCATCTCGACCCCCCTGGATGCAGCTTGATTTGTTTAGCTTCTTGGCGCTTGACAATCGAAAAAACGCTAGATTCCATGATATCAGAACCACCGACTGAGCGAGCTACCAAAATGACGTGAAATAAACTCGACAAATTGTTGAGATGTTCGCCATATCCTAATTTGATGAGAGAATCGAGATTGTAGAAAACATATTCATCCTTGACACTGATTTGGACGTTGCAAAGATCCACGTGAGAAAGAAAATCTTTTGAATTCTTCCCAAGATGCTGGCGCTCAACGAGAGATGTGTACAAATTATCTGTGATTTTATTTGTCAGTAATTATTTATTAATTTTAATCATTTTTACTGTTTTTCAGAATTTCGACGCATTTGCTAACATGGTAAAAGTTTCCTGGTTTATTAATATTAGATAATGTGCAAATCTCCCTGGCTAAATCCAAGCTTTTTTGTTTGACATCTTCAAGTTGAAGGCGTAGTCTTTCTTCATCCTTCCTTTCGTAAATGTCGAATTTTAAAGAATCCAGATCCGAACCAATCTCGATAACACTGATTTTTTCAATGAAACTTATTGATCGACGCACTTTTTTCCTTTTGATTTTAGTAGACTTTGAGAGAGATTTCGCCACTTTTTCGTTTGATATTTGTTCACATTCCAACTTAGATTCACTGAAATCGCATTGGGCAGTAACAGAGAAAGATGACAGTGAAGGATACAAGGATGACACAGAGTTTCTATTGCATGATGCTTCTAATTTGGACTCATTCAAAACAGACTCATTAGACAAGTATTGAGGATGTGAAAGAATATCTTTATTTTGAAGAGGTTCCAAAATTACCTTTTCAAGTCCACTAGATCCATTGAAATCACATGTCAATGAAGGATACAAGGATGACGCAGAGTTTCTATTCTCTGATGCTTCATGTTTAGAGTTATAGGTGTTTTTGATCGAACATTCATTTAAAACAGACTCATTAGACAAGTATTGAGGATGTGAAAGAATATCTTTATTTTGAAGAGGTTCCAAAATTACTTCTTCAAGTCCATTTCTACTTTGTCCATATTCCAAACTGAATTCATTCATACGTTTATCGGTATTATCAAATGATTCTTCTAGCTCCGATATTACAATGGGTTTTATTGTCAATGCTTGGAAAGACCTTTCCTCTGACATTAAACCCCTCATCAAATTATAATCAACTTCATCAGCAATGTATGGAAGAGGTGGTAAAATATGTTCTTCATTCAAAATATTTTCAAAAATGTCTTTGTCTAATTTCTCAGCAGTAAATGCCGGAGGAGGGAGAATTAATTCTTCAGCTATGTCATCTTTATTGAATCTTTTCAAAATTTCTGTGAAATCTTTACTTGGTTTTGTCAAATTAAACTTCTGAAAAAATTATGATGAATATTTCATAAAATTTTTTGTTTATATTACCGATTTGTTTTCTTGTGAATTTGTTTTAGTTAAAGACTCGAAAAATTTCTTCTTTTCCTTAACAGATATTTTAAAATCTGCCGAACTTTTCCTGTTAATGAATTCTGATTTAACAGGACTTGCTGGAGCAGGTAAAATAAAATTCTATTTTTATTAAAAAATAAAATGGTTGATTAAAAATATATTTTAAACTTTTTTAATATTAGAAACTCTTGGCTTGGGAGGGGCTATTCTAAATTTTATTTTAAAAAATTCATTAAAATAATTTATTAAAATTACAAATTTTCTTTGTTGGATGATTTTTTATTTTCCTAAATTTAAAAATTTAAATTTACATAATAATAAAAAAATCGTTTGAATTTTACATAAAGCTGGTGGCCACCACTGGCACCAAAATATATATTTAAACAAAAAGTCGGTTGTTTGAAAGGAATTTTTATAGCAGCCAAAGTAGATTCAAAACTTTTGAAAGAAATGAAGATGCCAAAGAACGTTTTAAAGGGTAAAAGAATATATTAACAATTTATATGATAACTAAGAAGAATTCTTGGAATGTTGGATTTTATAGTGAATATCGGCTATAAAATACTATGTCAATTTAAATATTACGACTAAAGAATAAGTTTAAAGGATTTTTAGAATTTACTTACTTCTGTATTCCAAATATTAATCTGAAAATAGTTTAAAAATTGCCATTTTATAAAATATGAAAAACCTGAGCAGCTAGTTCATCCAATTTTTGCTTTGTTTTAAGAGTGACTTTGGAATTATTATTTGCATAAATAATATTATTTACGTTAAAACTTTCATTGAACATAATTATTTATTATTCAAACTTTAATAAATAGCTAAATTCTCAATAATAAGAAATTTAAACAAATAAAATTGTAATTTAATGTTTTTATTTTTAAATATATTTTTAATAATAATAAAATAATAATGACTCAATCATTTTACGTTTTCATATGACAATTACCATTTAGAATGTAAATAAACATACGCATTGAATATACGACTTTGAGAATTAATGCCATAGTCAGAAAAAGTTTCCAGTGAAACCTCAATATTTCACAACTGGTTCTAACCCATAAAACCCTCTATAACCATGTCCTTGAACACATTAACTTTAATATTTGAATGGAGCAATTTGGAGGATTTTCAATAGTTTGACACGATTGATTAAAATTTTGAGAAACTGGTTTACTAATTTCATTTTAATTTTTGAATAATTAACTTTTAAATAATATACGGAAGTGATAAAATAGCAGAAAAGGGGAATGATGCAATGCAATTCGTTTGGAATTAAGTAATTAAGCTATTTACAAAAATACTTGAAAAATAATACATAAATTCCTGAAAAAATGTTTATTAAAAACAGTTTACAAATTGGACTAGGGTTAAGTGACATTATTGCTGAACCAAAAATTTAATATTATTTACTATACTCACATCGAATTTTAAAAGTGAACATTGGTAAATATAATGTTAAGGAAATAGTTCTTTCATCTTCGCTTTTGGAAAAATTGAAAATAACTTTAAATGAAATGAAAGATTCAAAAGTTCAATTTGAAGTCCAATTAAAATTTGTAAACGATGGGGAATTCCAAGTAGTTAGTACATCAAATCGACTTTCCTTGATGAGGGTATAAAGAAAATAAATGAAAAGATTGTTGAACAAACATACTTAGGAAGTAGTAAGAACAAAACAGAATAATAGAAGTAAATCTCAAAGTAACCAAAGTTTCCAATATATCTAGATTATCTGGACATAGTCATATTCCAACTCCTAAAGCTCTAATAGGTAAAAAGGCAATAGTTAACGTGCAAAATACAGATAATTTATGTTTCATATGGTTTTTGCTGTATTAAAATCTAATAAAATCAAGAAACATAGAGATAGACCAAGAAAATATTTACCGTATATAAATGACTTTGTATACGATCCTAATAATATGCCAGTGAAACTGTGTGATATTCCAGCTTTTGAAAAGAAAATTCCTGATTTAGTAATTAATGTAATAATTTATAATA
Source organism: Schmidtea mediterranea (assembly GCA_022537955.1). Taxonomy (NCBI): domain Eukaryota; kingdom Metazoa; phylum Platyhelminthes; order Tricladida; family Dugesiidae; genus Schmidtea; species Schmidtea mediterranea. The sequence goes on from CM039680.1 coordinate 211,513,120, forward strand.
ATGAAAATCTTGAGAATAAAGAACTTGTAATGAAGTATCCATATTTAAATATAATTCACCGAATAAAAGTAACTGGAGTGGATTTAATTTATTTATTATTGATAAAAGAGGGTGAAAAATATCATTTTACAGCAGTAACTAATCTACAATCCTTGATGATTTGTCATAAAAACAATGATTGTAATGTTCAAATGTTTTGAGAATGGTGTGAAAAATTTTTAAACTGATTTTGAGAACCAAAAGCCTTTGAAAAACATCAAGAATTATGTAAGAAAAATCAGTTGGGTACTACACTATATAAATTACCAAAAGATAAAGATAAATATTTTGAGTTCAAAAACTGGTCGAAAACTGTGACACCCCGTTCATTATCTATGCAGATTTTGAATCTATCTTCTGAAAATATTCAGTTCACAACGAAATCCATTTGCCATTTTCTGCCGGAGTTTTATTAATTAAAGATTTCACTGGAATGTCAAGTTACCATCATTTCATTGGTCACAGCTGTGTTTATGAATTTTTGAAGAAGGTATCGGATATAGGAACAAACATTGTACTACCCTATTATAAAGAAGAGGGGAAAAAGCTAATGTTACCACTTACTTTTGATAAAGAATATTCATATGATAATTGTAAATATTGTTATTTGTGCAATAAGAAGATAGTAGATAAGGTTAGAGACCATGACCATTTTACAGGAAAATATATTAGTCCAGCATGTAAAAGTTGTAATATTAATAGGAGCATCAAAGATTTATTATCTGCAGTTTTTCATAATTTACGGGGGTATGACTAACATCATATCCTCAAGTATGGAATAAATCAATTTCCCAATTGGAACTTATCATGTATTCCAATTAGTAGTTAAAAGTTCTTTTCTCTTATGGCATATGTTGGTAAGTTTAGAATACATTTTTTCGACTCTTACAAGTTTTTTAATGACTCATTAGCTTGCGCTGTGAAAACTTTGACTACTTTACCTTTAACGATATCTGTTTTACTGGTACCATTGTTAATGAAAAAGGTATTTTTCCGTACAATTTTGCCACTAGTTTAGAGGGCCTTGAAAATACTTATGAATTGCCTCCAATCTGGGAAAGAGTGAGTGAAGTTGAATATGAGAAAGCTCAATTAATTTGGACTGAAAGAATCTACTTGACTATATGATGGTGTATTTGAAACTCGATTGCTTTCTTTTGGCTGATTTTTTCTAACAATTTCGGGCGAGATCTATATATTCTAAAATGTATGCGGATTTCGAGTCAATTTTAACAAAAGATATAAGTCATCATCAAATACACATGCCGATAGCAGTAGGTCTATTACTAATTAATAATTACACAAACACACAATATTATTTTAATTTTATCGGTCATAATGATGCATTGTTTGGTAAAATCGGAAATTCTTAATATTGGTAATGTTACCAGTTTTTCTTTAAGTTGTTGAAAGCACTTTGTTGATTTTGAGTCTACATCTTTTGTTATTTTTCACTATCTTTATTTATTTTCTGTACTATTTGTGTTTTTCGACCATTTATTTTTATTTTTATTCCTTTTGTTATTGGAAATGTTTGTAATGTTATTATTTTATCTGGATTTGGGATACAATATGTCCTAAATAAAATGGTGAAGGTTCTGGCCAATTGCATTCATTGGGTTTGATTTTTAGCTTAGATTTTCGGAACCTTTCCAACACATTTTAATATCTTGGAGATGACCTTCAAATGTTTTTGATGCTATCAATATGTCATCCATATAAACAGAACGGTGTTGCACATCGATCAGTATAGTGTTCATTAATCTTTGAAAAGTTGTCAGTGCATTAACCATCCAAAATGCTAATCTTAGAAATTAACATAATTCATCTTCAATTACAAAAGCTGATTTTTCTACGTCTTCCTCTTCTATTTGAATTTTGATGTATCATTTATTCGTGTATTACTGTAAAATATTTGGCACCTTTTAGCTTATCATATTACGGATATAAGTCTTTTACTATAAATTCGTTTAATTTTCTATGATCAATACACATTCTTATTTCACCATCTTTCTTTCTAACTGGTACTATTGGTGATACCCACTGTAAAAACCTTTGTCTAATTACTACTTTTAAATCGTTAATTTTCCTCTTTATTTCTTCCCTAAGCTTATAATGGGTTAAGTAGTGTCTTTAGAAGGTAGATGTGTCCCATCTCGTGCACGTTTTGGTACCCCCCTTAACAAAAACAAAAAAAACTAAAATATAATGTAAACACAAAAAATTATAAAATAATGAATAAGAACAAGAGCGTATATAGGTATACATTTATTAATTCAATGAACAGTTGGCTGAGCTGTTGGATGATCTGTTTGATAGGCTGTTAGATGTGCTGTTGGATGTGCTGTTGGATAATCATGTGGAAAATTATTATCTTTATTCATTGTCAGTCTCAATCATATAATGACCGTATGCCAGGCTTACATTATTTTCTATCCAAACCCTTTTATCACCTTTGTTTGTTAGTGCAACCTTTGAAGTTTTAAAACTATAAAGTTGATGATTGTTTGTACCAATACGAAATTGAGGTACAGAAAAGGTGGAGTTTTTCTCGTAACAGTCCTTATAAGATTTATGAGTTAACGTTGTGTCCTTCAATGTGACTCCTTTAGCTTTTAGGAATTTTGATTTTCCTAGTAAACTATAGCATTTGGATCTAAGAAATACCCATCGTCATACCCTTCTCCTTGCTTTCATTCCATAATTTTCCAATGACCGCATCAAGTTTTTTAGAATAAAGTGGATGAGTAGATGGATAATTAGATGTATCCAAAAGATTATCCTTAACAATTTCAAACAAAAAATATCTAGTTTACAATTTTTAATCTCCAAGAAGAAAGAGTCTGTATCTCCAGCAACTATATTAATCTTACAATTAAATTGTCGTCGTATTTTTCCAAGTCCTTATACTTTAGCTCGTACATTCGAAGTTTGGACAAATCAAGTACCGATTTTCCTATATAACTCAGTCCATCTAAGCATACCGAGTCAGGATTTAACAAAGCAACAATTAGATCATCAGCAATTTTGATACTTCTTTGAAAAGTTGGTTTAGAAGCATATGTAATCATCTTCTTTTCAGTATTACATAATCTTAAATTCATTCTTTTTTTCAGGTTTTCGACAGTTTTACCATACAAACTATTATTTAGGAGCTTATAATAATTTTTATCTAGCGTGTTTGTACTTTTTGCTCTTAATTCGGTATTGGAATCAATGTAGTTTTTAAAAATAGGATACTGTTTGAATCTTATAGCTCGATTCACATGAGTAACCTTAACACCATGAGACAAATATAATTTTAGTAAACGCCAATGATTCACATAATTGTTTTTTGGGTAATGAGTACGACAAAGATTCAAGATTTAATGAAAAACAATCTGACAATATTGAATCAAAACCATCAAGTATCCAACTGAATTTGCTACAAGGTAAAGGTTGACTTAAAGTCCAACCGTATAAATTATTAATATCTATATAAAGCTCAATTGCTTTCTTTTAGCTGGCTTTTTCCAACAATTTCGGGCGAAATCTATAGCTCATAATAGTTTAGAGCCTTTAAATTATTTTGGTATTTCTGGAATGTCTTGGAGTTCTGCGTTAATAACTTTAAATAAACACATTAAACTATTGCAAGACATGGAAATTTATAATTTTTATGAGGGTGGTATTCGTGGAGGTCTTACTTTTGTTAATAAACACTTTGTAAAAACTGATTAAACCACTGAGTTGCTTTATATAGATATTAATAATTTATACCGTTGGGTTTTAAGTCAACCTTTACCTTGTGGCAAATTCAGTTAGAAACTTGATGGTTTTGATTAAAAATCGTGGTCTGATGCAAAAAATAATATATAAACAAAATAGTGGATTTTCGGGGGGCATTAATTCCAATAGTATTATCTGCAATAAGCGCAATTTCATCATTAACTTTTTAATGGGTACCAAGAATTCATTACCGGATAAACATAATTTAGATTTACATATTTTGACAACTTGTTGTCATAATGAAGGAAACATTAACCAAAACTCGAAAGACAGTGAAAAAGCTCGAAAAAGTATGGACAGACCCAAAACACCCTTCTGGTTTTGGTGGTGTAAGAAAACTGGCAAAGGAAGTAGTTAATTCAAAGAAAGAAACTCAGAATTGTTTATCTGGGCAAATGGCGTACAGTTTAAATAAACCAATGTTGAAGAAATTCAAAACAAGTAGTTACAAAACAATGGGAGTTGATGATTTATGGCAAATGGGTTTGATGGAAATGATACCCTTCTCTAAAATTAATAAGTAATACAAATATATTTTGACATGTGTTGATATATTTAGTCGATTCGCTTGTGTTATTCCAACAAAAACAAAGAATGAATATACAATTAGTCACGACTGTATATTTTATCTAGTATACATTGATGGAAATACTTTAAATATTAATTGTAAATATTTTCCATTTATAATTTCATTTGACAGTATTGCAGAAGCTCAAAAATTAGGATTTAATAAAAAAGAAGTAAATTTTGTTGAAAACTTGAATCAAATTAAAATTCCTTCAAATAGTCGTAAAATAAAGTTTGATACAATTCGATTGAGTATAAATTATTTTTATGATGTCGAGTATACAGATAAATTTGAAGAAAATTTAATCATTACTAATTTATCACAAATAAATGATCAATTAATGACTTTTTATCCGCATCCATTTAAATCTTGCGAAATTGAACAAGGAAGATTAGTCAATATTGAATTGGACGACGATGTCAATAAAGTTAAATTTAGTAAATTTTTGGTTCAAATTATGGGATTAAGTGAAAAATCATATTCAGAAAAAGTTATTGTTGGATTACGTTTACCAGAAATTTTGCAAAGTTTTCAACAAATGATGATCTATACAAATATCATTGAACCTATTCTTGTTGATGATGTTTTAGTACCTCTATTGAAATGTGTATGGGTTGAAAAACATAAAAAGGATGATCTAGTTCAAATTATAGAGAAAAACCCAATGTATTTGTCTGTATCGTCAACAAATATAAACAATATAGAAATCAGTATTCGTGACGATATTGGAAAACATATATTTGATAAAGAAGATAAAACTTTTCTTACATTACATTTTCGTAAAATAAATGAGTAATCCTGACATTGTAAATTTTTATAGTAGTTGTCAATCTGGTGGAGAATTACCATATTTTATAGGTAAACAATATGGAACCGGTTGGTTGAAAACAATAGGTAGATTTGAATTACCTATTCTTAGACGTATAGGAAATTTCGGAATGAAAACGGCACATGACGTAATAAATAATAATTCTGATTTTTTACCTGCTTTAAAATCAAATGTAATATCTGAAATTAAAGAATCTTTACCTAGTGTTATACAAACTTTACCTAGGGTTATTAATAAAGTAAGTGATGTATTTAATCATGAAAATGAACAAAAAGGAAGGACACTTGAACGTAGAAAGATTATGAAGAAACATATAAACAAAAGAATGAGAGGATTCGGAACTATATTTGAAAAATGATTAGTGCAAAATCTGAATTATGTCTTTTTGATAGACCATCCACTCAAGCCGTGATTGAACATGGTTCATTTGAAGATATTTTCCCAATGAACTCAATTACTGATGTTGGTACCTCTTCGATTCAATTTTACATTAACGGATCACAAACAGAATATATAGATTTGAAAGATACTTTGTTATATATTCAGTTGAATGTTGTAAATAGCTTAGGTGAAAATATTACACAAGAAGCTGACGTAACAGCAAACAATTTCTTTTTTCAAGCTCTTTTTAAAGACGCTGAATTAGTTTTTAATTCTACTAAAATTGAAGGATCAAATGATAGTTTTGCACACAAAGCCCTAATTGAAACTATTATAAATTATCATCAAGATACTAAACATACATCTTTAGGGGGAATGGGTTACACTGAACATAATCTTATGCGAAAAACATGGATTGCAAAATCTAAAGCATTTTCATTATGTTCACCACTCCAATTTTATTTCTTTGATCCACCCAAATATTTGTTACCATGTGTTAGTGTCCAAATTAAATTAACAAGAACAAATCCAGAAAAAATTATGACATGTACTAAATTGGTACCTAAAATAGTATTGCTAGATGCAAAATTAATGGTTAGAAAAGTTCGTGTTGAACCTTCTGTTTTAGCGGGTCATCAAATAGGTCTTGCTACAAGAAATGCAATTTATCCAATGTGAAGCAAAGAAATTTTTGAATTTTCTTTATTTATTGGCTCTTCTTCTTTTTATAAGGAACAAATATTTGGTGATAGACGATTACCTAATTTTATCTTTGTAACTTTCCAGGGAAATAAAAGATTTAGTGGTTCGTTTTTAGATACATTTACTATGTTTGATCACTTTAACGTTAAGTCAATAACTTTAAGTGAAGGAAGTGATTATCGTGAAAAATATAGTCAAGATTTTGAAAATGATAGTTATAGTACAAGTTATTTGCAAAGTACTGTTAAGAATATGGGATATCTTAATAAAAATTTGAGTTGTGGTATCAGTATGTCAGACTTTAGAAATAGCTATCCATTCTTTACATTCGTATTGGCGCCAGATTTCGATGTTAATCAAAGTCAGTTACCACAAAGTGGAAATTTAAGATTAGATATAAAGTTTGGATCACCCCTAACTGAATCGGTTACTGTAATTATATATGGAGTTTTTGAAAAGAAAATTCAAATTACTTCCAATCGAACAGTATTAGTTTGAACTATAAACCAGATTGGGATTTTTGAATTGTCAAGTATGAAGTAAGAAATTTTATTAATTATATATTTTTTAATTATTATTAGTTTTATTCAGATTGATTCTATTGGTAGAAAATTATTGGGAAAAGATTTTCTTGGAGTTTTCCCTCTAGATAAAATTCCATATATCTATGTTAACAAAGCTTTGATTGTAAATACTCAATCATCTAATCTCAGAGGCGAACATTGGCTTGCAATTTATGTGAAACCAAATAAAATATATGTATTTGATCCAATGGGTTTCTATTATCCCCCAATATTAAATAATAAACTAGAATCGATGTTAATGCCAATTGAATACAATCGAATTCGTTATCAAAATCCGATGACAAAAATATGTGGACAGCATTGCTTAACTTGAGTAAAAACAATGAAAAATAAATGAATTTATTGAATAAAGTTTATTTTCAAAATTGTTTTTTAATTATAAGTGTAATTAAAGATGTAATACGTATTACTTTCAAAGAATTAAGTTCAGAGAATTGTATGTATTTAAATGTTTTTTGTGTTATGTAATAAAGTGCGTTTAATAAACTAAATTTTAACTGGTCGATCATGTAACTACTTACATTTTTGTTAATATATAACTGAATACATTTTTTAAAAAATTCACTTTTATCAAATACTTAACTTTAGTAAGTTTTTTATCATATTTTTAATTATTTTTATTTTTATTTTTAGAAAATGGAATCCGTCAACAATATAATTAAAGATTTAAAATCATTAATAAAAATGATCAACAAAAATGTTCAAAATGATAAGAAAACTCCGATTATCAAAAATAAAACAGTAAAATGTAAGTACTATTAAATTTTAACTATCATATCATAATTATAAAATGATAATTAATTATATTTGAATTAAATTTAATATTAACATTTTATTAATTTAAACACAATAAATTATATATAATATGATAAAATATAAAAAACTAGGACGAATTAAGTTAAATAAATTTTATTTAAATACATTTTGTTTCAATAATTTTCAAAATTGGTCGAATAGTCTGGTTTCCTTCTTAATATCTTTGTTGATTGCTTTTTTTTTATTTTTCCGATCAATTTCACCAATTTCACCAACTTTCATATTATATAGGCTTTGTTTCAATGTTATTGGTTCCTATTAAAATTTATTAATAATATTAATTTTAATGAAAATACTTACTCTAAATGAATAGATGATTGGAAATTTTAAATATTGCATTGAATATTGTAAAAACATTACTGGTGAATTTCAGTTTAAACTTAAAGCATTTACGGAAGTTTGCTCAAGAACTAACTTGACAGCTTCTTTTCTAACCACGATGTTTCTATAAAAACAATTAATCAATTATTACATTATATGAAAACCATTTACTTTTATTCATTTTATGATTTTAAACTATTTTAATCTACTTATATAAGATTTTCAAAATAGAATTAACCAATCAAATTCATTTATTCATTGGGAGTAAAATTAATTTAATGTTTAATTTTAATGATTTATTTAAATGATTTTTAATGATTTATTTTAATTATTTTATAATTATATATTTAAATTTTTCTTTTATTATAACAGGTAATCTTTACCCCAATTTTTGCAATTCTCCACAACATGATGGAATTGGTGGTACGATTATGGAGAATTATTATTCTCATACTTATAACCACATCACTTATTTTATTTGTCCCACATGTAAAACCAACCATGAAATGAATTAAACAGACTTTTATTCAAACCACAAGGAACATTTAACACAGTTTAACTGTAAGAGAAAATATATTTTTAAGTTACCATTGAGTGATAATAATAATAATAATAATATTACAAAAAAGAAAAACAAATAATAATAATAATTCACGCTCTTCGAAAGTTCCTAAAATTATAGATACTATTATACTTTCTGACTCTGACGAATCAAAGATGATTGATAATGTAATAACCATTTCTGATTCAGATGATGTTTCTGATGTTTTTCCTGTTGATATTCCTTCTATTATTGTTAATCAATATGGTGGCTTGATAGCATCTATTGTTAATTTCGATTTAAACCAATCACATGCTATTGTTAGAATGGATGTTTCGAATTTAAATTTAAAGTTAATTACAGTGCTCACACAGTTAATTAATAAATTAAATAATGTTATCAATCAAATGGGATCTGTTAAGATTCAATTTTGTATTGATGTAGAGATTGAAAATGATGGAGAATTTCAATCTTTCATCATTTTAAACTCTGCCAGAATAATGAGTGATTCATTTTTAGATGAAGGCGCTACTTTTCTAGACTTTTTAATCGAGAAAAAATACTTAGACATTTTTATCGTGAATTAAAAAATTTTTAAAAATTTTAAATTTGAAAATTTAAACAAAACATTAAATTAAATAAAAATTCATTCAATTAAACAAATAATTAAAAAAAATTTAAACCCCCACATCTCGCCCGAACAAAAATTTTTTAATGGGCGGTTTGGTTTTTTTTGTAAGCCAAAAATCCACGGGTCATAGTCCTCAGATTACACTACTCATTCTATACACTATACTTTCTCAAATTATAAATTTTTTCGGGTTTGTTATCTATCTTAAATTCCTATTAGTAATTTGAAATTATTTAATTTTTTCTGATATGTCCAATAATTTATAAATTTACCGTAAATATTTATCTTCATCAAAAGTTTGTTAATAATTAGCTCTTGTTTAAATGTGTTCAAATGAAGATGCCCAATCTAGGCTATGTAATTTACACTTTTATTTGATCTTCTAGTCTTTGTAACTTAGAAATAAAAAAAAGATTTTATTTTTTGCTGTTTATACAGAAAATTGTTTCATTTTCCTGCCTGTTATTTATTTATAATATTATTTTAGATTTATTTTTAAAATTTTGCGTGCTCAAGACTTTTTTCAAAAATATATTTTGTTTATTTATATTATTATCATTATTGTAACCATTACATTATTATTATTATTAATATATTTATTATTTGTAGTTGTTATCCCAGTCAGTGGGATTTTATTTTTCCCCACTTAGTGGAATTGATTTATATTTGTTTTTTTCTATTGCTCCTGTTTGTTGCTTTTTTTAAAATCAAATATCAAAGCAATAAAAGTTTAAATCATTCACAGCGAAGAAAATCAAACGAACCAAAAATATGATACCAATACTCAGCCGCTAAAAAGAAGATTGTAGAACTCGCTGAACCGCCCAAAAATGGATCGCAGAACTCACCGAATCATTATCAAGTGAGTTATATATATATTTATTATTTTAATAGCAAAATTATGTAATAAAATTTCATTTTTTTAATGACATAATAAAACTCTCCCAAACATAATTTAATTAAGCATAATTACCACACAAAAATGAAATAAATAATATCTCTCAAAATCAATAAATCATAGAAATCAGTTAATATTGGGATCAATTTTCATAAGGTTTGGAAGTTGATCTCATCGTTCTTGATTATTTACATGAACTTATCTGTACTTAATTTTGATAATATTTGTTTATTTCAAACATTTCAATTTCTTTATTATCTAACATATGTATCAAATAATTTAGTAATGAGAAATGTGAGACAAACAAGAAAAATAAAAAAACTCAAAAATTTATATATATATACTGATTGATGACATTGCACCATTTTGAGACATCTTCTTCTGAATCAGAAGCTCCCATGAAAATATATTCTGGTTCGCCACTTGTCGTTATCTTTTGGTTGATAAATTTTTCCTCGTCAGATTCTCTTACTTCTAGATATACGGCAAGAGAATTCGGTTTGAGAAAGTCACAAAGATTCGCTGGACCTTTCATTAAAGAAAAAGGAATTACAATATCGATTTCCATCATGATTCCGTTTTCGGGTTTCTTTCCACAAACTATCCCATCTGAAATGACTTCACAGTATTTGAGAGACCAAGATGCTCTTCCGTTTACTTCTCTGTAAATATTCTAAAAGTATGATAAACAATAAATATAAATTAATGATGATTACCAAAAATCCTCCGAATCTCAAGATACTTATTAGTTTGACGTTTCCATCCAACGGACTACTCTGAGGTAAATTCATTCTTTTTTCGATAAATTTCTTTTTATGTATGTCGTCCGACGTCAAATTGAATGATCCAATGTTAGTAAAAAGGATTGTACTTTCAATATTTTGAGGAGAATTACGATATAAACTTTTGAATCTATCCACCACATTTATGCAATATTTCTTTGGAGTGACATGCATACAGTAAAGCTAAAATAATTATTAAAAAAATCTGTTTAATGCAAGGGTACGATTTAAGATATCATAAAGTAATTTAATTAATTCAAAAATTAAATAACTAGTAAATTCTTATTTTCAATAATTAATTTTTTAAATAGTTAATTAATAATCAATTAAATATTTAAATGCAATTTATTAAATTATCGAACTCATTATTTTATAATATATCAATTAGTCTTTAAATTTAAAATTAATATATAGATCAGAAATAAAATAAATGTAAAATCAAGCATTTAAATAAATAATTAAATTACAATTAGATTGTAAAGCTTTATAATTTGACAGCATCCGTCGGTGAAATGAAAATAAACCAATAAAAACAAACCTCAAAATTCAATTTGAATAGGATTGGCAATTCAATAAAATTCATTGTATGAAACATTTCAAGCCATCTCGACCCCCCTGGATGCAGCTTGATTTGTTTAGCTTCTTGGCGCTTGACAATCGAAAAAACGCTAGATTCCATGATATCAGAACCACCGACTGAGCGAGCTACCAAAATGACGTGAAATAAACTCGACAAATTGTTGAGATGTTCGCCATATCCTAATTTGATGAGAGAATCGAGATTGTAGAAAACATATTCATCCTTGACACTGATTTGGACGTTGCAAAGATCCACGTGAGAAAGAAAATCTTTTGAATTCTTCCCAAGATGCTGGCGCTCAACGAGAGATGTGTACAAATTATCTGTGATTTTATTTGTCAGTAATTATTTATTAATTTTAATCATTTTTACTGTTTTTCAGAATTTCGACGCATTTGCTAACATGGTAAAAGTTTCCTGGTTTATTAATATTAGATAATGTGCAAATCTCCCTGGCTAAATCCAAGCTTTTTTGTTTGACATCTTCAAGTTGAAGGCGTAGTCTTTCTTCATCCTTCCTTTCGTAAATGTCGAATTTTAAAGAATCCAGATCCGAACCAATCTCGATAACACTGATTTTTTCAATGAAACTTATTGATCGACGCACTTTTTTCCTTTTGATTTTAGTAGACTTTGAGAGAGATTTCGCCACTTTTTCGTTTGATATTTGTTCACATTCCAACTTAGATTCACTGAAATCGCATTGGCAGTAACAGAGAAAGATGACAGTGAAGGATACAAGGATGACACAGAGTTTCTATTGCATGATGCTTCTAATTTGGACTCATTCAAAACAGACTCATTAGACAAGTATTGAGGATGTGAAAGAATATCTTTATTTTGAAGAGGTTCCAAAATTACCTTTTCAAGTCCACTAGATCCATTGAAATCACATGTCAATGAAGGATACAAGGATGACGCAGAGTTTCTATTCTCTGATGCTTCATGTTTAGAGTTATAGGTGTTTTTGATCGAACATTCATTTAAAACAGACTCATTAGACAAGTATTGAGGATGTGAAAGAATATCTTTATTTTGAAGAGGTTCCAAAATTACTTCTTCAAGTCCATTTCTACTTTGTCCATATTCCAAACTGAATTCATTCATACGTTTATCGGTTTTATCAAATGATTCTTCTAGCTCCGATATTACAATGGGTTTTATTGTCAATGCTTGGAAAGACCTTTCCTCTGACATTAAACCCCTCATCAAATTATAATCAACTTCATCAGCAATGTATGGAAGAGGTGGTAAAATATGTTCTTCATTCAAAATATTTTCAAAAATGTCTTTGTCTAATTTCTCAGCAGTAAATGCCGGAGGAGGGAGAATTAATTCTTCAGCTATGTCATCTTTATTGAATCTTTTCAAAATTTCTGTGAAATCTTTACTTGGTTTTGTCAAATTAAACTTCTGAAAAAATTATGATGAATATTTCATAAAAATATTTTGTTTATATTACCGATTTGTTTTCTTGTGAATTTGTTTTAGTTAAAGACTCGAAAAATTTCTTCTTTTCCTTAACAGATATTTTAAAATCTGCCGAACTTTTCCTGTTAATGAATTCTGATTTAACAGGACTTGCTGGAGCAGGTAAAATAAAATTCTATTTTTATTAAAAAATAAAATGGTTGATTAAAAATATATTTTAAACTTTTTTAATATTAGAAACTCTTGGCTTGGGAGGGGCTATTCTAAATTTTATTTTAAAAAATTCATTAAAATAATTTATTAAAATTACAAATTTTCTTTGTTGGATGATTTTTTATTTTCCTAAATTTAAAAATTTAAATTTACATAATAATAAAAAAATCGTTTGAATTTTACATAAAGCTGGTGGCCACCACTGGCACCAAAATATATATTTAAACAAAAAGTCGGTTGTTTGAAAGGAATTTTTATAGCAGCCAAAGTAGATTCAAAACTTTTGAAAGAAATGAAGATGCCAAAGAACGTTTTAAAGGGTAAAAGAATATATTAACAATTTATATGATAACTAAGAAGAATTCTTGGAATGTTGGATTTTATAGTGAATATCGGCTATAAAATACTATGTCAATTTAAATATTACGACTAAAGAATAAGTTTAAAGGATTTTTAGAATTTACTTACTTCTGTATTCCAAATATTAATCTGAAAATAGTTTAAAAATTGCCATTTTATAAAATATGAAAAACCTGAGCAGCTAGTTCATCCAATTTTTGCTTTGTTTTAAGAGTGACTTTGGAATTATTATTTGCATAAATAATATTATTTACGTTAAAACTTTCATTGAACATAATTATTTATTATTCAAACTTTAATAAATAGCTAAATTCTCAATAATAAGAAATTTAAACAAATAAAATTTTAATTTCATGTATTTATTTTTTTAGAATAGTTTTAATAATAAAATACTAATGGCTGAATCATTTAAAGTTTTAACCCTCAGACTACCAGTAGGGTCATTTTTACCCATTTAAAACTTTGCTTTTAAATTTTAACATAAGTATTCAATATTTTATCTCAAAATTTTATGACTTTTCCTAAATATTGAATATGTTTAATAAAATTCTAAATAAAATTTTTTAAAGTTTAATTTTAGTAAAATAATTTAAAACAACAGCATGTTTTACCATCTGGGTCATTTTGACCCTGAAATTTCTTTTCTCAAAATTGTAATAACTATCTTGTTTTATATAGGTTTGTTTATTGCTTTTCTTTCTGCAATTTTTAAATTACAATTTCGTAATTAGCATTTAATTTAATTTATTAAATTTAATTCTAAAAAATGAAACGAAGTTCAAACAAACTTTATTCCTTGCCTCAAATCTTGAATCTGTTGGCGATTGTGTTATAAATGAATAATTTGCATATGATAATGAGTGGAGTGAAACACCCGACATTGAATGTGAATAATCAAATAATCCATCCTTGTCAGATTATGATGAAGAAGATAAGTCAGTTTCAGATGCAAAACCAAGTATTGTCCTCAGGAATTTGTTTATGAAATCCAAAGATAAAGACTTTAACTGCCTGTGAAAAAAAACTGGAAGGCAACAGCAGCATAATATCGTAAAAATTTCTACAGGATTGACCAATTTTACCCGAAGAAACTGTGATAGTTTGACATCAGTTTTCAAACTTTATTTTCGTTCAAAATTGATAGATGAAATATGTGGATGGACAAATAAAGATGAAGAAAATGTTAATCCAGACTGGAAAGTATTTGATAGGCATGAATTTCAAAACTGGATTGGTATTGATAGGAGTTTATAAGTCTAAAAATGAGTCAGATTCTAACCTTTGGAATATGGAAAATGGAAGACCGATGTTCAATAAAATAATGAGTAGAAACCGATTTTTAAAAAATAACCGTAACTGTTAATTATTTCTCAAATAAAAAATGATGAATTGATTCTCAAATATATATATATTTAAAATTCTAATGAAAACCATTAAACAACCTACATAAAATATTTAATTTTTATGCTTTCATAATTGGCATTAGTGACTCAGTAATACATTCCAAATGCAGTTTCTAAGCAAGTTTACCGATTCATGACAAAGCATATTTAAATAAAAATATCATTTCACAATTATTAATAAAAATAATCGACAAAAACATATTTTGGATAATTTTGTACAGAAAATGAAAACAAATAAAACCATTATTTTATTTAAAGAAAATTAAATTTCTAATAGCATAAATTGTACAATACAATAAAGATATTTGAATATTTTTTTCATTTTTTAGTTTGATTTTGTTGATATTTTATCGTTTTTTAGCCAAATCTTACAATTTTTACCATTGTTCGTTTTCATTGATCCTTGGAATTTTTTCGTTTTTGTTGAAAGATGGGCGAGTCATAAAGTTATTAAAATTAAAATAATATGTAATTGGACACAATAGGTACAGAATAAACATATACATAGATGACAAATAATGATGACGATAACAATATGCTTATGAAAATGATTTTAGTTCGTGACAGATCTGATAATGTGATGATTTTACTTTTATTCTTATTGTGGTAATAATAATATTTTTATTTGTATTTTTTTTGGTATATTTGTTTTCTTTGTAGCAGTGTGGGGCAAAAAATTGGAGAAATAGGTTCAAGAAATAGCAGAAATAGAAGCAAGGGACCATAAGTCCCCCTAACAATATGAAATTTCAGTGGAAATGTTATTGGTTGGTATCATCACCACTTTATCTATGGTTTTTGGTGCAACTAGAATTAGGAAACAAACAAATGAGGACCTATTTATGTTTAAAAAATAACAATTTGAAAAATGAATATTTAGATTAAAATAAGATAAACCTTTACATTAAGTAATTTGAATGTAAATTGCGGATTGTAATAAATAATATTAAAATAAAAATATCATTTAAAATAAAAGTAATTAAATTCCAACAATAATAATTAAAATATTTCTGGAAAACATTTTATATACAGTAATAAATTTCCTACCAATAACAATTTATTTTTAGCTTATTTAAATTGTAAAATGCCCTCTAGGGGCTTTAATGTCGCGAGGCGTCATTGTTATGAAAAAATAGCACTTTAAGTGTTTTAGATTCTATAATTAATGGGACTTAAGTGTCAACGAATAATAACAAATAATAATAATAATGTAGATAGTGGCAATAATAATGATAATAATAAACAATAGGAATAATAGTAGGAAAATGATAATATAATAAATATAACAACAGTATAAAATAATAAAATGCATTAATTTAAACAAAAAAATCAAATAAAAGATATAAGCACATCAATTTATAAAAATGATGATTAAAAAAATATATGACATCAACTTACAATAACCCTAAAAATAGAAATTGTTTTCATATTTTTAAAAATAAAAAAGTTATTTACAGAAAACAAATTATTACTGACGTTTGAAGATATATCCACTTGATATGAAGAACCACAAAACCTAACTATATAAGCCCCAGTTTTTCTCAGTTAAACGACCCAAAAAATTCTTAGCCAAAGAAGAATTTCATTGTAGTTATCGACTATTGAAATTATAAATTATAGCATACAAGTTTACATAGCCTATATATATATATATATATATATATATATTTGTTATACTTAAATAAAAGCTTTGAAACCAGTGTTTTTGCTATTATTTATATAAAACATCAAGTTGAGATTCTGAGAACCTCAACACTTTGAACGATCCGAAATATAATAATTATTAATATTATTAACAAAGAATATATACTTGTGTTGGACGTATGGGAATCTTACTTTAATACCTTAACGCTTAACTTATTAGTGTGACTGTAGCCTTTAACCTCTAGGGGGTATTTTCCCGATACGCCGCACGATTTGGATAACCATTGCGTACCCATGACCGAAATCATGTTGGTACTGTACGCAACGGCCGAATGCCATTCGAGCAGGTGAGCGCTATTACTAGTGCTACTCCTCGAAGGACCTTCGCTTTCCCGGTTATTTGCTACCGATGGAAGGACTTACCAATCTTATCTACTAACTTATCTATAAGATCCCTTGTATTTACGATAGCTAAGTCGAGATAATCGTGGGAATCATTCTCATCGTTCAACCCGTTTTACCAGATCCCATCCGATGAATTACTGTCAACTATTACCGATTTCTTCATCCCTTACGACCCAAACTTAATTGACCAGATCCCCAAAGAAAGAGAAAAAGAAACACAATCTCGCTATCTTCTGATGTAGGCCCTGGGTGACTTCTGGAGAAGACCAGGTGCCTTTTACCCGTTCGTATTTCAACCGCAGCGAGTTATATTTCTTCTCCAGTTCCTCGAGTCTTTGCCTGAGCGCGATTACCGACGGAGAAAGTCGGGGGATCCGCGGGAGGTTGTTCAGAGATGAGCCAGTTTCGGAGTTCATATTCTAAAAGGGAAGAGAGGAGATTTATGAAGTAGTATTTTGCTGAGAGGTAATGTGGGGTATTGTCTAGTTGACTGGGGTAGCGGGAGGGACATGGCCAAACTATAGACGATCTTTTGGGCGACATTGTTTCTCTCCGGAAAGCATAATGTTAACCGCAGATATAGGTTAACTCGGGTAGAGGGGTACGATAATTAGGGGGATTAAACATCTTGTCGAATTTATCGTTCGTGTCTAAGTTCATTTACCTAATGCAGTGTGAGTTAGTTTACTCCATTCTGGTCATATGTATAACCGTATCAGACGGGCCTTCGTCATAGTGCTTATACAATTTTTAAGTCATTACCGCTTAAGGAAATTTATCGGTTTCTAAAAATTTGATCGATCTCTAAATTGGTATAATTAACCGTGATTGCTATTAAAGTCGGAGCTTCTACGATCAGTTGGGCTATTATATTACTATATAACTTCTCAATTATTGATAACTAAATTATCACACATGATTACCTACTAAATATTAATAATATCATTATCAATTATCCATAATTTAGGGTCGCTACCGATATTTAAGGTTACACTATTTTTATTCTACCACCAATCACCGACTAATAGGACTCCCCGTTAATTATCACGAGATAGGGTTATGATATTTACTAATAGTTAGGGATTATTACGATTATTTAGTTTCCAATATCCATAGAGTAAAGATTATTACAATTAATTAATTACTGATATTCATGGAGTAAAGCTTATTACAATTACTTACAGCTATTTATGGGGTAAAGGTTTTTACAATTATTGGATTACAGATAATTATAGAGTAAAGATCTTTACCATTATTCAATTATAGATATGGAGTAACGATTACTACTATTATTTAATTACAGATATTTATGGAATAAAGATTGTTACAATTAATTGGTTACAGATATTTATAGAGTAAAGATTTGTACCATTATTTAATTACAGACCCTGCTAGCAATTTCAATGAGTACAACGATAAAAGAATTTATCTTAGGTATATTTAAGGACAAAAATTATGCATATTATAGATCATTATTTATTACTGGAGATTTGATTATTAAACTTACCTAAAATTGCGTTATTTCTTGTATTATTAAATCCAAATTTGGAAGAAAATACTCCTAGGGTGTTGGGACTAGATAGAGCCGTAGAATATGGTACCGATTTGAGTTATCTGTGTTGTTATTAAAGTGTTGGTGACTAGAACGACTGCCATAAATCAATAGTTCGCATTAATAATGCTGGTGGTGAGAAAATTGCGGTGGCGTCGATTTAGCTAGTAACTAGAAATTATTGATTTTCTGAGATTGCTGATATTCATTATTTAGCAATTTTAACAACTCATGGAATTTTCAGTTTTGGTGCTAGGTGAGTAGTTTGTATGCAATCCTAATGTGACGGTATTGATTTATGGAAAAACAAAGTGTTCACTCAGATTTCTCTAATCGGCGATTGGTGAATGGACTGATTTCCTGTCGGGTGCAACTGGATGCGCGGCCACACTGTGTGTAGATTAGGCTAGCACGTTTCTCGAGGGTTCTATCAATTCCAGAAAATTACAAGAAATGGTTCCATGGCGACCGATTTCTACTGGGAGTTACACGTCCCAAGTGGTGATGACGACGAATTTTAGGTCGGACACCTCTTGGTATTGCCATTACTCGGGTTCATTACGTCTACTTGATCATGTCATTTGAGTAATGGGCTTGTCTCTCTGACACTCATGCGGAATATCGATACTTAATTTCAATCAATTCAGATGTCGTACTCAACCTATTCGCGAGGAAAATTCTCGGAACGTCTATCAGTGGTATGGGACTCATTTTACAATTCAGAGTATTCTCGATTATTGTTTTTGGATATACTATGGCGTTACAGTGGTTGTTTTCCATGCTGGGGTTTATGACTATTATTTCATGTATGTTGTGATACCATCGAACGAATAAAATTGAAGGCCTTTTTGTTATTTATTTTCTAATTTTTATGTAAATACACAGCTATTTATTCTTTTATATCTACCCCTGCTACCAAGTATTGGCTTGTTAATTTGTCAGAGATTGAAAACGTTTCTTAGATCATCCCGTGATCTTGCCTAATATCCCCTTAACTGAAATAGCGCTCTTCCCGTGATTTTATTCCTACTCACTCCGGCCACTTTTCAGCAGTCGCTTCGAGTTGTACAACGATGCCCTGCGTGGAGGTCCTGTTCGTATTGCCAGACCCTACTGCGGTCTACCGAGGTGTCTACGAGGCATGACCCGCGAACTCAACTAGGGGACTTAACCCACCAGCCGGCACGAGATCCGTCTCATGAACTTCTATTCAAATACATGTAATATAAGATTTTTGGGGACTCGAACAGATATAAATATATGTATGCATATAATGATAGTTATGTTGGGCCAGTACAAGCTTTTGTTTAAATGGATTGGAAACAGCACGCAAACATAACACGCACATTTCAAAATCGGACCCTTAAACATCTAATAAACACCTAAAAATGCGAGAAAACACAATATTTTAACATATAAAATAGAAAACATAAAATTAAATTAAAATATTAACAAACGCACCAAGATATGCACAAATTGACAGAAATAACACGATAACAAAAGATTTGACCGAAAAAGTGACAATTTACGAAAAATTAAAAGAGTTCATGAATAAAGCGAACAAAAATAAAATAATTTTAACCAGAAATGATTGAAATTAAAAATAAATGAGTAAATTGTAAAAGAAATCGAAAAATAATAATAAATTAGAAATAAATTAGATACATAATGGCAAGGTCAAACTTTGTTTTAACGCATAAAAAATAACACTCAAGGTTAGGGTCACAGAACAGGTATAAATACCAATCAATTTTCACGAAGTTTTAATGCCTTTTCACTCAGTGAATAAATTACTTTTTGTCAGAGCAATTCAAAGGAGCAACTCTCGATAATTGTTTTTATTCTGCGAAATCAAGTAACTTAATGTAAGCTCTACTTGATCGTATGTATGGGAACCTCTTGTCGTATGTTGATATGTATGAACTATGAACGAACTATGATGAAATTGTTTCAACAAATATATGTATTATGAAAAACGAATCTTCAACTTTATGAGTCGAAATTTTTCTGGCCTTCAGCCATACATCACACAAGAAAGTAAAATCATAACACAACTAGTCACACTGTGTAAGTGCGGTTTCTCTGCCTATAGTGTGTGCCCATGAGAGCTCTGTCGTGCGTAACGACGGATCTCGAACGTAAATATTCTATCCATTATAGGGGCGGTGGGAAGATTGAGAGCTAGTCTTTTGGCTAGATCTCTTTCACCCATCTCCCGTAAAATCGACCTAAATATTTAATTACACATCGGCTAAAATGATAACACCGAGTAGTCCAGTGGGCACTCGTAAAATCTAATATGAACACAGGAACCTTAGGACTAAAATTAAGGCTCGGGTAGTGGGGACTTGAAACCGATGCGATGCAGATAAATTTAATAACTAAATGGTAATTAATTTGATTTAAAGTAATTGAATCCATAACTTAAACTCGACGCGACGTAAATAAATTAATCAAAATAAATTAATGAGGGAATCCTAACTGACTTTACGACCAAAATATAAAAGAATAAATTTAGCAAAGTAATCACGACGTGGTTAACGATGTAATAAAATTAATAATCGAACTATTTAAATAAAAAAGGAAAGTAATTTTTACGAGTAATCTATGATTAGATCATCCTCCGATAAATCAAAATAATAGAGTACATGAATACGAAACCATAGAAATAGTTAAAGGGATCGAACCTGGCTAAATTGATAGAGTAGAAGTAACTAATAGACCCGTTAACCGCTCGAAAATGATTGACGAATTAGATCGAAGGGTAAAGGTACGATTACCTGATCAAAGGATGATTCGATGATTGAATAAGTTAAATGATATAATTAAACTATCGGTAATAACGAAATGGCAACAAAATAATAATAATAAATCGAACAAGGCGCAAATGTATTATTTAACTCAGGACGAAATAAACTGATAATCATCATAATACGATTAATTGTCCGAAGCAGCCAAGAATAATCGAACACCACAATAAGAATGAATGACTAAACGGAGATAAATAAAAACTAAACCACTTCATAGTACAGTTCACGACTATCGACCAAAGAATTATCCGTCACCAACCGGCTAGTCGAATAACCTAGAATCCCGAATAGTTGGCTATAGATGATAGAAATTCGTCCAACGTTGAGGTAGTAAAAAATTCAAGTATTTGAACTGAACATAACGCCAAAAAATTAAATCCATCTTGGAAGATCAACGATGAATAAATATGATTGAGATACAGATCTTAAAAAATAATACGTGGACGAATCATACGTCAAATTATTGACCAGGTCAACAGAGTACGATCTATGGACCACAAGCATTAGTCAAAAAATCAGATGACAGGTACTAAATAAATAGCGACGTGAAACAAATTATTTACCCACCAATAAACCAATACAGGATCATAATTAAATAGTGAAAATCATCGATGAATTGAATCGAATTGATTAAATAAAAAATGTAAATAGATAATAGACCTTTGATGTGAACACGTCAACATAAACCCTGGCCATTGGCTATAAAAACATTGGCGAAATCTTGAGTGCCATCTTAGAAATATTTAAAAATGAACGCCGATCATAATTATAAACGGACGAAGAATGCTAACCAGATGCACCCCTCGAGTAGCGACACCTTCTTGACAGATGGGGAAGGCCGGCGAGGTAATTTTCACGATTTTTCATTCATTAATTTTCACAAAAATCAACCCCATAGAACCCTGTAGCTATCATGTCTTAGCCTCATAACGCGGAGTACTCTTGTCCATGAATAATTCTATTGATACAAGTTCACAATTAACTTTTTACCTATTCAGATCGTAGAGACACATCTGGCAGTTGGAGTAACAATTCCCGAGTGACTCTACAGATTCCGAGCGCTTCCACCGCTCGATACCGCCAAGTGCTGTGGGATAACGGATATCTGTTATCCACCTATGGAGACTCCAGTTGGCCAAGAAGATCAGAATACCAAGCCGAGGAGATCGAATTACCGAGTATCGCGATTAAGCGCGAGCCGGGCCACAATCCAGCGCGAGAAGCCCGCCAGCGAGCCGAATTCGCGGCCATGAAGATGGAGGAGCTAGAAAGAAAATACCACCGGAAAGCGGTGTTAGCCAGACAACGACTAACTCAAGTAAACAGGGACATAGCAAGTGGAGCTATAAACGAGCACCGATGGATTCCCGCCAGAATATGGAGTGTCCTTCGAGTTAGACGACCCGAGGCTGATGCAGATGACAGCACCGACTAAATTGGTGTTACCGGAAAAACTCATCCAGTCAACACTTCGAAATCGACTCGGATCCCGTCAAACAGGCGATCATACGTATGCGAGCAGGCATCCCCAGTGGAACTCCAATAACAACCATCGCAGAAACGAACGTTTCAATGACCATAAATAAACTGAACGGATATGTTTTAGTTTTGATAACAATAAATGTTTATGTTTCACGGGTTATTCAATTTCTAGTGTTATAAATTAACTACATTGATACTAGTGTAACTAAAGAATGTAAATTTTCTGCCCCTTTGCAATAAATTTCCAAATATTTTATAGGCAATAGATGATATGAAAGGATAGAACGTTATTGTTATTAAACTTTGACCAACCAGAGAGTTAACACCAATTAACTGAGACGCATGAGACGCAGCCGATAATACATCGTAAAAATAATTAAAAAAGAGGATCAATAGGATTGAATCAACATTGTAAACGACTAATTATTTAAATATTGTAATTTTTGAAATGAAAGCCACGAAAATATTACATCAAGAGTTGAAAGAACTTGGACGAGAAAATCAGCACCTACACCGACAACTCCTACAACAGGGTCGAGAGATACAACAGCTAAAAGCCACTTGGGCCGAACCCGAAAAAATGAAAGCATTGTACCAGCGCCTCACCGCCGCACAGCAGGGCTGGAAAGAGGAAAGAGTGTTGAACCAGGCGCAGCGAACACAAATCAAAGGACTGGAGGTTGCCCTGTCGGCGTTCCAGGAGGGAAGTGCAGTGATTTACCCTCTGGTATTCGCTCCGGCACAATTAGCCTATCGCGACCAAGAGAAGGCCCAATCAACTAACAAGAAACCCCGATCACACGCTCGACCAGGTCGAACCGAGCGATTGCGAAGACGCGCCCAAGGAGTGGCAAATGAGATAATAAACTCGTGTCTGACGATAATTTGATTTGTTTGATATTAAATAAAAATTGTTTAGTTTATCATGTCACTATTTGTAAATAAATATAGCAAAGAAAAGTATTAAATAGAAAGTAATAAAGGGACCTGAAATAAAAGACGGACATAGGCCTTCTAACGGCAGTCCGCTGAACCCGACATAGGACTAACTCTTAGCAGTTCTGATATCGGAACTAACCTTTGGACGTCTTGTGACCAGTGGTTACAGTACCAACGTTGCCTAGCAACGGGTAACCATTGGCGGGAGCAAAACTATTTTGTATGTTTGGGGTGAAGGTCATCCACACCACTAACCCCACAGTTATTTAACGAAAACATTGAAGCAAAAACATTATGAACATCATAAAAGTTTAATCGAAAATTTGTTACATTAACATCTGAAAATAAATGAACTAAAATAAACAAAAATCCTTACGCTTTGACAGTTGAAAATTTTCAGAATAAGAATAGATTGAAAAATTTTGCATAAGTCAAAAATAATGAAATTTGTCCCTGTATATATACTATTTTTGTGCGTGTGTGCGACCAATGAGCGATTTTTCGCCATTTTTAGGGCGTTTTAATTATTTTATTAATTTTAAACTATTTTTATTATTTTTCTCTATTTTTTACTATATAATTTATATTATAGTTAATTTTTATTTTTATTACTATTTTCTTATGATATTATTTTTAGCCCTTATTATTTGTTTTCTGGTCGCCACTTCTGCCTGTGTTTTTTCTAAACCTTATTTTGCAAGGTTTTGGCAGTTTATTTTCTTTTCCATGTGTCTCTCTCTGCAGCTGTAGGCTTTTTTTAGTAATTTTAATTAATTATTTGTTTTTATTTAATTTTGTTATATTTTTAATTTGTTTTAATCAATATGTTTTTATTGATTTTTAATATCTTCTTGTGGTGCGTGTTTATGTACAGTGACTTATTTCATTACTTTTTTAGTTTTGTTTTGATTTTTATACCATTTTGTTGAAATTGTGGCTCTGAGCCCAACACTTGCATCGAGTATTGAAAGTAATTTTCATAATCTGATCCAGAATTCTTCAAAAGATGTTTCATGAATGCCACAATGACAAGTGACCACTTCATTTTTTCATCAAACAATGAGTAAAGTACATCTATAAAAGCATGTTTCTTGTGAATTGTAGTGTTTATATGCAAAATCTGTGATAAATCAATGAAATTTGATTGGATCTCTGCATCAGATACTAAAATGTTTAAAAAGTATATGATTTCATATTTGGACAATTTAAATTATTACCAATTTAATGATAATTGTTTTTTTATTCATTTACTTGATTATCATATTTATCATGTATTTATACAACTTTGACATATAAAGAAATGACTCGTACATGATTCACAAAACATTATTTATTCATAGATCTGAACTTTATTAACAACATCAGGTATTTTAATCAAGTTATGTATTTGTTGTACCCCCATCGTTCGCACTAAAATATCTTGTTAATATCATCAGTTGCAACAACTTAATAACTTTAATCCAGTATCAGAACAATTTCTGAGATATTTTTATCTGTAGAATATGCCATACATGATCATTTAAATATAATATTATTATTATTATTATTGGTGTACTGGGTTTAATTAACTTTGCTTAAATCCACGCGCTTTTTACTCAACCTATTTCGTTTCCCCAAAACCTTACTTTCCTAGGGTAGATGCTATCTCGCCCAGACGCTCCACAATTTTGACCTTACATCTATATACCCATGGGCAAACCCATATTGGTACTGTATATAGTAGCCAAGAGTCCACGAGCAGGTGAGCCCAATTTCTAAGACTACTCCTCGTGATAATCTCGCTTTTGGATTCCTGACCGCCGTTAGAAGGGCTTACGTCTACTCAACTCTTCTCCCATCCTTTACTATCTGCCTTATGTATGCGTCCGTGACCTCATTTTCTTAATAGCTGGTTTATTTAATTAAATTATCTATTTTAATAAAATGTAATCTTAAATTAATTAAATTTTAAGTGTATCTAATTTATTGTCCGGGGGTTACATACAGGCACGCATTCATA
The DNA here is from genome assembly GCA_022537955.1 of Schmidtea mediterranea. NCBI lineage: Eukaryota > Metazoa > Platyhelminthes > Tricladida > Dugesiidae > Schmidtea > Schmidtea mediterranea. The sequence goes on from CM039680.1 coordinate 211,538,798, forward strand.
CACATACATACACAATTCAATGAAATTTAGTTTTTATCGTCCCGAGTTGTTTAAAGTGCCTGTGGGGCACCTTACAGGTGATTAGGGTAAAAAATAAAAATTGGTCGGGTTCATGAATGTGGCACACCGAGTCGGTCAAACGTGCGTGTCTGTCATGGAATCGGTCAAATTTCAATTTGGAATTCTGTTAAGGCGTTAGTGTAGTTTTATACTGAAATAATCAGCGTAGTTTTTGAGAAATTTTACTGCAAATTCTCTTAAAAAAATTAACCATTCATAACCCGATATTCACATTTCGCCTTCGCCACTCTTTTCGGTTCCCACTCGTACTGACTTTGCCTATCGGGGTAATTAGTATAGCGGTCAGCATTACGTAAGTGAAATAACTTTTTATAATAATAATTTCCACTTAAATAATAGGATTTTTTTCTTTTTATATTTATTTTTCTTTATTTTTTAATATTAATTTCTTTAAATTTACATTTTTTATTTTTGCTGAATGTTACTTTTATTCTGGTGGCCATCTCGACTTTGTATTTTCTAAACTTTATTTTGCAAGGTTATAGACGGTTTTATGTTCTACTTTATTTTTCTGTATGCACTTGTATGCGCATTTTATTAATTATTTGTTTTTATTTTATTTTGTTTTCTGCTTGCGGTGTGTGCTCATGTTACACCAGCCATATTGATAATTCCCAAACGACATTAACTATTTACTCAACTTTGTTTAAATTATGGCTTATAGCCCAACATTATTATTATTATCTATCTTGTTGAAATAATTTATAAATTTATTACAGTATTTTATTAAGTTGTTGCAATATTTTGTTAGTTTGTAACAACTTACTTAAAAAATTTATTACATTTGTTGTAATTAAAAAAATATTTTATTATTTGTTGAAATTCGATAAAATATGTAATGTTTCATTACTTTGGTGTAGTATTTTATTAAGATGTTACAATATTTTTATTACATTATAACAAATTAAATAAAACTTTACTATTTTGATGCAACTTGATAAACTTTATTGTATTATTTTATTAATTTGTAACAAAATACTTAAAAAGGTTTTATGTGATTTGATAACTAAAATATTTTCTTATTATTTTGATATACTTTATTATAATATTTTATTAATTTAATGTAATATACCTTCAAGTAATTAAAATATATAATTATTGGGTGTAAACTGGCAATAAATGATTTACAATATAAAGTCATTAATTTATATATTCTATTGAATCAACTTACTAATTTAAAACATTGTCACTATAATAATAAATATTTATATCAATGAGATATACACCCATCCCCCGATTTGCGCCGTTTCAATTTGCGACGATTCGATTTGCGCCCTCACCAAAAATGACACCATTTTTTCGATTTGCACCTTTGAAAAATTGACACCATTTTGTAATTGTATTGTTATAATCCAAAAAATTTGTTATTTTTTGTTGAATTCAAGTTTTATGTTTAATTATAATTTTTTGTTTAATTATAATTTTATGTTTTGTTATATATAAAGTGAACTACTATATTTATTTTATTATTTATATTTATTTAATATATCATGAACTACTAAGAAATAAAATTTATTTTAATTTAATAATGAATTTTAATACTAATTTCATTTATTTTTTTTCCTTTGGAACCGATCCAAGAATTTTGTATGCAAATATATGGCAAAATGAGTTTCGATTTGCGTTCACTTTTGTTGGAACCAATCTAGACGCAAATCGGGGTATGGGTGTAGTACAATAATTTGTGTGTTAATGTATTTAACATTGGTAAAATAATTATTCTTGGTTTTAAAACAATGGCTTATGAATCGGCGTTGAAGATTAAATCATTTATTGATAAATTTTAAAACTTTTTAAACTAAATTTGCAATATGACTACATAATACATGCATGATTCTCATTGGCTTATGGTATGTTTTAAAAAGTGTGTATATAGGACGACTTTTTCATTTAATTTGCAGTTTAAAAATCTCAAATTTATCCTCAAATGGTATATTTGAATTATTTTATTTCTATATTTCATATTTATTCTTAGAAAAACAAATGCAGATTCTTATTGGAAAAATGGGTGAACTCTATCCAACTCTGTTAAAAGATCTAACATATCGGGCACCAGAAATATTTCTATTCAGAATATGGATGGATACGTTATATTATTGGATCATTTGAGAACATTAGACAAAGACCTGCCCGCTGTCAACAATCCTTCAATATGTCCATATAAATGCGATGGATGTATTGATAGTGTAGAGTTACAGCACTTTGGTGTTACGAAATGAATTGAAAAGATCTCACCTCTCTTCAGTTGTTGATATACAATAAATGTTTAGAATAAATTTCTTTTTCAACTGGATTTGTTGGTAGTTTACAATAATTTTATTTACAACGGTACAATATCTATAATAATTTGTGATACGGATTCAAAACAAATGCACGATTAACGTTTACGTGCATGTAATTTACAAGTACAATATTTTGGTTACACACTAGAACAATGAGCTGTTTTATTAATCATCATTTGAAAATGATTAACATAAAGAATGCTTTTGGCAAGAATTTCCGTTGTGTATCGAAAGTCCAATTAGGAAATTTAATTATGAAACAATGAAATTTCTCAAGAAATATGTTAAGATTCAGCCAGTAAAAATGAACAACAATAATAAAATGTATGAAATTCGACATCAATCCAGTAAGCAGTAAGATTCCAACAGTAAATTAGCGTATATTAAATGAATGTATATTTAATTTATATAATATACAAAACTTCTAATGTAGATTGAATTAATCTATGTGAAGTTTGATTAGTTAATTAACCTCTTAGCGGTCAATAAAGCAAATTAGGCGAACCTTAATTATTGAATTAAGACAAATTAATTAAACTTGAACTGAACATTTTTAATTTAACTAATCAACTATATTAAATTAATTTAATGTCAATGAAATCAATTTAATAAATTAATATTCAAATGAACATTAATGTACATTTACTAAAATTACGTGAAGGTTAATTTGTTAATTAAGCTTTTAATGGACATTAAGGTAAATTAAGTGAAGGTTAATTATTGATTGAGGTTATCAACAGCCATTTAATGGACATTAAGGTAAATTAAGTGAAGGTTAATTATTGATTGAGGCTTTCAATAGTCATTTATCGAAACCAAGTGAAATTAAATACTTTGATTTAACTTGACGTAAAAGTTATATATGTTCTAAGGAAATATTTTGGTCATAAAAAAATTAAGAGTAATATAAAAGGGATGAAAAAGATGTCATATCACCAATTTAAAAAGGAGATGGTGCTCGAAATTTTTTTGGATTTTAATAAATCTTTTAATTGTGTTTGAAAATTTATTTAGTGTTAATTGTAATAGTGCTTTTTATTTAGTGTAAATTGTAATATTAGTGTACCACTTATTTAAAAAAAGATAAAAACATTTACAATCAGGGGTGGGCGGGGTTCGTGAAAATTATTATGAAATACACCTTTGCCAAGTAATATTCCTTTGTTCTGGAGTGTACACATTGTACTACTTGCACGTTTTATCAAACGCGTTTTGACCAAGATTGAAGAGTCCGATCATGTTTTGAGTGTAACCATGTATAGACAAAATTTAATTCTCTACAAACCAGTAATATTTCTCAGATTTACATGAAATATACCGTACAATTTACAAAAAATTGTGATTATTAAGAGGAAATATTTTTTAAAAGCTATCATTAGGAGAATCACTGAAGAATTAATAATAGGTGATCAACAATTGAGAATTTTATTATGATTTGGTTGAAATATTTGAAAACTAATCTTTTCTGAAGATTTTCAAAGATTTTGTTGCTATGGTTATAATGGGGTTAGGAAGAATGTTATATACCCTTAACTTTCTATGACAAATTATTTTTTAATCCGGTAAATAATGGAGTTAAAGCAGGTAGAATTAGGGTAATTTAATGATATTTTCGATGTTTAAGGAAGAATATGATCTTCAGTGGTAATCTATTCATTTGATTAATAATTATAATGATTTTCATGATTTTGTTTGGACGCTATTCTGTGCCTGTTTTGGAGCCTAGTAAGTATTTTTATAGAAGTTAGTGAATCTTGTTTTAAATGGGAACACGAAGAAATTATTCACATTCCTTAATTATTTAATTTTAAAATAATTATTCACGTTTTATAATTAGACAATTCAATTAATTAAGATCATAAATCTTTATTGTTATACATTTTGATTATTAATTATTTTATTATGACATTGAGTACTTTAGTTTTGAAACATTTAATTATTTACCCCTAATTTTTACAATATTTTTATTTTAATTTAAGAATGAACTAAATTTGATACCTATTACATACTAATTGGAAAATCCTACAATTACCGATATCCTTAAATTAAGAGTATCAAATAATCTTCAAAGAAAATATTCAAATGGCCTTCCAATGTGGAATCAATCCTGCGGCTGTTTCTCAGTTAATTAGTTACTAATTGTACTCGAGAAAAGTCATTTTCAAATATCAATAAAGAAGCAGAGTGACCCAGAGGAGGTTGTCCTCAATAGTATTTTGTGCATCGAAAATGAGACATTCAGAAAAATACATTTTGATGAACTTGTAGAAGAATTCTGTGCGAAAAAATAGAGATAAATTCTTTTAATCTACTGTTTCGTTTTAAACATATATTTAGCTTTATATGGATTGAATCAGTTCTTAAATAAAATAACTATCAACATAAAATTTATTATGATATTCAATATAATATTTTCTTTTTTGTGATCTGGATTTTGTTTGAATGAATTTCCATTTTTTATTTATTTTAAGACTTAAAATTTCCAATATTCATACTTAGTCCTTTAAGTATGATAAGCGAGTTAACTCTTTATACTTTGCATGTTTTTTACTATCCAAGGTCGAGTATTTTACGTGATATAATATATATGAACCCAAAGTGACATCTCTTGAAAAGATAAAAAATTGTCAATTTTATCGATATTATTAAGATTTAAATGAGCTTTATTTTGTCGTTATAGAGGGTTATCACGTACGAAATTTTTGGGACAATAAGCCAACATCAGTTAAAACTTGTGATTGATGCGTAAGTTGACAATATTTTCTATACGATTTTATTTTGTAAAGGATTTTATTTATTCAACAAATTTATTTCATAATTACCTTGTGAATATATTTTATTTTATTATTATTTATTGAGAATTATTATAATACAATATTAAAAATTATTAGATTTTTTGGACAATCTCAAAATGGTAGGAAAACAATTGAAAATAAAGAAACATTGTTTCAAACTATTTATGAACAACACGCTTATAAATTTCATTACAACTGCAACAAATAAGCAATATTAATATGTGAAGTCATTCCGATTAATTAGGTTGGAGTGGGTGGGTGTAACCATGGGGGAGTTATATCTTTTTTTGCTCTGTGTCTTTTGATGACTTCTAATTCCAGAAATAGAATACCTTAAACTGGTCGACAGACATATTATTATATTCACCTAATTACAGTGACGCAATGGCTCGCAATATATTTCAAAGTATTCTTTGCATGTTTCACTTTTCTGATAACACCCAACTAGAAGAGTCGGGTTTACAAACTTGTTAAAACCGGGTTTTCCAATGAAAAGCAAAACCTGATTGTTCTGGAAAAATAACCTGGTAATTTTTTTAAACTGCATTTAAAAATTTAACAAAAATTATACACAAGGAGACAAGATAATCCAGAAATCTAAAATTTTTATTGGAAATTTACTTGATATTTATAGTTTTGTTTGTTTAAATGTGGAATGTAAAATTTACTTTTTTAAAAATATAACTTCGAATTTAAAAAAAATGTTTAACAATTTAATTTTCTCTGGGAAATTAATAAATGAAATTCCGACAACCACCACAGGAATTTTATATTGAAAATTATAACGTTCAATTTATTAATTTTTAAAATTTATTAATAGTAGATGAATCATCAAGAGTTTCGCTTGGAAAATATTTTACGAAAATTCAAAATGAAAAAGCAATATTTGTAAAAAATGTGGTATGCAATGGTGAAGCAACACCGACTTTGTTAAGTTATTTAAAAAGTCAGCTTTAACCTCATCCAAAAGTAAAATGAAAAAGAAGGAACTGTTGATATAGAGATATAAATAGCGTTTTTCATGTGTATTACAGTATATTACAACATATATATTTATTTTATACGTCGTTATTATATAGTTTCAATAAATTTTAAAAATTGATTAAATCAATTTTGTTTTTGTCTGAAAATTCCCAGTCTGTAGTGCACGACCATACTAAAATCTCATGGCATTTAAAGGGTTAATCTTTAAATGCGAATTATTATGAAATAAATTTATTTAAATTGAATTTCGTTTAATCTTTAATGTACTTAATATATTTAATTTGATAGAAAACATGATAATTTTTATTATGTATTTTCTTTTTATAGTCAAAGATTTTCATTATTTGAATTTTATTTCTTTGTAAATTTTGTGTTGTGTTTGATTGGTTATTGTTACAAGTTTAGATATGGTGCTATGAATAAATATATAAATAAATGTTTTTCATTTATTATCCGTGCAACATTTTTTTAAAGGTTAGTACTAATCACAACATGTTTCATTTAACATATTGATGTATATCACAGTATTGGTGTATTTTATTATCTATCATGTAACTTACAAACTTAAAAATGGGAAGTGAAAGAGTCTCATAACTGGAATATCCTAAGGCCTCTCTTCATCTAAATCTGATCATGTTTATAATCAATAAATATTTTATTAAATATTCATCCTAATAGTACTGTTTTCTTAATAATTCCTTTTACATTCATCTTTATATAAAATACTAATTAAATCACTAACTTATTGAATTTATTTAAAGATTCATTATTATCAAATTACTTAATTGCAACTTACTTTATTCATCAGATAATAATTTAATTAAAGTTGTTATAACAGTTGTTATTACAAACAATCTATATTTTACACCAATCACAAATACATTTGTTCTCTAAATAATCTGTATTTTATTTTTCAGTGCAAAAATATTATTATAAATGGTATTAGTCCGTTGAATACCAATGTTTAAAGAAGTATTTCAGTATTTTGAAAATTGATACTTTTTTGATGATTTGAGAATGTATCTACTATTTACTTGGATAAGGAACATATCTTAAGATTGTGAAGATGTCAATAATATTATTTATAATTGAATCCGTCAACCAAAATTCAATGTTTCTCAGAAATTATTTTACTTGTTTCAATTCAAGGAAGAAATTATTCACATTCTTCAAATTATTTACCTTATTATTTTACAAAATTCATATTTTAAATGAATTAAAAACTAAATTACCTTTTATCGTCAATTTCCTAAATAATTTAATTTAGATATTTACCGTTATTTTTCCAATCATTTTCTAATCTTAATTCAAGAATGAATACTTTTACTAATAATATATAGGAAAATTATAAAAGTACAGTTAAATACTTAGAACAGTCAATCACTAGCATTTAAATATTTCCATTCAATAAGTACCATTTTCTTAACAATTTGCCTAGATAGTGAATGTTTTCTTTAAAATTTATTAAAACTTATTAAAACTCCTACCAAATAGAATCAATGATTTACCAAACTTATTCAAAATCTAACAACTTAATAATATATGATATCAAATTTATTTAAAACAATAATTTTGTCAATTTCCCGCTACTTTATTCAATTGATATTCACCATATAGTCATTTAATCAGAACTTGGTGAGAACAATTATTTCTACTAAAACCAACATTTTAATTCAATCACTATCTAGATAGCAATTAATTGTGTAAGGATTATTTTGCTTGTTAAAGTTTTCCAAAAATTTAGCATCTTTATGTAATTAATTTAATATCAATTAAACTACTACCAAAATAACTAACTAAAATGCAAGAATTGATGTTAAAAGAATAAAAATTTAATCCCTAAGTGTAATTATCAAAAACCTTTATTAAAAGAATTTAATTAATTTACTAGAAGTACATTCTTATTTTAATTTTTAACCCGCCGTTGATCGGGCGGCCGCGTCGCGCTCATGCCAACAGTTTTTTATGCTGTTTTTTTCCTTTTAAACATTAATTTGTGGGTCTGTCTACTTTCCGAGAACTATGTTATTTTTCGAAAAGACATGCTCAAGCACGTTTGCTAATTTCGTATGCATTTAGTTTAAAGTGTTAGTCACGGTAGTTCAAGTGTCAGTTATATTTTACTAAAGATTGAGAGAGAACGTTTATCACATATGTGTTAACTTTATGCTGGAATTATTATTATCAAGGAATTAATTTTTCCTATTGTTTAATTGACATATATATATATATATATATATTATATTTTTTTCTCGATCCCTTATATCAGTTTTCTTCAACCTGTGTTCCTCGGAACTCAAGGGTTCCGCGAGCAATTAAAAAAGATTTAAAAATTCATGTTATGCAGCTTTTCAATATAATGGGTAAAGTAATGGTCTTCATAATTATTTTATGGTGTGTTCTGGTGATTTCCCCCGCTCGGTGTTCCCACTCTGCGTCTTATTTATTTATTATTTTACAAAATACAAAAAATCAATACCCTTATAGTAATTAAATTACAATAGGGAAAAACAAAATCAAAAATAAATCGATTAAGAAAATTAAATGAAAACAAAATTATAAAACGGAAGGAAAACCAGAGATTTTAATAATTTAGTTTACAGTTATCCTTCTAGCATTGGGAATAATAGAAGTTTGTAAATAATATAGAAGAGAAACAAAGTCAACCAATCTTTCAAGAAAAATAACACGTATCCTTTAAACAAGAATAAGCCAAACAAAAGACAAGACAATTTTTACCGTCAAGTAGAGAAAATTTATCAAAACAAAGAAAACAAAAGATAAGACAATCTTTCCGTCAAAACTATCAATTGTACAAATACCCAAGAACTAGCATTAATATAGAATAGAAACAAAGTCAGCCAATCCTTCAAGAAATAACACGTATCATTCAAACAAGAATAAACCAAACAAAAAAGAAGACAATCTATCCGTCAAAACTATCAAGTGATAATTATTATTTTTATTTTTAGCATTATTGTTAAATAATATTTTCCTCTGTCACTTCTTTTGTTATATTTAAATACTCAAATAAATTAATATAATATTCACCCCAGAACGTCCCAATACAGATCTTTTAACAAGTGACTTGGCTGGGACTTGACATATTTTCTATACACATATAAAAAATACATTAAGACTTTAAAAGGTACTATTAAAAATTTTAATAGTAAGAAGTGTTTAAGTTTTTAGTTAATTAATATTTTTAAATTAAAAAATCAAATTTTACTTAACTATTTGTTAATTTTATGAATAAAAAATTTTTAAGAATTTTAAGTGATGTCTTATATTTATATAAATTTATATGTAAAAAATATAAATTGTTTTGCAATAAGTTAGTACTTTTAAAAAAACAAATACATTTATTTGACTTTATAGTGGTACTTACGAGTGAATAAATTGAATAATTTTCATTTTATTTCGTCTTATAATTAATTAAAAAGAAGGTAAATTTTATAAAATCAAGACAATTAAATTCCAGGTTATTCGCCTTGTTGTATGAAGACATGGGAAGTTTGAACAAAACATTATTGCTTTACACGGAAGTCCGATGGTTGTCTCGTGGTAAAGTATTGACAAGATTTTTTGAATTGCGAGATGAAATCAGAATTTTTTTAGCTGAACATTCACACGAATTATCAAAAAAAATAAATGATTTAAAATGTCTCCAACAAACGGCTTATCTTTCATATATATTTTCAAATTTTTAATGAGGTCAGTCTTTCATTTAAAGGACCAAATACAAATAACTTTAAGGTTAAATATAAGATAAACGCAAGTATAATGAAATTGAAATTTTGGGCAGATTGTATTTTGAAAGGAAATACTAAATGCTTTTATAATTTACATGATATTCTTGTCATCAACAATACTGAACTAGATGAATTAGTAAAAACATATTTGATGCAGCATTTATCAGATTTGCAAAAAACTTTTTTGGATTATATTCCTGCTCAGTCCGAAATTTTGGATTGGGTAGAAAAACCATTTATTGAATATTGTGATACCTTTCAATTACAAATGAAAGAAAGAGAAGAACATATAGATATCTCAACTGACTTCACATTGAAATCAATATTTATTGCAAATGATATTCTGAATTTTTGGCTCCAAATTTATAACCAATACCCCCGAACTTTCCAAGCGAGCAATTAAAATTCTAATACCATTTGTTACAACTTCTATGTGTGAAAAACCTTTCTCATTATATATTGCCACAAAAACCAAATATAGAAATAGATTGAAACAGAAGATGACACGCGGCTGCAAATTACAACAATTATTCCTAATTTCGATTAGATTTGTAATGAAAAACAGAGATATTTTTATTACATAATTATTTTTAAGTATTATTGGATTTTTAAATGTTATTGAATAAATTAAATTAAATTTTACATCCAACAATTTTTTTAAATCACTAAAAGTTTGAAAAAATAGGGTTCCTTGAAAAATATTATCTGCTGGAAGGGTTCCAAAGACCGCGAAACCTTGAAAACCACTGCCATTCTATAAAAATGACGAACCGTGATTTATCGTGGTTTTAGTTCAAGTAGATAATGCTATTTTGTGTAGTTCTGATGATTCGGATTCAGAAGTGTTAGAATTTAGTGATCATTGTAGTGAAACAGAAGTAGAATCTGAAATTGAAATGAGTGCAATTGGATATGAAAACGTACCTATAATTTATGAAAAAGACAAAAAATATGTATAGAGATCTCATCCACCCTCGACAAGCGAAAGAACAAGAAGATTCAATATAGTTACTAATGAATTCTTTTGCAAAATATGCAAAATCTCCACTAGAATGCTGGAAATTATATTTTCCGGATGGAATCCTAAATTGAATTGCCAACCACGCGAATAGTCGCTTATACCAAATGAGAAGTAAATACAACCGTAACTTTTTTAGTCGAGATAAAGGCATTATTCGGGTTATTGTACATAGAAAGAGTTCTGAAATCTTCACACTCGAATGTAGAAGATCTTTGGGCAACTGGTGGAACAGCTCCAGAGTGCTTGTGATTTACGATGTGGTATAATCGATTTTATACACTTAGAGCACTACGATTCGATAATAATATTGATCGAGAGGAAAGGAAAAACATAGATAAATTAGCGCCAATAAGAAGAGTATTAGATTATTTTTCAAATAGATGGTAAAAGATTTATAGAATTGGCATGTTTGCCAGTGGACGAGATGCTGGAAAGTTTTATTGGACGTTATAGTTTAAGGCAGTATATTTCAAATAAATCAGCAAAATATAGAATCAAAATATTTGCACTAGTAGATTCAGATATATATTACACTGCTAAAATGGAAGTTAATGTCGGAAAACAAACAGAAGGTCCATAGAAAATGGATAATAAATATGATCAAGTTGTAAAAAGATTGATTGGGCAAATTCTCAAATTCCTCCAATGCTATTAAATTCTAAGAATAGAAAATCGAAAACAAGTTTATTCGTATTTACAAAAACTATCGTAATATTTCCATATGTTCCAGAAAAAAAGAAAAAGAAAAAAAGGAAAAATGTAATATGATTATCAACTATGCATTCTGGCGTTGATACTGATCCTGAAAATCAAAAACCAGATATAATTTCGTTCTATAATAAAACAAGAGTAGTGTATGTAGTAGATAGGTTGAAAACAGATTATTCTGTGTCAAGAATTAGTTTAAGATGGCCGCTGACTATATTTTATACTTTGCTAAATGCTGTTGAAATAAACAGCCAAATAATATATAAATTGAATACAAACAAAAAAATTACTCGTAGAAAATTTAAAAAAAATTTAGCATCCAGTCTCATAGGACAATATTTGAAGAATAAACTGACTGTTTCAAATTTATCCCATACAATGCGATCAAAAATAGAGTATTTAGGAGAGAAATCTGACACTGAGATAATTCAAGAAGCAGAACCAAGTGGATCTAATCGTCCAAAATGTCATTTTTGCCCACGAAAAAACCCTGTAAAACAACCTTCAAATGTAACATATGCCGTAACCCAATGTGCTAAGAGCATTTATTAGTATTATGCCCTGATTGCAAAATTAAGTGTAATGAATAAAATACATCATTTTAATTTTTTTATTGTATATTGTCTATTTTTTTTAAATTTAGCTTTTAATCTGTTTACCCTTTAATTTTTTTGTTTTATTTTATGATTACATTTTCCAAAAAATATATTTATTTTATGTATATAACATTACAATAGATCATTAATAAAAAATAAATAAGAAATATTCGATATTCCAAGTAAAATCGTAAAAAAATGTGATGCGGCTATCCGCTAAGGCTTAACCAACGACGGTAGCAATACTTGCGCGACTAACGGCGGGTAATTTTGTCAGATTTAGAAAAGTATCATGTGTTGGTGTACGAGTGAGTTACAAATTCCTGGATGTCATGGAAACATCTGCTGTCCTATCTCGTATCCTTCTTTTCTAGGGTATCTCTCTCCCTCATACACCCCATAACTTCGCTGTACCATTATGCACCCGTGAGATATCTCACGTTGGTACTGTACACAATGGCCGGAAATCATCCAAGCAGGTGAGCACTGTTACTAATACTACTCCTTGGGTGACTTTCGTTTACGGGTTCCAGACTGCCGTAGAAGAATAATTTGATCAACTTGGTTTGAACTACCGCTCCCTTTATCCTACTAAAATTTTTATCTCGAAATAAATTTATTAGAAACAAATTTTCGGTGTTTAACGGCATCACACTTATTTATTAAATTATAGAAAATTCAAAATTCTTCAAATTAGCAATTTTTTATCATTTACTCTACCTTCATCGGGATTTACTTAAATGTTATTTTTAAACGCTAATTTCGTGATTATTTTCTAAAATGTGTAGAAATTAAATTGAATTAAGGATATGGTATAAGCGTATTGGATTTATAATATTCTTTGTGCAGCCTTAAATCCTTACATATACGAATTAATTGTATGTTAACGATAGCCACAGTTTAGGGTGATAGATTTCGATTTTAATATTTTTCAATTCTAGATTTATTAGATTTATTATCTGGATGTGAATTACTCCACTTTCGGGAACAGACATCATACTTTTCGTCGGTGCTATTCTCACCGTTTCTCAGCCAACATCTCGCGTGTCCCTATTCTTGTTCAGACGCAAAGAAAAATTCATTCGGAACTCAGCAACGTTTTGCTATTGCCACTATACTAAAGGTTTGCGAATATGAAGACGAAAAGAAAATAACTCAAACGAAAAATTAAGTTATATATAAGTCTACATTAAATTGTTATTTTCAGAGAAACATATTTCCACAATTGACTGTTACTCGTCGATATCGACGGGAAAATATTTACGCCTGGGAGTTTGTCGCAGTTTATCTCCATCTTTCTTCACGGTACATCTCAGTGTTGGATTCATATGCGGATTTACTGATGGGAATGTTAGGCTGAGAAGTTCGCTAAGGTCGATAACTTCCAGCCTCTGCTGTCGCTCCTATGGCTAGCTTGCATTTTTCGGGAAAATTCATATTTAGCAGGTCCGTTGTTAGACGAATATTTAGTGCCAACTCGTCATGGGCAGTTGATGAACTTATCGGGTTTTGATCTTCTCGCTGTGATGGACGAATGTTTTCTGGGTAGGAAGTCGAGGGAATTGGTGTCGTCGTTGTCTCATTGGTTTGTTCTAGATGAGCTAATAATAGAGCGTGTTCCGACCGTCGCCGGCAATTCTTGTTTGGTTTATGCTTGGAATTCTTAACCCGCGGTAATGGAATTTTGACAGGGAGGGGGATCGGCTCTAAAGACATGTTATTGAATTTCAATGATCCCGACGGACCATCATGGGAAACGTGCTGGCTTGGCACAATGTCGATGTCATGTGCCCAATCGTGATTGGGCAGTAGCAACTGTAACTCGGCCTCAGTGAAAGGTCTTCGCACCAGTGTGGTGAGGCGGGAAATTAGCACTATTAAGTCATTGTGGCAACGAGAGTCGGTGGATTTTCTGGTGTAGTTCTTTGGTCTTCTCAAGTGGGGACCACGACACGTTTATTTTGTCATATTTAGCGTGTAAGATGCGATATTCCTCCTCCAGCGGAGACACGATGGAAGTTGGCTCGCTTACGAGTGCACTCCTCACGATTTTTGGAAGCTTTACATTTCGATAATTCAGATAAAAATGAGTAATAAGTATGAAGATGATTTAAAAAAAAGTTGTTACAGTTTTTGTAAAGTTGAAATTATGAAATTAGCCACTGCTTATATAAGTATTTTGTGTGTGTGTGCGACAAATAGGCGATTTTTCGCAATTTTAAGGGTTGTTAAATGATTTTATTAATTTTTAAATATTTTATAATTTTTTACTTTTTTTGATATTGTTGGGCAAAAACTAATCAAGCCTATATTTGTTTGATCAGCACGATAATGCCTGTGTTTTTGAGCGGGAAACCTAAATTTAAAAAGAAAATGTAAAGTTTAAAGAAAAATATAATTAAATAAAATTTTTATACAAAAAAATGTAAAAAATTGATGATAAATTGAAATGAATTGTTTTTTAAGAATATTCTGGAAAATTCCTTGTTTTACCATATCAAAACACAGCACACACGGGAAAAATCGTGATATACAAGGCAGTGCTGGTCAAGCAAAAATCGTTTTTTACTCTTGTACTCTTTACTCTTTTATTTAAATTTACTTCCTTAAATTTTTTTGAGTTTACTCAACGAAATTCGACATTTAAAATTTTATTCGGACGATTTGATTTTTGAAATGAAATTTTTTGAAAAGAAAACAAAAGTAATTATTATTATTTCTGTTTTATAACTTTTGTGGTTTGGTAATTTTATGATTATATATTACTATGGGGATTCTGGTTAGTGTAACCTTGACCCCAAATATAATTACTCTCGCTCCAATGGTTACCCGTTGCCAAGCAACGTTGGTAATGCAACCACTGGTCATGGGATCGCCAAAGGTGAGCGCCACGAAGGAGCCGCTAAGGCCCGATCTCCTAGCGGGTTCAACGCACTACTGATAGAAGGTATGTGTGCGATTTCTCAACCCTGTCCCTTTCACGCCGTTGTCTGTCACATTCACTCAGTTATCTCTCCTTGGAATCTCTATGGAACCTCACTGCCTTGCGAACTCAACTTCTATCGTTGCCAATTAAATAAACAATACTAAGACACACGACTATAATATTTATGTCTGCCCCGTGAGCTTCGATAATCGGCGCTATAATATTCAGCATGGCCCCGAAGCTCTCGGGCCGGGTTACGACCTGGCTCACTTTTTATTGCCATGTAAGGTAGCTCAAGGTCCTCGGTACCTCATTGTTGGCTTGATCTCGATTCTCTCACGGGAGAAATCGAGAATCCCGCATCCCACATCGTTTGCCTGCATCTGGCAGCGGAGTGAGATTGGAATCTTACCGTAATCCGAGAATCGTCTACCCAGGAATCTACTAAATAGAATGGAGATAATTATTATCATTTGATAAGCTGATTTCAATAAAGTAAATTGAGTAATAGACGGTCGACAATGATCATGGGTTCCATGGATCGGGGTCACCTCACGGGTTTTTAACGACAAGCTGTGGATTGGTGATGACTCTGCCGGCGGATATACAGAAATGCCACGTGCGTAAGTTTCGTTACGGCTTTTTCTTATGGTGACTGTTTAATTTATTGTTCCATTTTTATGGATTTTTCATTTTTTAATAAATTGTCAAATTTCGGTAAAATTTTCGTGTTCTTATGTTATTTTTATGTTTATTTCGTGCGGATCTTATTGCACTTTGTTATTATTTTAATTTATTTTTGTGTTTTATAATTTTATATTTAATTGTTTTCTTTCTCATATTTTAGCAGGGTTAGTTGATGTTTTATAGGTCGATTTTAAATCTGCATGTTGTATTTGCGTGTGTATTATCGATTCATTTAAACATTCTCAAGGCCGTTTGTGTTCTGACCCAACACTTCAATGAGATAAAGATTTGGCTACTGAAATGATCGATTTACGTAGAGGTAGTCTATCCTTCTGTAAAAAACGTCGTGTTGCTTTGATCGTACCTGGTATTTGATCAGTACATTTATACTTGAACATCAGGCTCGTATCCATTTTCTGCATAGACGACTTGAATTCGGAGTCATAAGGGTTCACCAATTGGGGCATGAATTTGCTATTTTACAGATTGTATCCTTAGTCGGTACTCATTTGTTATATAATAAAACTGGAGAAATCATAGATTTATTTTGTCATAAAACGGCATAATTTGCAACTAAATCCCACAGATTATGGTTAATCAATAAATTTTTATTCGGTTCCAATTTTTGAACACCTGGTGGCGAACGTTAGATCCTTCTTAGTTTAATTCCTAGGCCGAAGACAAATCCTAGGACAATAAGGCCAGATCGACGGGAGGAGGAGTTATTATGAAATGGATTTTATTAAAATATGTTTAAATGATTAGCTCTAATCTCTTACCATCCTTAGTACCGAACTTCTGTTCCATGACCACCACGTCGGGATTATCTGCTCGTGAGAGAGGGCCTTTTCTGGTCGAAGAACATCCTTGTCTTCGATAATTTGTGTCCATTTTGGTTATTCAAAATTCTGACTGTGCAGCAGAAGGCCAGACAATTTGTAACTGTTCTCATAGTCGTGTCTGATGTTGGCGTGTGTGCATATTAAGTTTTCAACCCGCCGTGACCGATTCAGTACAACCAGTTCGATTTCTACCCGGTAGATTATTCTGGAATTGGTGAGTGGATCGATGAAATGCTAAGGCACACTCTACTCGCATTTCCCTCACGACGTGGCAATTTTCTCTGCCCCGATCAGTTGTCCTCGCTTAGTGGATTGCATATGATATCGTTTAAATTCCCACTTCTTAATTTTATGGATCCATAATTGTGATTGATCGATCGTTGACGATTTTTGCCGTCATTTCAATGATTATTTTGGAGATTTTTATGGATGTCATGGCCATCTTCAGTCCTTTCAGTTGCAGAATTCGTTCAGACTTATTTGCATTTGGCTCCTACATCTGGTACTAGACGAATTATCCCAGTAGGTAGTTAGGAGCTATCTGACACATAAAAAAAACATAGGGAGGGGGTTATTTACAGATTAAATTTCGGATTATCTTGATTACATAATGATGTAATCAAATTAATTAATTTTGTGTGTATTTTTTTCGAGTTTTTGGCGCGATTTTTTTAAATTTATTTTCGAATTTATTTTCAATATTTAAAATTTTTTAAGTATTTCTAATTAAAAATTTTTTCAGTTTTATCAATGTAGTTTTTATATAAGATTTTTAAAATATGATTTTTATATAAATTATATATGATTTTAAGTAGAATGTTCAGTATAATTTTATCGATGAATTTTTATATACGAATTTTAAAGATGAAATTTTTTTCAGTATAATTTTTAATTTAAAATATCATTTTTCAAAGAAA
Organism: Schmidtea mediterranea; assembly: GCA_022537955.1. Lineage (NCBI taxonomy): Eukaryota > Metazoa > Platyhelminthes > Tricladida > Dugesiidae > Schmidtea > Schmidtea mediterranea. The sequence continues at coordinate 211,556,389 of CM039680.1, forward strand.
TAAATTTTTAACATAATTAAAAATTGAAAATTTTTTATACAAGGTTTGTTTTCAGTATAATTTTATCGATGTTTTTAGTTTAATTTTTAATATAAAATTTTTAGGATAATTTTTACAATGAGATTTTTTATACAAGGTTTGTTTTCAGTATAATTTTATCAATGTAGTTTTAATTATTGATTTTTAAAATATGATTTTTATACACAAGTTTAAATTATATATGATTTCTAAGTAGAATTTTCAGCATAATTTAATCATTGAATTTTTTTTTATACACGTTGATTACGATCAAAGAAATTTAACGTTAACAAAATAATAACATCACAACTTTTCCTCTTGCAAATACATTCACACACAGTGGATTATACTTGACAAGTCTTAATGCAGGAAACAGTTCCGGTTCGTAAATGTTTTCTGTTTTTGTGGACAAATCATACAAGTTTGATAATTTATTTAAAAATTATTATATATTTTTAAGTATTTTAAAAATATTTAATAAATTAATTTTATATTTAATAAATTAATTTTTTAAAAATAATTATTTAATAATTTGTTAGCAAATTACAATAATATATATTATTAAAAAGTAATGAATATCAACCAAATTATTGAAGAACAAGAAATAATTATTTCTAATTTACAATACGCATTAGAAAACACACAAAGATATTGTGACACATTAAATGATTTGTATTTTTAGAAACTAATATAAATATTAGTTTACGAGATCAAGTTTCTGCTCTTCAAATCAAGGTGAACAATTTAACTCAACTCAATGTTCAATTACGAGAAAGTTTATTAAATAATCAGTAATCGACAGATGACTCGAAAACCTATCAAACAACATTGTTCAATTCGATTCCGAAAAAAGAATAATATTTAATAATAAATTTAAACTTCATAATTGTTTTTTTTTTACTAATTTTTAATAAATCAACAAATAAAAAACAAATGTATACTATAATGTTTATTTAATAAAAATCTTCATCTTCATCATCGTCAGAGAACTGTACATCGTCTATATCTATTAGTTCTTCCTCAAAGTTTGGTTGTTGAATTTCATCTGTTGTAATTTCGTCACCTGATTCAATTTCTCCAAAAGTTTTTTTCATTAGCGACAATATCTTCATCAACGTCAATTTCTTCAGATATATTTATATGCCCGTATGCTAAACTTTTATTTTTACCCACCCAAACCCTTTTATCATCTCTATTTGTTAGTGCAACTTTACTATTTTTAAAACTATAAAGTTGATGATTTTTTGATCCTATTCTAAATTGTGATACCGAAAAGACTGAGTTTTTCTCATAAAACTCTTTATAAGTTTTATGTGTTAGACCGGTATCCTTTAACGATATACCCTTAGCTTTTAGACAAGAAGATTTACCTAACAAACTGTAACATTTTGGTCTAAGGAAAACCCATTCGTCATAACCTTCTCCCTTACTTTCATCCTTAAATTTTCCAATAACCGAATCAACTTTTATAGAATAAAGTGGATGAGTAGAAGGGTAATTAGATGTATCCAAAAGATTATCCTTAACCATTTCAGACAAAAGAACATCTAGTTTACAATTTTTAATCTCCAAGAAGAAAGAGTCTGTATCTCCAGCAACTATATTGATCTCACAATTAAATTATTGATGATATTTTTCCAAGTCCTTATACTGAAGATCATACATTCTAAGTTTCGACAAGTCTAGCACAGATTGTCCTATATAACTCGGTCGATCTAAACATATCGAATCAGGATTTAACAACACAGCTAGAAGATCATCAGCAACTTTGATACTTCTTTGAAAAGTTGGTTTTGAAGTATAAGTGACTAGTTTTTTATCAGTTGTACAAAGACGCAAATTCATTCTCTTTTTCAGATTTTCAACAGTTTTTCCATATAAACTGTTATTTAACAACTTATAATAATTTTTATCAAGTGTAATTGTACTTTTAGCTCTAAGTTCAGTGTTTATATCGATGTACTTTTTAAAAATATTAGACTGTTTGAATCTTACTCCTCGATTAACATGTGTCACTTTAACACCAAGAGACATGTATAATTTTAATAATCGCCAATGAATTACATAGTTATATTTAGGATAATGAGTCAGCAACAATTTTTCAACCTTTGAACCCTCAGGTTTCATTTTCTCAGCTGCAATTGGAAAATCATCTAACTTAACATGAAGTTCCGAAGGAATCTCAAGATCAACTTCAAGAGTATACCCATATGACAAAGATTCAAGATCCAAAGTCAAACAATCAGATAATATTGTATCAAATCTATCAAATATCCAATTAAATTCACCACAAGGTAATGGTTGACTTAAAGCCCAACCATATAAATTATTAATATCAATATATAGTAAATCTGTGTTTTCGTCGGTTTTAACATAGTGTTTATTAACAAAAGTAAGACCACCTCTAATACCTCCCTCATAAAAGCTAAATATTTCATTTTCAGTGATTAATTCTATAGGTTCATCCAAGGACATTAAAGCAGAAGACCACGACATTCCAGGAATTCCAAAATAATTTAAAGGTTCTAATCTATTGTGTGCTATCGATTTCGCTCGAAATTGTTGAAAAAAGTCTGCCAAAAGAAAACAATCTAGTTTCAGGTAAACTTTCATATAATCAAGTAAAGTCCTACAATTAGTTTCATCCCAAATAAGCAGAGCTTTTTCATATTCAGCCTCAGTGACACCTTTCCAAATCGGTCGTAACTCATAAGTATCGTGAAGAACATCTAAACAAGTAGCAAAATTGTACGGAAAGATTCCCTTTTCATCTACTATAGTCCCTGTAAAAGCTGATCGAGTCAAAGGTAAAGTTGTCAGAGTTTTAACCGCTTTTGCTAAAGAATCATTTACAAATTGATAAGAATCAATAAATCTCACACTAATTTTTCCCAAGTGAGCAATTAATGAAATAAATTTTTCAGATGTTATTGGAATACATCCTAAAGCCCAATTTTTAAATTTACTCAATCCATATTTTAATATATGATGCATATCATATCCCTTTAAGTTATGGAAAACAATTGGTAAAACTTTATTTATTTTTCTATTAATATTACATTCATTGCAAGTAGCACCCAAGTATTCCCCAGTAAAATGATCATGATCTCTAACCGGATCCACAATATCTTTCAAACAAAGATAACATTTTATACATGTATCAAATTGAATCTGTTGTATGTTGGTTAATTCCTTAATTGTTTGATGTCCCATTTTATAATAATACGGTAATACAGTATATTTTGCTATTTTTTCAACTGTTTTTAAAAATTGTTCAACACAATCATCACCTATAAATTCTTTGTATATTGTACTCCCATCAAAATTATTTATTAACAAAAGTCCTGCCGAAATGGGTAAATGTATTTGATGGTGTACGTCGTCCTTTGGCAAAACAGATTCGAAATCAGCATATATAACATATGGTGGGGTTACAGTTTTGGACCAATCTGTGAATTTAATAAACTTATTTTCAGGGAAAGTATATAAAGTTGTCTCTAACTGATTTCTCATACATAATATCTCATGTTTGAGTATTTACAATCAAAGCTTTGTTGATATTTATATAGGGAATTTTGTCCAATGGAAAAACACCAATAAAATTTTTCCAATTAGTTTTTTAGCAATAGTTTGTATCTGAATAGAACTAAAATTAATTAAATTAACAAATTAATTAAAATACTTACTTCATTTTTAACCATAACTAATAATAAATTGGTTTATAGTGTGTTCAACAATGTTTGTCAAACAAGTACTGTACGGCTTGATGTAATTTGAATTTCTTTTTCAAATACTCCGTATACAAGTACTGATACAGATTCGGTTAATGGATTTTCAAATTTTATATCCAATCGTAAACTGACTTTGATTAAGATCAAAATCAGGTGCCAATACAAATGTAAAAAAGGGATATTTATTTTTAAAGTCCGACAAGGTAATACCACAATTCATATTTTTATTAAGATAACCCATATTCCTAACAATACTTTGCATATAACTAGGACTATAATTATCATTGGCAAAATCTTGACTATATTTTTCACGATAATCATTTCCTTTACTTAATGTTAAAGACTTGACATTAAAGTATTCAAATATTGAAAATGTTTCCAAATACGATCCTCCATATCTTTTATTCCCTTGGAAAGCAACAAGAATAAAATTTGGTAGTCGTCTATCACCAAATATTTGCTCCTTATAAAATGAAGATGAGCCCATTGGCAATGAAAATTGAACAACTTCCTTACTTTTCATTGGATAAATTGCATTTCTATTAGCAAGCCCAATTTGATGACCAGCTAAAACTGACGGTTCAACACGAACTCTTCTAACCATCAACTTTGCATCTAATAATATTATTTGTGGAATTATTTCAGTATTGGATCTTGTTAATTTAATTTGAACACTAACACCAGGTAATAAATATTTTGGTTGATCAAAGAAATCTAATTGAAGTGGGGAACAAACACTGATTGGTTTTGATTTTGAAATCCAAATTTTTCTTTTTGTGTCATTTTCATCATAACCCATTCCACCTAAACAAGTATGTTTTGTATCGTGATTGTAATTAATAATAGTTTCAATCATTGCCTTGTGTGCGAATACATCATTACTTCCTTCAATTTTAGTAGAATTAAAAATTACTTCAACATCTTTAAAAAGAGTTTGGAAAAAGAAATTGTTTGCAGTAACATCTGATTCATTAGATAAATTTTCCCCATTGCTATTTACAACTTTCATTTGAATGTAGAGTAATGTATCATTCAAATCCAAGTATTCGGTTTGAGAGCTATTAATGTAAAATTGAATTGAGGTGTTTCCTGGATCTGTAATTGAATTTACTGGATAAATATCTTCAAAAGAACCATTTTCAATTACTGCTTGAGGAGGTGGTCTATCAAAGATGCATAATTCTGATTTTGCACTAATCATTACTGGAATATAGTTCCGTATCCTTTCATTCTTTTGTTTATATGTTTCTTGATAATTTTTCGACGTTTAATTGTTCCACCTTTTTGTTCTTTATTAAATACATCAGAAACTTTGTTAATAACAGAAGGTAAGTGTTCCATTACAGAGGACATAGAATCTTTAATTTCAGATATTGCATTTGATTTTAGAGCAGGTAAGAGTTGTGCATTATTATTTATTACGTCATTAGCAGTTTTCATACCAAAATTTCCGATACGTTTAAGAATAGGTAGTGCAAATCGCCCAATTGTTTTTAACCAACCAGATCCATACTGTTTACCTACAAAATAAGGTAAATCCCCACCATTTTGATGAGTGCTATAAAAGTTTACAATGTCTGGATTACTCATTTATTTTACGGAAATGTAATGTCAAGTAAGTTTTGTCTTGTTTACCAAATATATATTTTCCACTGTCATCACGAATATTGATTTCTATATTGTTTATATACGAGGATGATACTGGTAAATACATTGGATTTTTCTCAATGAATTGAACAAGGTCGTCTTTTTTATGTTTTTCTATCCAAACACATTTAAGAAGGGGAACACTTAATTCACCCACAAGAATTGGTTCAATAATATTTGTATAAATCATCATTTGTATATTTCTTTGCATTATAGTTGGTAAACAAGATCCAACAATGATCTTTTCACTATAAGATTCCTCAATTAATCCCAAACTATGAGCCAACAGTTTACTAAATTTAACACTTTTAACATCTTCTTCCAATTCAATTTTAACAAGTTGATCTTGTTTAATTTCACAAGACTTGAAAGGATGGGGATAAGATATCATTAACTGATCAGTGACTTGTGAAAGTTCAGTAATGAATAAATTTTCTTTAAATGTCTCAGTATACTCTACATCATAATAATAAGTTATAGTTAATCGTATAGTATCTAATTTTGATTTCTTATTTGGTATACGTATCTGATTCAATTCATCATTAAAATCTACTTCTTTTTTATTAAATCACAAGCAATTAGCTTCTTCAATACTATCAAATGTTACTTTGAATGGAAAATATTTACAATTAATGTTCAAAATTTTGTTGTCAATATATATCAGATAAAATGTAGAGTTGTGACTAATTGTATAGTTTCCTTCAATATAATAAAAATATTCATAACTATTATGTAATGTACTCTTGGTATATTTGATACAAGAATTGTTATAAAATGGAAAATTATTGTACACAAAAGTGAAATCAGTTAAAGCAACTTCCCATTCTCCATCCAAGTAAATCTGATTTGGAAATTCTACATTAAACTTTCCAGCTTCATTATTTGGAAATGTAAGTGGACAACTATTACTAGGTAAATTCACGTAAAAATCTCTTTTATTCATTTACTTTTCTAAAATGTAACGATAAATGTGTTTTGGTATCTTTGCTAAATTTTATTAATTTCCCACTATCATCTCGAATATTAATTTCAATGATGCTAGTTGGTCTGATAACCATTTTTGAGTCTCTTTTTTAGAATTAATCACTCTTTTTGTTAATTTTTCTACACCACCAAAACCATCTGGATCTTTTGGATTTGTCCAGATTGTTTTGAGTGGATTTTTGGTTAATTGGACCTTCATTATTACAACAAGATGTTAAAATATGGACAACTTTATCTGGTTTAGAGTATTGTAAACCCATTAAGATCTTAGTGATGAAATTGCACTAATTGCAGATAAAACTATAGGAATTAATGTACCCAAGAACCCACCCTTTTGTTTATACATTATTCTTTTCATTAAACGTCTATTTTTAGTGTTTACCAATGATAAAGGGATCTCTTATGTCTTTGTAATACCACTCTTTTAGCTTTACTAATATTGACATTACCTCGAACTATATTTACAATAACTTCAAGCAAATCGTCGATAACAAATGAAGGGAAAGCTTGTAAAATTGCTATTCTTTTATTATTTTGAGCCTTTACCAATGCATTGAAATATGGTAGACTACGTTCAAATTTCATGTTTACTAATTACAACTAATTATTATTGTTTATAATTTGATCCACTTCTTTTTTAAAATCTTCTTCTTTTTTAGATTCTTCTTTACTTTTGATTTGGTTTTACGAATAACTTTTTTGGGTTGAATTTGATTTTTGACAAGTACTTTTTTAAATGACATGATTGATAATCATTAATTTATTTTTAATTTTGTTTATAAATCGTAACCCCTTTTTCATTAAAAATATCTGTTCGTATACGTAAGTCGTCACTACATTGTTGTGTAAAGTCAAAGAATAAATATCCATGGGGAACGCTTGTAGCATCTTGGAATGATTCAATTAAAAATTTTCTATTGTTTGGATAGGCTTGCCTGGCTAAGAAATCGATAATCGTTTGATCGCGTGGATTTTTGAAAATAACTAGGTATTGAACATTTAAATTACGAGTTCGATGACTTCCTCCTTGATGAAATAAATTTTGAGTTATGAAAATAACAGTAACTCCACAATGTCTACTGATTTTTGTGAACAAATTATTGAAATCTTTTTCATCTATAATTATTACATCGCCTCGACGTAACCTAGACGACCAGTTTTTATCAAATCCCTTAACTATTATCATTTTCAATTTACAAAACTGATTTTGTGTCAATCCATGTTCTTCGTCTGCACCCCTATGCCAATATATTTTACTGAATTTTGGTTTGAACATGTTTGACTGCAATAAATTACATACAAATAAAGTTTTTCCGCTCCCACTAGGTCCTACAATTTGATATACTGCATCATTTCTTAATTCCATTTAATTTTAATTTAATTTAATTTAATTTGTTTATAATTTGATATACTGATTCATTTATTTTGATATTGGAAAATGATTAGTAATATAAATTATTGAGGCAGATGTGAAGTAACTGGAATGAAGTTCCCGACCGGAAAACCACAACATGTAGTTGATAGAAGTGGAAAATATCCAATCTTATTCTTCAAGAGCGGAAAATGCAGAGTAATGGGTTGTAAAAGACCATTGCAGGAAGGAGATATCAAATATCAGATTCAAGATTTACAAATTCAATCATTATCATTGAATATTGACATGTGTTGTCGAATCAACTTGTATGATTTGTCCACAAAAGCAGAAAACATTTACGAACCGGAACTGTTTCCTGCATTAAGACTTGTCAAGTATAATCCACTGTGTGTAAATGTATTTGCAAGCGGAAAAGTTGTTGTCATGGGGATAAAAACAATGCAATACAACAGTCTAGTACAAGAAATATTTAATTTTATAAAATCAAAAATTAATAATCTTAATACCGACGAAGAAATACTAGATTATTTATTAAGCACTGATTGTGTTTAAATAGATTCAATTCTGACGATTGTAAAAATTAAAAATGATCGACGAACAAGAAGCATACGTATTCGAAACAATTCTGATGAAGATGGAAGAACTTTTTCCGAATATGAAAAACAAACTTTCCTATTGTGCTCCTGAATACTTGGCTACACGGATCTATCAAATGACAGGAATCAACATCGAAGAAATTGTACGTATGCACTACGAATCAGTTCAAGGATCTGGTTTGAAATGTTTAGATGACTGTATTGTTTGTGCAGATCACTCAATGTTGACTTGTCCGTTTAGATGCAGATTCTGCAGAGACTACAAGAAGGAAGTTGTATATATTTTGTTGGCTGAGCTAAGAAGAGCTTACTATAAGCAGATTTGTGATGATGTAAATAAATTTTGATCTTTTACGAGTTTATTTTGTATGTTTATTGTTTTTTATAAAGATTTTAATTGGTTGAATTAATATTATTATTATTATTATTATTATTATTATTATTATTATTATTATTATTATTATTATTATTATTATTATTTTGATAACGCTAAATTTCTTTGATCGTAATCAAATTGTATAAAAATTTCATTGTAAAAATTATCCTAAAAATTTTATCTTTAAAATTTAATAATTATTTTGTTAAAAATTTTATTAAAAATTAATTCAAAATCAAACTAAAAAATTGATTGTAAGATTACATTAAAAATATGTAATTCTTAAAAAATTTAATTTTAAAATACAATTTTCATCTTAAAATACACTTAAAATTTTATCTTAAAAAAATCATACATAAAAATTCATCAATAAAATTATACTGAAAACAAACCTTGTATAAAAAATTTTCAATACTTAATGATGTTAAAAATTTATTACTTTGAAAAATTATATTTTAAATTAAAAATTATACTGAAAAAATTCGTATATAAAAATTCATCGATAAAATTATACTGAAAACAAACCTTGTATAAAAAATTTTCAATTTTTAATTATGTTAAAAATTTATTTCTTTGAAAAATGATATTTTAAATTAAAAATTATACTGAAAAAAATTTCATCTTTAAAATTCGTATATAAAAATTCATCGATAAAATTATACTGAAAATTCTACTTAAAATCATATATAATTTATATAAAAATCATATTTTAAAAATCTTATATAAAAACTACATTGATAAAACTGAAAAAAATTTTAATTAGAAATACTTAAAAAATTTAATTAGAAATACTTAAAAAATTTTATATATTGAAAATAAATTCGAAAATAAATTTAAAAAAATCGCGCCAAAAACTCGAAAAAAATACACACAAAATTAATTAAGTTGATTACGTCATTATGTAATCAAGATAATCCGAAATTTAATCTGTAAATAAACCCCCCCCCTATGTTTTTTTTATGTGTCAGATAGCTCCTAACTACCTACTTATCCCTACTACTTATTTGAATAACTTTTATTTAAGGATCGAGTTGGATTGGAGTTAAATTGCGGCATATTTACGGTTCTAGCTGGTTATGGTCTTCGGATACATCATGGGATCTATTTACTACACAACTTAATTGTTCCTACTGATCTTTGATTTGGTGTTGATCGTTATAAAAAATTTTCTAATGCATTATGAGTTATATTGTATAGTTAATCCGCTAGATATTATCAAGTCGCGTAATTCGAACATTTTATTGAATAAATCAGTCTCATTTAACTGCAAAAATTGGGTTCAGTTTGAAGTGGGTTTTTCTTTTATGATAGTAGCTTAATTATTATTTTGGTCGGAAATCCTTATCGGGGATTGATGATTTAAATCGAGTTTGGATATCTCGATGAATTTTGATTCGTACCCCAACTCGATAAATCATTAGCGATTTAATCATTAATTTCTAAATAATTATGCTCGTTCTGACTGACTCTGGGGAATTTTACGGGTAAAAATTAACTTACAATGAATTCGTTTATTTCTAACTATTATGGGGTTGAAATAGTGCATCATGGTCAATTTTTTCGTGCCTGATGTGATGATAATCTTAGTATTGAACCTTCATCATTATTCGTTATCTTTCGATTTTTTTCGGGGCGGTTATAAGTCACTCTAGTCATTATCCTGGGCAAAGTCATTTTCGGATTTTTCGGCTATTCCGCTCCGTTATTCTATTTTTAAAATTGAATTAGAGCAGTTTATTTTTATGACAGCAATTATTTCCGATTTTTCCCCAACTCCTTTCCATTTAATTTGACCTTAGGATAATTGTATCAATATTATGATTTTATGAGTGCCCACTGGACTATTCAATGTTTGTGATTTTTAGCCGTTATGTGCCAATGATTTTAGTTTGGTCGAGATTACAGGAAATGGGTGATGTAGGAGCAGCCAAAAGACTACTTCCCCTCCTCCCAGTTTCCCCTATAACGGATAATATTGACGTTTAGGCCCTGCGTTATTTACGCCGGAACCTTCACGGGCACAGGCTATTGGCGGATGAACCGCACTTACACAGCCTGAATTGTTATGTAGATTTTGCTTTTTTGTAGTGTGTGTGGCTGTGGGCCGGAAAAATTTCGACATAGAACTCTCATGATTAACTTTTATTTGAAATTGGCATATATAATATATCGTTGAATCATATAAAGCATTCCCAATATATCATTACAAGCCTTTCCCCACGCCGACACCCAAACAGAGCTCGTATGAGATTGTCCGGACGCGACGTGGAGAAAGTGTTCGAACATTTCTCCATTCACATTAAAAGTGTTCTGATTCCAAATGATTAACTGGTAAGTCGAGATTTTCGAGTTCTAGTTAAAGAAACTGATTAAAATTCTGTGAAAATGAATCGGTATATATACCTATTGTACGATCCTAACCTTGCGTGTTAAATTTGATGTGGTAAAACAAAATTTGACCTTGTAATTTTTTGGTATATTCTAATCTTAATTTTATTATTTTCGTGATTTTATTTGACAATTTCATTTTTTAACTTTTAATTGAATTGTTTCCAATTCAAATTATTTGATTTTAGTTTCAACTTTCATGAACTTTTCGCTTTTTTTAGTAAATTGTCAAATTTCGGTAAAAATTTCATGTTTCAAAATCGAATTTTTGTTATTCCGGATCGAACCGGTGGTTAGCGGGGAACCCGTAGTTAAACCAGTAGCTGGAACCGCTCAGTATTATCCATTCCTAAATCCTATCGCCCAACCCTCGAAAAAGTAGTGTTGAGGTCCTGGGAAAGGTATAAATATAAAGGTCAACAAATAACAAATGAAAGATATATAAATGAGTTAATGTATACTAAGTAAACTAACAACCGAATGTAGGATAAATTATAAAATTAATGGAATTGCTAATTTACCTAAATTACATCTGAAGAAATACCCGAGCAATTTTGACTTTCAAAGATATTAATTCACAATCCATCATAGACGATAGTACTGGTTAAAAAATTATCCCTAAGTAAGTCCTAGGAGCATAAATTGGTTAATTATTAAATTTAGCCTTTTAGATTTTTAATGTTGTTATTGTTATCATTTTAATACTGCCATTATAATTTAATTGAACTTATTACTAACGTTGAAAATTTTATATTTACTTTATATAAGTTTATATAATTATTGAGTTCTGCCCTGATTTTTCTAAAATCTATTATTATTATTATTATTATTATTTTGGAATTTCTATTTTTAGTTATTAATTTCAGTTATTCGTTTAATTATGACAGTAGTTACTATTCTTATTGCTACTGTCATCAGTATTGTTCTGTCTTTATTAAGAATACGAGGTAACCCATGGTGTCTCCAACAGTGCCCCTACGGCATTGGTCATGGGTCAGGTATACGAGCACTGTTGTAGAGACCTTCCCAAAAATTATAAAGCTGAAAAAATATAGACGTCCTCATCCCTGCCCTCATTCAGACAATAAAACAGATCCCTAAAAAGAATGTTTTCATAATATCGCATAAACAAATTGAGCAAATTCATTTTGCCTAAAATTAATTGTAATCAAATATTAGTAGAGACAGGCCTTATCTATTCATTATTTATTTTAGTGGAATCCAATAGTCAAATGATAGAAAAAATCCGCACGGACATCGTACAGTACCACCATGAAGCGATGACCCAAAACCAAAGAGCCGAAGCTCTGGTGCGCAGGTGTAGGCACCTAGAACACACGTGGCTCCGACCCGAAGGAATAACATAAATTGAGAGCTGAGGTCGAAGCTCTGAAGACAAATTGGCACAGAAAGACGAGGCTTTGAGACAAGCCGAACAGAAAATCCAAGCCGAAGAACGAGAGATCACCGAACTTAAGTTAAAAGATGAGATCCGAACTGGACTCGTCCAATGCGGTACTCAACTATCTGCCCAGCAAGAGGCGATAGTCATTCGTAATGTCGTTGAAAAAGACATTGGAGTGAAGATACTCACTCCTGGAACCTCACGCTAGTCAGAGGAAGTTCCGAAAAGAAACCTGGCACGAAGGAGCGTAAAGGTTATTCAGATTAAACAAGGCTTGTATGGTGGGCCATATACTTAATGCAAATTGGTTTTGAATACCCACATTAACAACTTAACATTTAAAACAATGTGATATTTTTCGTGATGTGTTATTGAATTTAAACTATTAATAATAATATTATTTGTGTTTAATTTTGATTTTGTGATTAAAGAATTTAAAACAGTTAAACAATTGATATGGGGTCCATGGAAATCAGAGCATGACGTCTTCATTTGTTTATTTGGTGTTTTTTTTATTTTTAGTTTCTGCTTGCAGTGCATGTGTATGTGCAGTGGTCATTTTCATTATTTATATTTTTTGTTTTAATTGATCTTAAAAATTTTGTTTTAATTTTGGCTTTAAGCCCAACCCATGTATGTAGTATCAATTTAACAAATGTTGAATAGTTATTAAATGTTGGTTGCATTAACTTTTAAAAATAATACAAACACTTAAAAGGAATTAAAAAAATCAAAATTTTAGAGAATGACTTTTGCAAAATTAATTAAAAGTTGCAATTGATGACTTAAAATTCGAATAAAATAGCAATCGAATTTCATTCAGAAAAGAAATGCGGGTTTTAATTTCTTCATTGAATTCCTTAATAGGGATAGTTAAAAATCAACTAACCGACTAATCAGTCATTAAATAATCCATTTGAAGATGATAATGAATAATAAGACGATGAATAGATTTTGTAGTTGAAGTTATAGTTCTATTTATTTTTCATCTTTTTGTGTGTTCTGTGCGATTTTATTCAAAAATTTGATAGTTAGATGCTTGTTGTCAGTAACCAGGTATGAAACATTTTAAGTTAACTTTTTATGATTACTTGATTGTAGTTGAATTTAATATTGTTATTGCTTTAATTAATTATTTTTTAATTGCAAATGTTTCACATGTTGTCATTGACTTTACCAGAGTTTACATTAAAAAATTCATATTATGTCATCTTGCTTACTGAATTAACCTATCCTTATTTACTTTTTTAAAATTATACATATGTAAGGTTAACATTTGTTAGTTACTTTACTTACTTTACTTTAATTTACTAAAGACAATTTAATTTAGGGTTTTCAAAACGGGATCCCGGGAATATAGCCTTTTTTCAATCCCGGGATCCCGGAAAAAATTGATTGGGATCCCGGGATTTTGTTCCTGTTTTTTTTTGGAATTACGAATCTTCTGTTGAAAATATCTCCACTTCTTTTGAATATAATTCAGTTTCAAAGGAAAAATTGAAGAGTTTTTTTTATGATTCGACGGAATGAATTGAAGATTCGGATATGAAAAGCTCCAGTTTAAAAAAACCCAGAAAGTTCCACGTTTTTCTCTATTGAATCTTCAAGTTAATGCCGAAAAGCTACAAAAATACCTTGCCCCCCGTTTTTTATTCTGAACTTGCTCTTGTTTCTTTTGTATAATTTATAATTGAAAAATTTGTCGTGCATTTTCTGGATTGAAAAAATTATCTGAACTGTAAATCTTTGACAGTGATTCAAACCTTGAATTTCAAAGCTAGTATATTTTGATAACTAAGGCTTAAAATGATTATTAAATTGATGTTTTATTATTTTATCGTGAAATAATTATAATCATTTTTTAGAAAATGTCAGACGTCTGGAAATACTACAAAAAAGATGGTAACGATCATGGAATTTGCAATGAATGTTTTAGCAAATTGAAAACCAAAGGAGGTTCAACAAAAGGTTTATGGACTCATTTAAAGACCACCCATCCAGACGTGTTGAAAAACAGCCAAGCAACCTCAACAAAAAGCAAAAATTATTCAGATCTTGAACCCACAAAGAAATCAAAAAGCAGTCATTCAATAGATTCGTATTTTTACAAAGAAACACTCGGTGAGATTTTGGCAAAATTTGCAGCGAAAGATGGTTTTTCTATACACGCAATTTTGAATTCCGAGGGTATACGAGAATACATCAGATTGAAAAAAATGGAAATGCCCAACAGTCTATCAACTGTAGCAAGTTTAATCAATGAATTCTATGAGCACAAAAAAGGTGAAACTATTCAAAAATTGAAAAAGAGACTGGAAATTGGTGGAAAATATTCAATAAGCATCGATGAATGGTCAGATTGTCAACAACGCAAATATTTGAATATTACATTACACGAGCCTGAAGAAGACATTGTTTTGGGGTTGAAACTCGTGGAAGGATCATGTAACGCCGAAAGGACAACTGAACTTGTCACAGAATTTTTAGATGAATTCAAATTGGATTTGGAAAATGATATTGTAGCATCCAGCAATGATGGAGCTGCAGTAATGGTGAAATATGGAAAACTCAACAAAAATATTTCTCAAGTCTGCTACAATCACGCTATTCATAATTCTGTGGTAAAAGTTTTCTATGAGAATAAATCAACTCAGGTTGATTCAGAAAGTAGTCAAGAAATTGGGGTCGTAGAAGACGAAGATGACACAGAATATGAGGAATCAAAAGGCAGAGATGCATTTTTCAATGATTTGGATTCAGAACCAGATTACACAGAGATTCAGAGCATTAGTGAGGTGTTAAATAAAACTAGAAAAATTGTCAAGTTCTTTAAATATTCGTCTGTTCGCAAATCAATTTTTCAAAAGCATGTATTGGAACATGAAGGCAAAAACTTAAACCTAATTTTAGATTGTAAAACAAGGTGGAAATCTACAGATCAAATGGTTGCACGATTCATAAAGCTTGAGAAACCCATCAATGATACGCTAATAGAAATTGGACGAGAAATTTTACCCAAAGAACATTTCAGTATTCTGACAGTAATTAGTCAAATACTTGCACCTGCTGCTAAAGTAATTAATGAGCTAAGTAAAAACAACAGTAACTTGTTAACTTCTGAAGGTTCGATTGCATACTTATTTGAGACCCTGAATGAAAATCCACATCCGCTTGCTGCAGAGCTCGTCTCAGAATTGAAAGACAAACTTTTAGCAAGACGAAACAAAAAAGTTGTGTCTTTGTTATATTTCCTTCACGATGGTACATATACAAAAAGAAATAAGTTCTTGGAGTATTCAAGCAAAGAAGAAGTTAAATCATTTGCCGAACAATTACACCAAAAGTTTTCTTTAAACAATAAAGAAAAAGAAACCTCAAGCTCGGGCTCAGGCTCAGAAGACGAAGCACAACCTGACAAAATTATGCAGAGAGAAAATAAGCTACAGGAATCAATTAACAAAGTTTTGAATGCAAAGAAAGTTTTAAATAAAGTTTCTATAAAAAATGAGATGTCACAATATGAATGTTCTGGTGCTAAATCTGCAAATTTGGAAAAGTTATATGAATCTTTATTGACAATAAAATCAACATCAACAGCTTCTGAACGAATTTTTTCCATATCTGGATTCATTTGCTCGAAAATTCGAAATCGAATGTCAACAAGAATGCTGAACGCTTTAGTATTTTTACGATATTATTTTTTAAAGAAAATCGAAAGGTAGATGTTTAAATAAGCTTAATTTACAATAATTTATGTAAAATCTTTAGTTTTGATATAATAAAAAAATATTTGGTATATAAATTTAGAAAAAATATAAAAATTTATTTTGAAAAAATAAAAATCCCGGGATCCCGAATTTTCCGAATCCCGGGATTTTTGGAAACCCTAATTTAATTTAATACCTTTACATATATTTTCTTTAATTTAATAATTATATGTTTTAATCGAAACAGCAAAATCTTATTCGGCCAAAAATTCCAGAAATCTTATTACCTTATATACACAAACCAAATTTTAAAATATTTATACATATTTTTCACCTAGATCCAAAAATTGACCTTAACTGCGAGGCCTCAATTCACTGTAGAAAAATACTATAAACTTTTAGCGAGTGTTATAGCGAGTCTAAAATAACCCCTCGACATTAAAAAAAAACTGTATGAGAAATGCGAGAACATTTTAAAGGCAAATATCCCACGGCACAAAACAACTTTCTAAATAATTTAGATTTAGTGGGATTCAGCCAGTTCGCTAGTGCTTGTTCTTCAAGTCATAGCAATAATAAGATGAATGATAAAAATAATAATGAATTTAATCATAATGGATACCACAAAACTTGCCGCGTCGAAGCCTTGTGAAAATATAAAATAGCTATAATAAAAAAATTCTCATGCATTATTGATTCTTTTTCATTTTTTTGCTGATACTAAATGTGAGATGTGAGTATTATAATTTAAAATTAATTAAAATAAGTTAATTATAAGGAATTTCAAATTATTGAATTGTGTTTTCTATAATATTAAAAATTTAAATTTATAAAATTTATGTTTGGAATCATGGCTCATTAAAAGAATTATCGAAGCTTCGAGAATATATTTAAGACAACTATAATAAAAATATTAAATCAAAACAGCTTTTGAACATCTAGAAAAGTATGTCTCTTTCACCATTTTCGTCAGAGATTGGCTCAAATTTATCCTTAAGCTTAACCTGTTAAAAACGCGTCATTTCAAAACATAAAACCGGTGCGTTTGTAGAGTATACATGTCATGTGAAAAGAGCTTTTTATCATTCACTACTAAAATACATATTTTCCGCATTTATATATAAAGAAATAATTGCAGTATACATTTTTTATAACAATTCGTGTACAAGAAATTGAACTACGCGTTTAACAGGTTAAATCCATGTAAGTGTTTTGTCAATTAGTTATTTTTATTAGGTTCTAAGTTTCTTCAATACATTGAAATCTAAGTTATGGGACTCAGCTGGCTGTATGAACGTCAAAAGATTTATTCTTTTATTTTAGAACTTTAATTGTTTTAGTTTTGTATGCATTTTTATGTTCTTTATGTTATTTTACAATTACTTATTATTACCTAACCTAAGCCTCTTATTAGAAGTAAGGATGAATTATATTCCTTTATTATTTTTAATTTTAAACAATATAGCTGTGTCCACAAGTTATCCTTCTAAGTTTTGAATATAATCACAACAATTAAGCCCAGGATCAATTGGCTGGATAAAGCAATTATAAATAACTTAGTGTTGATAAACAAATAACATAAAAATGTATTGGTTAAGTTTAAAATGTATACTTTGCTGTGATTATGATTGTGCGTTTAAGTGTCACGTGTTAATCTGTCGGTGTGATTATATATCCGTGTGTTTAAATGTCGTGTCTTTAAGTGTTTGTGTTTAAATTTCACATGATTATTTGTCACGTGTTTAAATGTAATGTCACCGTTTGCTCCATTGAAATTTTACCAAAGAAAAAACAAAAATTACTTTAGCATATATTACCAGGGACAAGTATAATGAGTGATGATTGGGTTTGGTACAGAAGCATTTCAGGATTATCCAATGGTGTTTACATGTATTCCAGTGTTGTACATGACCAAAATTTCGTCAATCCAAATGATTCTGATGTACGAACGCAAGTTATAGAAAATCTATGGATGCGGACTAAAGGGAAACTTATACTCGATTTGGAACAAGTTCTTCGAGAGTTTGAATTTCGCTGAGAAACCAGGGGGTGCCCGGTGTTTGCACGCACTTTTTGTGTTTTGGCTGAGCTTTACGTCGTTTGAACTATAACGGTTTCAGAAACCACATTGTTTGCATTAAAATATTAGTTGACGTTTTGCTTTGGATTTCAACATCATTTCCCGTTTAACTTTGAATGTTAAAAAAAATTGAACATTTAATTGTCTTAATAATAAAATACGCTAAAATACACTTCTACCAATTTAAGTTATTGCTTGCATATGTGTTGAGAATTTGGTTAGTCTGTTCCCTTAGCCCCATGTTGTTTGGTAACTTGGAGAATGGATTCAAAATTTGAGTCTTTTCTCCAAGTAACAACAATAATTGAAATTAAAATCAAAATTAATGACAGAAAAACAAAAACAGAATTTGTGGTTAAAGTGGATGAAAAAGATTAGAAAACACTATAATTGTTTTTTTGGAATTTGTAATTTTGTAATTTTTGGGTTTTTAAATGGTTGTTTAAAATTTTAAATGTAAATTGTAAAAAATTGAAATTTGATTTGATTTGTAATTTTGTGAGTATGAATTAATGTGTAATTTTTCGAAATTGGAATTTATCAAAAATAAAGGATTTTGGATCTTAAAAACCTTTTAAATATTCTTAAAATGTTGTTAATATGTTGGATTTATATCATAACCTTCTGCGATGTCTCTGCATCCTCGTGGGCCTTCTTCCAAAAAAAAAGATGATGGAATTCACCACATAGGAATATCATTTTTTAAACATAAATCCAATTTTGTATTTTCAGATTCGAAATTCTTCGATTCAATATTCTTTATATTGGCTATAGTTCCGTATTGCCCTCTTCCCAACTATATATACGCTTATTGGAATCACGGATAATGTATTCTATCGTATATTGTTATCATTTTTGCGTAGAACGGGCAAAACGTTTAGTAATTATAACTACGGTTTATTTTATCAATTTTTTTCTTAAAGCAAAAAAAGCATTTAGCTGCACGAAAATAAACATAAAATATAAAAAATTTTATTACTCATGAAAAGTCGGAGAAATGTTGGTCGGCAAAGCTGTGGCATAGTATACATACATTACATACCATTAAGAGACATTTTATTGTATAGTTCAGCGTTTCCCAAAGTGGGTTCCGCGAACTGATAGCAGGGGTTCCGCGAACTTTTTGTAAATATATTTCCAAAAAATCTTTATAAATAATTTTCGATTCCATACGAATCCAATTTAAAATTCTTTTTCGATTCCATTTGATATTGCCTCAAAAAACATATATCCATTCTATTTTATATGTCCCAATTCCATTTCATTCAGCATCATCAGTACAAAGTATTGTTATAAAACCTAGATCTGGCAACATTTACATTGTGCAAACAATATTTTTATTCCCGTTTTAGATTTTTAAGTCAATAAAAAAAAGGGAAACCACAGTTTTTAATTATATTGTTTTAAAATACGCATTAAAATTACGAATTTAAAATTTCATTTAATAATATTTGATAAAAAGGTAAGTAATTTTTTCAAATTTTGAAAATAATCGTATGAGTATTTTTTGATTATCGATAAATTTTGTGAATATAGTTATCCCAAATTTTTGTGATTATGGATCGTTGGTTAAAAGAAGGGACTTTGAAAAAGAAAAACAGTTCAATAAGTGCACCTACTGCTGAAAAGACTGCCGAAGATATTTCTGAAGAACAGCAGCCTACCACTTCTACAAACAATCAAATGAATTTATTAATTTAATTTTTTGTATTATTATTTTTTTGTTTTAATAAATACTATAATTTTCTATAATAATATATAGCTCATATTAATATTTAAAATTAAAATTCGAATATATTAGTATATAAGGGTTCCGTCAAAAATTTGAAATCAAAAAGGGTGCCGCGGTGAAAAAACTTTGGGAAACGCTGGTATAGTTTATTGCGTGTGTGGTCTTAATAATTTACTATAAATGTATGATGTATGTTTTATTTTAACCCTTTGCGATTTTAGTTTAAATGAAAAGTTAGCATATTTAAGAACTGTATAAGTTACCGAAAATGAGTCAGTGAAATGCAGCAGCGCAATTAAACATTTCTCAACCAGTTTTTTCTAAAATTTAAAAAAAAACATTTTGAAATAGAAGACGCTGTTAAAAAAATGACAATTTATACACTAAAAGAAATCGCACTGGCTTTACTATTGCGCTCTCCCCGATCAGATTTACATGATTAAAAAAGACAACGCAAAAAGTTGTAAGACATTGAAAGAAAGTTCAAAAATTTTGTGTTGTGCAAATATGTCGGGTGACAAAGAAAAGCTTTTAATGATTGCCAAAAGCAATAATCGACGGTGTCAAAAATTTACCTGTTGACTATTATCCAAATACAAATACAAGTTGTAACTTCATTGATGAAGTTTCAAAAATTCTTGTTGCTATTAAAAAACAGTTCTCTCAAAAATTTAAAGATTTTAAAAGAATTGAGAAATTATTCGAAATTGTGAATTATCCTGGCTTATTTGATATGAATGATTTCGAAAAAGTGTTCAAGACATGTTTAGTTATTTTGCGGAATTGAATCATTGTAAGGTAGGTATTATTTAATTATTTTCATCTTTACAAACAAATTAATAATAATAATAATAATAATAATAATAATAATAATAATAATAATAATAATAATAATAATAATAATAATAATAATAATAATAATAATAATAATAATAATAGCGTAGAGAATAATGTGATAAATTTGAACAAAATAGTTCGTATTTTGAAATTTGTTCCAAATCACTGTATTAAAAATCTCATTGATGTAACCAAATTGTGTGCAAAATTGAACTTTTATATTTTCATATATGTCAATCGCTGAAAGACATAAATGGAAATTATGTGAAGAGCTCAAGTATAAGAGTTTTTATTACTTATAAAAAGTCGGAGAAATGTTGGTCGACAAAGCCATGGTATAGTATACATACATTACGATAAATCCATTACCAAGTATGTGCAAGTACGATGGAGTATAATCGATAAAAACAAAAAGCAGCTAAGAAAATATTAATATCTGTAAGTTTGAAAAAGGTAATGGATTAGTTGTTCTTGACCATGATGTGTATATAAGATGAATGATTTGTTAAATGCTCCTTGGTTGGTGAAAATAAAAAATGGTCAAAAGAATAGAAAATTGCCTCCTCTTAAGGATGAAGAGATTGTACAAAATATGCTGAATGGTTTTATTATGAAAAAAACTGATTAATGAAAAGGCAGGTAAATCTATTAGTCCAATAGAATCACAGAGAGCAGAACTATATGGGTTTCTAAAAATCCATAAATATGGTATACCTGCCCAGCATAAAATAGCAAAGTTTATGTATGGATTATTAAAACCGTTAATGCAATCAAAGTTTGAATGTAAGGAAAGCTTTGAGTTTGTTTCCTGTAATGCACAGTTTCAAAGATAAAGTATAAATGATGTTATGGTTTAATTTGATGTGTGCAGTTTGTTACATTTGACTTATGTTATGCGCTGAGTGATAAAAATGATTCTGAATATCACATTTTGTATATAAGGGCATTTCGTTAACTTCTTGAATTTGCTACTTTAAATGTCAATTTTCTTTTCAATAATGAATGGTATCAACAAATAGATGGAGTTGCTATGGCTCCCCCTTTAGCACCAACGATGGCATCAATATTTTTGGCTAGTTTAGAAAAAAAAATTGCTTCGTTTATAAAAGGTATGCGGAAACTTCTTCGACTGGGTGCTGTACAAAATTGTCCTCCTGACAATCAGCAGAAATAAAAATGAGGCGATTTTATTGGTTGCTAAATATATTATTGTTCGCGTTAGATAATGCAGTAGTACCCAAAAAAATATAGTGAAAATATTGAATTTATACATAATGTAAAAGGAATTTTCAAAATTATACATTAAAAACCCGTTAATTTTCTAATTGCTATTGAAATATTCCAAACTTTACTAGTGTCAGTTGCAAGCGGAGAACGATCTTTTTCGAAGCTTAAACCAATTAAAAATTATGTGAGGTCAACCATTTCACAAGAAATATTATTTGATTTAGCAATAATATCGATTGAAAGTGATATATGTGACAAATCAGAAATACATAATTTAATTAATGAATTTGCTAGAAAATATATATATATATAATAACAGTTTAGTATGTTTGATACAAAATTGTATTTATTCTGTTATGTTACAGAATAATCAAATAAAAATTTATATAAACAAAATAAAACTACTTGTATTTCAGTTGAAAAATAATTATTAATTTTTTAATGTTTTTTGCAAATTTAACATTGCTAATTGAATTACGTTAAGCCTAAAAATCCAATAAGATAATACTCATAGAAAATAGGAGTCTAAATTGAGGATGTCGAAATGGATAAAGTAATAAAGTTGAATATAGAACAAAAATCGGTTATTAGCATTAATATAATGGAACTTAAAAATCAATAATTTCCGTTTTTGCTAGGAGTGTTTGGTTACTAGCTAGTTCATGGTAACTAAGAGCGGCACTGGGGGCTCACGTCTACCTACAACAACGCAGCAAAGATAAAGCAAGAACATCGAATATAGAACAAGAATCAGTTGGATATGAAATGATAATTTGAAAGGGATACTTTCAGTTTTGATGTGAATCTACTTCAAAAAGTGCTGATGAAAAGAAAAGTTTTGGGGCTTATTGAACCGTTAATCACGAGTGGGAAGATGATATCTAGAGAAGCAACTGTGAATTCTGGTGGAATGGACTAAATAACCAAATATTAAGTTAGTTCGTTTTAATGAGAAAGATTAGATAAGAGAAAAAACTACATAGATGACAATGGACAATAACATGGGGAAAGGAGAAACGAATTATTTTGAAGTAAAGTTTTCCTTATGGAAATGATTAGTTAGGGTTCGCGCGGGGGTCAAAAGATTTGTAGTTCAATGTTCAAATGGAAAAAGGTTGAACGAAGTATAGAAAAATTGCCGGTTGAGGAATTAAAATGCAATAAAACGGAATTGAATTGACACCAGTGTGTCAATGGGCATAGATGTTGAATTCTGGTTTATCGCGTCTGTGTGCGTGTTTATATTTTTTGGAGATCTGTGTGTCCTTTCTTGAATAAGGTGTAGCGTTTTTATGCGCAATTGAATTTGTGTCTATTTGGATCTTTAGAATTTGAATTGGTTTGGAAATTATGGTATTTAATGGATTTGTTTATTCGTGTTAATATAGTTTAATATAAAGAACTTCTGGTGGAATTTTGATTGGTGAGTGGCGAAATGAAATAGTATGCGGGTGGATAAAAAAGAGTATGCAATCTTACTACCAAAATACTCAACGCTATAAAAGAAACTAGATAAATGATTCGATAATTAACCGACAATTTTTATTAAATAATAATGATAGTCATATAGTAAAGTACCTTCAAATAAATCGTGAAGATAACTCTATGAAGCACAAATATTTTTAAGGTACATCGGTAATATTTTTGCAATAAACTTCCATAATTAGTGTACTACACATAGTTTATAATATTGACGCATCAAAATATAAACGGTTGGTTCATAAAAAAGGGCCAGGGGAGAACACTGGGTTTTTTCTAATTCAAAATAAACGTTTGTGAATTACGTTGTTATTTATTAAAAATGTCTGGTTATTGGAATGAAAATGTCTACTTGAATTTATTCCATCGCCAACTTTCAAAGATTCTTGCTTAAATCCTCAAAATCCTTTAAAACCTTGTCATCATCAAAAGGGCCAGAGACGTTCACCTTCAACACAAATTTATTCATCAAAATATACACGACGGACACATTTTCCTTTGAAAAATTCACGGTCCAATACAAAGAAAAATAGTATGAAAAAAGCACTAAGAAACTGTTTTTAGTCGAAACAAATTTTAGTTAAATACAAAAATAAAAAATTTAATTCAAATTAAAAAATATTTCAAATAATGATGCTATGTTGGATTATTGTTGATATTATAAATTATATTATATTTACTAACTCGAATAAACTATCCTTAAGAATAAAAGAAATTATATTGACAATATTAATTTTTACTTAACCACAATAAATAACATACTTTACAATTCCCAAATAGCCAAATTTTTAAAAACCATGTTTTATGACTTCATTCGAGTAATTTCTTTCTCCATTTTCACAAAATTGATTCAAATTACACTATTCATTGAACAATATTTGAATGCTTTAGGTTTAGTTAATAAATTGCATTCGTCTTTGAAAATATTTGATTCTTTATTGTTCGTATAAACTTATTTGTTTTATAACTTATTTTATTTGATTGATATATTTTACTAACCATGTTTCACTCAATTTTTTAAATATGAATATTTTAAAGAGAATGGAACCATAATTACTAAAATATGATAAATACATAAAGCTTATATTATTTAAACAATGATATATATTTAAACAATAAAAACGAAACTAATTAATAAATTTAAAATTTTTAAGTTGCAAATACTTATTTTATCATCATGTACTATATTTTCCACATTAATCCCCACTTGTAAATCCTTTATTAAAGATGTTTAGTAAATGGAAAGAAATTACTAAACTTCGAAACCTATTTAATGAAGAGATCCTATGGATACTATTGAGTCTGGGTCACAAAATGTGACATCCAGTGATTGTGAAGGTTATTTTAGGAATATGTGGTGTTATATTCCAAGATGCCTTAAAAACAAAGAAATCCTCAATCAATAAAATAAAATAAATTGTTGGGCTATAAGCCATAATTTAAACAAAATTGAATGAATATTTAATGTCATTTTGGGAATTATCAATGTGGCTGCTGTAACATGATCATACACCACAAACAGAAAACAAAAAAAACCCCAATTAAAACAAATTTTAAAAATAACATAATTAATTAAAAACAAATAATTAATAAATTTCGCATACAAATGCATACAGAAAAATAAAGTAGAACATAAAACCGCCTATAACCTTGCAAAATAAGGTTTAGAAAATACACTGGTGAAAGTGGCGACCAGAATAAAAGTAACATTCAGCGAAAATAAAAAATGTAAATTTAATGAAATTAATATTAAAAAATTAAGAAAAAGAAATCGAAAAAGAAAAAAATATTAAAATAAATAAAAACCATTAAAAACCCGAAAATGGCCAAAAAGATTTAAAATTTGCTGATTGGTCGCACTATATATATACAGCAGCCATTTTCATAATAAAAAACTTTAAAAACCTAAAAATTGAACTTTAGAAACTTTCAAAACTTTGAAATTGAATTCTTGGATTGTAAGTAGTTTATTTGTATTATGGTCTATGATAAATATATTTTTATGATTGTTAATTTTTGAATTTAATTTCTTATCATGGATGGCCGCGATACTTTTTAGTATTCGTGACAGGTCCCCTAAAATAAGTTTTATGTATATGATAGTCATTGGATAAGTGGTAAATCGGTATTCAATTCCGGCAATTAAATTTTCAGGACGTTGATGTGTCGTTTTATCATTTTCCAACCCTCAGAGTCTGCTTAGACTGGTCAGCTTTGAATTGATCACATAGTAGAACTCCATTGGAATTCACCACGGTGTCCATGCATGGAGCGGTAAAAGGGTAAAATACGGGAATATCGCCATATTTAAAGGGACAACATTTATGTAAATGTTTAAGTAGGATAATATTTTTTTTATTTAAAAATTCCTGTTACAAGTAGATGTATTGAGGGGACCGACTAAGGATAGGTATGAATAACAAAAGATAGACAAACGAATTTATTTTTATATATAGTGTTTTGGATTTTATTCTTTAAAGAATAAAAATGTAATATTAGATTGGAAAATAATTTTAATGAATTGAGTGTATTCGAGAACATTAGTTTTTTGATTGTTATCATTATTCGCCAACGACTATTATATCATATTACTCTAAATAAGAAAAGATTTCATATTATTTAATAACAACCTTATTATTAAAAAAAATTATTTTTACTTACGAAAGATTGACCGCTATAGTTATCAACCCAATACGCAACTCCAATACAGATTGGAACCGAAAGGAGTGGCACAGGCTATAGGTAAATACCGGATTAGAAATGATTACAAATCTTGACTAAATTCGTAGAAAAATTCCCCGAAAAACTAGGCTGATTATTTCAGTATAAAATTATGCGCACCTCTGCACAGAATGCCAAATTGGAATTTGACCATTCCGTGTCAGCGATGCATTTTTAATCGAGTCGGTGTGCCACTCGTACACTCGACCAACTCTTATTTTTTTCCCCGAGTCACCGGTAAGATGCCCCAAAGGCACGGCAACCAACTCGAGTCAGTAAAACTAAATTTTATGAAATTATGTGTGTATGTGAATGCATGCGTGTCTGTATGTAACCCCCGAACAATAAATTAGACCCCTTTAAAAAATTTAATTAATTTAAAAATCTTATTTTCATTATAATTAATATTGTAATTAAAGAACTCATATATTGAGAAATTCTCGCTCTTTTTTTTCTTTTCTCTTTCAGGCAAACGTTGTATCATACACTTTACCAGAAAATTCGAAATAGTCCTCACAATTTTCACAAATCGAAAAACAAGCCGGCTTTAAAATTTCGGAAATAACTCCACTCAAATCCACTCACCCTGTCAAATCCAATATCCAGAATGAAGGCATCTCCCACGCAATATGCTGTCAAAAATATGACAGATTATTTGAAGAGCATGAACGTACGTTGGGTACATGGTTCGCTCCAGAAGCCGTGAAAGCCCTAAATCAGCAGATCCATCGCTTGACAAGATGTCGTGATGATCTTATTTCTGAGAACCGGGCTCAAAGGATCATTATCAATGATCAGAGCGCAGTGTTAATTGCCTCATTCACGGAAAAATAAAGTCGTCTTGAGGTTTACATCTTTCTTTCGTTTACCATTATTCATTTACTATTAAAATACTTCACATAATGAATTTAAATCGGTTTTAATAAGAGTCACAATCATTCTCATTTCAGTTCGCTGGGTTAAATAAACCTCTTCAATCATACCATATGCAAGCATTAGGTTTTATTAATATCATACTATACTCAGACCAGACTGTAAACATCAATTCACAATTTATTTGGGTCGAAAAGTCAAAAATTATCAACAATTAATAATTACAAAAATTCTACTTTTATTAAAATTTACAAAATTTATAAAAAGAAATAAAACAAAATATAATTAAGCCATAAATTGATTGTTAACTCAACGCAAAAAAAATCAGTCACTATTGAAATCATGATTCTATTCGTCGATGTCGACCGGGAATTTTCGCTTTCGGTTGAGATTTAGTTTGCTTGATCCGACTTGGGGAACCGAATGGCAGAGCTCGTCCCCGAAATTATCTGTCCAATAACCTATAGAAGTTGATGGCTTCCGATTTTCTTCGACCACCGATGTGGGAGTTGAGATGGGTGAGATATTCAGGCGAATTTGTAGTTCGTCCGTTTCGTCGGCACAGATTCGAGGTGTGGGTTCTGCTGGTTTCGCTGGTTCCGGTGGATTTCCGTCAGATTTAACTAATTTGGGATGTTGCTCGGCGACCAATATCGCAGCTTCTTCCAGTACCTTGGCCGCGTTATTCAGTATTGTGACTCCTTCTGCTCGGCATCGTTCACGGCGACGCCGGTTTTTACTCGGATTGTGCTTCTTGCTTGTTTTTGGGGTCTGCGAAGGGCCAATTGCGGTTTTTTCAGGAATGTGATTAGCGGGGATTAGATTTAGCTTTACGCCAGGTCACGGCCGGCTAACCACTTGGTTAACTCGGTTTCGGTGAACGATGCTATCAATACGGTGCTCTGATCGTTAATAACGATTCTTTGAGCCCGATTTTCGACATCGTCTCGACTTCTAGTTAGCCGATGGATTTGATTGTGCAGCGCTTTCACCACTTCGTGCCGAGCGTGCGTTCGTGCTCTGCGAATAATTTATTGTAACTTTGTTGGCAGGATAAGTGAGTGAGCTCGTCGTTCTGGAGGTTGGGTTGGGTAGCTGCATTTACCTTAGACTGCGGTAATTTTGGTATGTGATAGCTGGAATTCACTTCGGATAGATGTTTGAGGATTTTCTTGATTGGAAACGAGAAAATGATTTATAGAGTTTCGGAAAAAAGAAAACTAAATGGGGAAAATTTCGTGTTATAAATTTATATAATTATAATAATGAATATAATAAAGAATAATAATTAATTAATATTCTCAAACAATCCAATTCTTCATCAATCTCCTAATTAGTATTAATTGTCGGGGTATTCTATTTAGTGCCAAAGTTGGTCGTTAATCTAATGAATTTCGAAAACCAAAAAAAAAATTAAAAACACCGACACTCCGGTCATTATGCCATTTAAAATTGTTTTTAAATTCAAAATTGCATGCCTATTTAAATTAACAAAAAAAATATATTTCATTTGTTGTTCTTTGGTTGCTATTCCTAACCCTAGTCGATCCCATCAATATAATTAATTTCGACAGGAATTTGAAAAATATAACATTCCTACTTAAACATTTGTACACATGTTATTCCCTTAATGATGGCGATCTTCCCGCAGTTTACCCTCTAGTAGGTAGTTAGGAGCACACTGGAACCTAAAAAAAACATAGGGGGAGGGGGGGGGTATGTAATAGCGGATTAAATTTCGGATTATCTTGATTACATAATGATGTAATCAACTTAATTAATTTTGTGTATATTAATTTTTTTTTTGTGTGTATTTTTTTTCGAAATTTTTTCCAGTTTTTGGCGCGATTTTTTTTTTTGAATTCAAATTTTTGGAACATTTTTTTAAATTCAAATTTTGGCGAAATTTTGAAATGAAATTGGAATATTTTTTTTTTGAATAAATTTTTTTTTTAATCACACTATAGTCAGGGGGTATTTTTGAAAAAGACTAAAATAAATTGGTTTGAATCGCCTAACGATAAAAAATCATAAAATTAAAATCGGCTCAAATCGCCTAAGATAGTCAGAGAGGGTATTTTCATTCACAAAATTTTTTTAATCACACTATAGTCAGGGGGTATTTTTGAAAAAGACTAAAATAAATTGGCTTGAATCGCCCAACGATAAAAAAGCATAAAATTAAAATTGGCTCAAATCGCCTAAGATGTGATATAGTCAGGGATATTTTTAACTCGTAATAAAAAACAATGCAATATTTGGTCTCAATACTTTCTATAGTTAAATATAGGCATAAAATAAATTGGCTTGAATCGCCTAATGATAAAAAAGCATAAAATTAAAATTGGCTCAAATCGCCTAAGATGTGATATAGTCAGGGATATTTTTAAATCGTAATAAAAACTAATGCAATATTTGGTCTCAATACTTTCTATAGGTAAATATAGGCATAAAATAAAAATGGCTTTAATCGCCTACTGATAAAAAAAAGCATAAAATTAAAATTGGCTCAAATCGCCTAAGATGTGATATAGTCAGGGATATTTTTAATTCGTAATAAAAACTAATGCAATATTTGGTCTCAATACTTTCTATAGGTAAATATAGGCATTTACAACACTTATGATAACCAATGTGTTAGGGTTGAATGCGACTCCATTGTTTCCAAAGTATGCCATTAAAAGGATCCCGTTAATGGAAAAGGTTGATATTTATGCCACATGTACCCAGATGGTATGGATCTATCGTTGTGCACCGACCGAAGAAATAGAAGTAAGTAATTTACTGAATTATTTTGAACCACCAGTGAAGTTGTATTTTAATAAAAATACTTATGTAAATCGTCAACTAACAATAAATTATGAATACACATGGTTAATAACACAAGTGTAACCTCAAGTAAATAGTACTAAAATAATAAATCTGATTCATATTGAAAAATGGACGATAAATCTAAATAACTATGTTTCCATAGAACCAGTGCTGAATGAAATCAATATATATTAGGAACCCCGAAATTCCCAACAAATGAAAATAATTTTTCAGAATTATACAATCGATACGTTGAATGTTAGAAAGTCTTTTGTGCATTATGCGAATCTAAAACTGCATCATACCTATGATATCGCAATTCATTACTACGAAAAAGTAATGGTACAAAGAGTAATGACCGGTGGGTCAAGATCTATACTAGTGTTGGGATATAAGCCATCATTAAAACAAAATAATTAATGAGGTTCGGAAATTGTCAAAATGGCTGCTATAACATAAGCATACACCGCAAACAGAAAACAAAATTAAATAAAACACCAATTAAAACAAAAATAAAAAATAACATAATTAATTAAAACAAATAATTAATAAACTTCGCATACACAATTGCATATGAAAAAATAAAGTAAAACACAAAACCGCCTATAACCTTGCAAAATAAGGTTTATAAAATACACAGGCGGAAGAAGCGACCAGAATAAAAATAAAAATCAGCAAAAATAAAAAATGTAAATTTAACAAAATTAATATTAAAAAATTAAGAAAAATAAATAGAAAAAGCGAAAAATATTAAAATAAATAAAAGCCATTAAAAAACCCGAAAAAATGGCCAAAAAAGATTTAAAATTCGCTGATTGGTCGCACACAGGCACAAGATCACTATATATATAACAGCCATTTTCATAACAACTTTAACTTTAAAAACTTTTCAAAAAAATTTTATGAACTTTGAATCAACTGTGTACTTTAATCGTAAGTGGGTTTTTATTGATTTGTTATCATGAATACATTTTTATAGGTTAATGAATTTTTGATTTATTAAATTTTTTCATGGATGGCCGCAATACTTTTTAGTATCCGCGACACGTCCCCTTAAATTCAATTTTATATATATATATATATATATATATATTAATGCTAGTTGTTGAAGATGGGAGGGCAACATTCAATTCCGGCAGTTAAATTTACAGGATGCTGACGTGTTGCTTTGTCACTAACCACCTTTCGGTGTCTGCTTAGTCTGGTCAGGCCGCGTTACACTGATCACGGGGTAGGACACCGTCGGAATTCACCGTGGCGGCCATTGCGATGTTGGTCGGAGCGGTAAGAGGGAGTAGGTAGTTAGGAGCACACTGGAACCTAAAAAAAACATAGGGGGAGGGGGGGTATGTAATAGCGGATTAAATTTCGGATTATCTTGATTACATAATGATGTAATCAACTTAATTAATTTTGTGTATATTAATTTTTTTTTGTGTGTATTTTTTTTCGAAATTTTTTCCAGTTTTTGGCGCGATTTTTTTTTTGAATTCAAATTTTTGGAACATTTTTTTAAATTCAAATTTTGGCGAAATTTTGAAATGAAATTGGAATATTTTTTTTTTGAATAAATTTTTTTTTTAATCACACTATAGTCAGGGGGTATTTTTGAAAAAGACTAAAATAAATTGGTTTGAATCGCCTAACGATAAAAAATCATAAAATTAAAATCGGCTCAAATCGCCTAAGATAGTCAGAGAGGGTATTTTCATTCACAAAATTTTTTTTAATCACACTATAGTCAGGGGGTATTTTTGAAAAAGAC
Organism: Schmidtea mediterranea; assembly: GCA_022537955.1. Classification (NCBI taxonomy): domain Eukaryota; kingdom Metazoa; phylum Platyhelminthes; order Tricladida; family Dugesiidae; genus Schmidtea; species Schmidtea mediterranea. The sequence continues at coordinate 211,588,141 of CM039680.1, forward strand.
TAAAATAAATTGGCTTGAATCGCCCAACGATAAAAAAGCATAAAATTAAAATTGGCTCAAATCGCCTAAGATGTGATATAGTCAGGGATATTTTTAACTCGTAATAAAAAACAATGCAATATTTGGTCTCAATACTTTCTATAGTTAAATATAGGCATAAAATAAATTGGCTTGAATCGCCTAATGATAAAAAAGCATAAAATTAAAATTGGCTCAAATCGCCTAAGATTTGATATAGTCAGGGATATTTTTAAATCGTAATAAAAACTAATGCAATATTTGGTCTCAATACTTTCTATAGGTAAATATAGGCATAAAATAAAAATGGCTTTAATCGCCTACTGATAAAAAAAAGCATAAAATTAAAATTGGCTCAAATCGCCTAAGATGTGATATAGTCAGGGATATTTTTAATTCGTAATAAAAACTAATGCAATATTTGGTCTCAATACTTTCTATAGGTAAATATAGGCATAAAATAAAAATGGCTTGAATCGCCTCCTGATAAAAAATTGACAGGGGTATTTTATAGGCTTGTTAAAAAAAACACTTGAAATATTTGTTCACACAATTTTCATAGGCAAATTTAGGCTCTAGATAAAAATAATTTCAAATACCTAAAGTAAATTAAGATAAATTAAAGTACATTAGGATACATTAAAGTATATTAAAGTAAATTTAGATAAATTAAAGTACATTAGAATACATTTAAGTATATTAGAGTAAATTAAGGTTCCTTAAGTAAATTAAGATACATTAGAGTACATTAAGGTATATTAAAGGGTCGAAAGTCAATTTAAGTACATTGGGGTACATTTAAGTAAATTATGGTTCATAAAGTAAATTAAGGTACATCAGAGTAATTTAAAGTACGTTAGAATAAATTTAAGTAAATTAAGGTTCTTAAAGTAATCTAAGGTGCCTAGAGTAAAGTATGGTAAGTTAGGTAAGAATTTTTTAAAATTAAATAGAGAGTCAACAGTTAAGTTACATAAGGGTAATTTTTAAAGCTGAAAATTTTAAAAGCAGTTATAGTAGGCAAATTACATAAGGTAAGAATTTTTTAAAAGTAAATAGAGGGTCAAAAGGTAAATTACATAAGGTAAGAATTTTTAAAGTTAAAGAGTCGACAATATTGCATGATAAAATTTATTAAATAAAATTTTTAGTATAGTTTTATCGATCAATTTTTATACATATTTTTAAATGATAAAATTTTTAACATAATTTTACAATGGAATTTTTTATACATGATTTTTAAATAGAATTTTTAGTATAATTTTATCGATGAATTTTTTATATATAATTTTTAAAGATGAAATTTTTAGGATAATTTTAAAATGAAATTTTTTATACATGATTTTTAAATAGAATTTTTAGTATAATTTTATCGATGAATTTTTTATATATAATTTTTAAAGATGAAATTTTTAGGATAATTTTACAATGAAATTTTTACACATGTTTTTAATTGAAAAAATTTTTAATGTAATCTTACAATCAAATTTTCAGTATAATTTTTACTATTACTTTTTTTATACATGTTGATAACGATCAAATTTTCAAAGAAATTTTTCAAAAACTTTTTTCAAAGAATTTTATTAAATTAAATTTTTGAGTTTCAGTGTTACATAGTATTGCCTAAGGTAGGTAGTAGTCATTCGCAAGAGCAACCCATCTCCTCCACTCTGCAGCAACCCATCCTTAATAAAAAAAAATAATAAATTAATAATAATAAATAATAATATTAATAAAATAATAATAATAATAATAATAATAATAATTATAATAATAATAATAATAATAATAATAATAATAATAATAATAATAATTATAATTATAATAATAATAATAATACTTTCAGAAAATATAAAAAGTTAACTTACTTGGTATCAACTTCTGAACACTGATAACCCATACACAGTGAATAATTCATTAATAACTGAACAACAATCACTAGGTACTGTGTACAAATAACTGAGTACTGTACAACTCTCTATACATACTAGGCATTCAATAATTTACTTATTCATTAAAATGACATATTTAAATAATATTTACTCTTTGAACACCGATATTCAACCAACTTAACTCATTTAAAAATAAAATTTTCTCTCAATCATTTCCCCTTAAAATACTTGGTTATTCACACACTCACAATATGTTATCAATAACTAGTTACCGAACAAATCAATATCAAAAACTAATTACTGAACCAACAAATATTAATGATAGGTTACTGACCAACTAATTTTGAAATAAATCACATAAAGGGTTGAACAAAAGAAATACAAGTTGAAATTTTATTAACTTCTCGACTCTTTTATCGATCATTGATGTCTCCAAATTGTTTTGTTGTTTAGTTACCTGATTGCTATCAAGAAACTATTAATCATTGAAGCTCAATCAATTGTTGTATTTTCTCTGAATAAAAATTTATTTCTTTACAGTCTTGTATGTGATTTATTGAAATTATTTTGTAAAACTTAGTTAAAAAACTTTGAAATTTTTCTACCATTTTTGTAATATTTTTAATTGCGTCCAACAATGAACAATTACTAAACGTTATTTTCAAAGATGAATGCCAACCTTTTCATTTATTTTTCACACGTCCCTAAATAAATTAATTGCTAACTCATCAAATAATTACTTAAATTTATTTTTATAGATTTTCTTTTCACTCACACTGTTGTTGTTTACTGAATGATAAATTAATTAGTAAGTACAAGTAGTGGTTAATCTAATTGATAGTGAAAAAGAAACTTGATTAGAAAAAGATACTTAAATTAATTTCTTGAAACATATATTACTTTCATTGTACTTGGAATAAATTTTCATATATTTATTGAAAATGATTCGACTCTTTAAATTATTAACTCAAAGATGCTAAAGGTTTGAATAAAACTGATAGAAAAAATAATTATCATCTACCACATTACTAAAAATTAAATGGTTATCGACCAACCACTAAATAAGTTGAATTTCTAACAAAGCTTAAAAAACCACATGGAACAGGTACTTGTGTACTGATAGATACCGATAAAATCTACTAAAAATCCAAATATGTATGTTTAATTTTTGTAAAATATTTGATTTTGTAAAAATAAGACTTATCCTTAAATTATGATTAGCATTTGAATAGAATTTGATTAAATTTAAATATTTTAAGATGTTAAATAAAACTGATTAATTTGTAAATAATGTTAGTACTTTGAAATTTTAAAATAAGACCTTCGGCAAATTGGTAAGAAAATAGTTGTTATTGAGTAATACATATTAAAATTACCAAAGTTTTATAATTTTTGTCAAGTTTTGATAGATCTTTAATAAAATTTGTTAGTACTTTGAATAAAAATTTTAAAAAAGTTTCAACATACTAGCAAATTGTAAAGAAAATAGTACTTATCAATTAAAAAGTTAAATAAACTAGATCATTTTAGTTTTTAATTAAATTAAATTACAAATTTATAATAAAATCAAATAAATACTTACTTGTATACAAATAGTTACATGAATCAAACTATTTCTTAGAACCGAACACGTATCGTATATTTTATTCAGATTCCAATAATATCATTAAAATTAACCAAAATCTTATTGATATATTTTGATAACCCTTAAACCAATGAAAATGTATCGATTTCACTAAGTATCCATCCTTTAACATAGATATTTAAACGAATAAATCCCCATAAAAATATCATAAATTCCCCTCTTATCTTATCGTTTCCCCTTAAAATATTATAAAATTTACTGTCAACCAATCATTTCCCTTTAAAATATCAACAAGCCTGTTCTTAATCGATCATTTCCTATTAAAAAATCATAAATTCTCTTCTAGGCCAATTGTTTTCCCCTAAAATAAAATTTACTCTCAACCAATCATTTCTCTTAAAATGAGATTAATCCCAGTTTTATTCATTATTTTCATAAAAAATCACCGACATATTGATATTCAACCGAATAAATTTCTTGAAATCATCTTAAAATAAAATTCCTCTCTTGACCAATCAAATCCCCTTAAAAATATTATAAATTCACCTCTCAACCAATCATTTCTCTTTAAATTACAATAATCCCCGCTATATTCATTATTTTCATAAAAATCACCAACATATCGATATTCAACAGAATAAATTTCTTGAAATCCATCTCGTGACCAATTATTTCCCCTTAAAAGATCATAAATTCTCTTCTTAAACAATCATTTCTCTTTTAAATGACAATATTTCCACTCTCTCAAAAGATTTACACAGATATTGATATCTATCTGAACAAAGCCTTTTTAAAATATTATAAATTCCTCCTCTATATTCTCCATTTATAAAATATTTATTCTTTGAACACAGATATTCAACCAACTCAACTCCCTTAAAAATGACAACAAACTTGTTCTTAATAGATTATTTCCCCTTAAAATATCACAAAATTTCCCCTTAACCAATCATTTCCCTTGAAATCACATTTTCATTCACTGCACCAACAATACACATATTTTTGGTAATAACCTACAAGGTAAAATTTCTTTAGAAATCTATATTTAACCGAATAAGATCTTTAAAAATTCATCATTTGGATCATATTTACTATATGTATTCAACCAATCAAATTCCCTTAAAATAAAAATCTGAATTTTACCAATAAAAATAAATTTTCTTTAAAGTATTACAAAATTGTTATCGATACCCAACATTTTCCGTCGAAAATCACCACAATTTGATTCTGGCAACAAATTCAATCAAATAAAAATTCATCAAAAATGACTAAAATCGAATAAAGTCTATGTTTCCCACATAAATTTAATTTCACTCAATTATTGTAAAATCATAAAATATATATCATGTTGCTCAAATAATTAAAATTAATCAGTAAATCAAGTATAAATTCAATAAAAATTACCAGTCAACCCATAGATATAATTCAACGATTTTCATATGTATATTGTTAACCACACTGAGCATCCTCTTAAAAATCTCTACAATATACTACTTTTGTGATTGATATCCACAAAATCAATAAATGGAAAAATGATAATAATTAATTGACCATCGTTTTTTTTTACTGTAAAATCAATTAAAATTTTCGGTTTCACTAAAATATTTTTAAAAAATCAACTGATTTAATCAACTTTTTAAATATATCATAAAATTATAATTTAAATATCATTTACTATTCAAAATCTATAAGTCAAATTGGAATCTAATTGGTAAATAATTATCATAAATATGTTTCATAAACATTTTGTTCCTAAAATAAACTTTTATTTAAAATAATCCTAAAATCAAGTAAAGTTTATTAAATTATCAAGAAATTAAGTGCTTCTAAAATTATAGATTTACCCTCATTTCTTCAATATTTTCTACAAAAACATAATAGTCCCCAAATCCATTAACATTCAAATGAAAACCATAAAATTCACATAGATGAATAAAATTTACTAAAATAAATACCTCGTAAAACTAGATATCACTTAAATTATCATAAAATTTCCCTAAAATCTCTAATTAATTTACATAGCCTAAAAATATTTTATTTTTGTCGATTACAACCTAATCTATTTAAGTGTGTAATTAAATTTATTAAAAGTTAATTAAATTTTCAGTGAAAATGACAAGTCAATAACAAGTCAACAAATGGAATTTTAATTAGTAGAGATTATATTCTATAAAGAAAATTTCCAGTGAAGAAGTAATATTGGTGGTAGAGTACATTAAGTGACTAAAATCGTTGAAATTACTGGAAAAAGTGGGATAGCTAAAGATATCTACTAAATAGATGAAATATCAATTGATATATTAAAACCTTACAAGGGTAATATACTTTGAATGAAGAAAATATACATCGAAGAGGAAAAAATATTCATTAAAGTGAGAAAATATTAATTAAAGTGAGAAATTATTCATTGAAGAGGAAAATATTCATTAAGAGAAATTATTCATTAGAGAGAAAAAATATTTATTGAAGAGGGAAAACAATCATTGAATAACGTAAAATATTGATTGAAGCTAAGAAATATTCAGTGAATCGAGAATTGTATATAATAAATTAGACGGTAAAATTTCTCAATGATGAGATGAAATATCAATTAAATATTGGAAATACTTTAAATGGAGTCTGTATTATTCACTGCTCAACAAATATACTTAAAAGATGAAAATATTCACTGAAAATGAATTGTACTTTAAGAGTGGATGAATTACTATTATATTCAATTAAAAATTATTAACAATTGAGTAGATTTTGTCGGTTAATTATATTTAAATAGGGATATATATTGTTGATGGGTGCGCGGATGAATAGTTATTAAAAAAACGCGCGCGCGTATATTAATCCAACTAATATTCAACAAATCCAGCGAATATACCAATCCGGCGAATATACCAATCCGGCGAATGTTCCAATCCGGCGAATGTTCCAATCCGGCGAATATTCAAATCCGGCGACTATACCAATCCAGCGAATATACCAATCCGGCGAATATACCAATCCGGCGACTATACCAATCCGGCGAATATTCCAATCCGGCGAATATTCCAATCCGGCGAATATACCAATCCGGCGAATATTCCAATCCGGCGACTATACCAATCCGGCGAATATTCAAATCCGGCGACTATACCAATCCGGCGAATATTCCAATCCGGCGAATATTCAAATCCGGCGAATATTCCAATCCGGCGAATATACCAATCCGGCGAATATTCCAATCCGGCGAATATTCAAATCCGGCGACTATACCAATCCGGCGAATATACAAATCCGGCGTATACAAATCCAATTAAGATTCAACAAATCCAATGAATATTCAACAAATCCGGCGAATATACCAATCCGGCGGATATTCAACAAATCCGAGAAATATTTATCAAACAATGAGATTGTAGAAATCAAATCTAAGTCTCTTACATTCAATGCACATTGAATGATATATTTTAAATGAACGTTATGGAATTTTATTGGTATTAAGAATTATTATCTACATGTAATAAATTTTTGAAAATCTTATATTTTAATATAATTTTAGTTGTAACTATTGACAATATATTATTTTAAATTCTTAAATTTACTCTATTATTTGAAATTATATTTGAAATTTGGTTAAAATAATTTTATTTTTATTGATTAGTAAATAGAATATTTGATTTAGTTTTATACTCAAATAAAACCTTTTCACAAATTAAAAATATTTTCAATAATATATTTATAAATTGATGGTTATAAATAAATATTATCCAAATGTAAAGTTAATTTAAATAATTTATTCAATTGTAACTAATGACAACATAATAATTTAAATTCAAAAATAATAATAACATCAAAAAATGATTATTATTTCTAAAAGTAAATTTATAACATTTTATAAAAAGCAATAATTAATATAAAACATACATCAATTTTCTGAATTTATTTAATATTACAAAAACTAAATTTTTCTTATAATCATAATACCAAATTATTCATCTATTCATTGTATTGTTTACTACATTGCATTATTTGTTGGACTTTCTGCTTCGTTCTTTCTACTTATTACATTGTATCTGATCCACCCGTATTTATAGTATTAAATATGCCGGATTTGTTGAATATTCGCCGGATTTGTTGAATATTAATTGGATTTGTATACGCCGGATTTGAATATATTCGCCGGATTGGTATAGTCGCCGGATTTGTTGAATATACGCCGGATTTGAATATATACGCTGGATTGGTATATTCGCCGGATTTGTTGAATATTCGTTGGATTAATATATACGCCGGATTGGTATATTCGCCGGATTTGAATATTCGCCGGATTGGAATATTCGCCGGATTGGTATATTCGCCGGATTGGTATATTCGCCGAATTGGTATATTCGCCGGATTGGAATATTCACCGGATTGGTATAGTCGCCGGATTTGAATATTCGCCGGATTGGTATAGTCGCCGGATTGGAATATTCGCCGGATTGGTATAGTCGCCGGATTGGAATATTCGCCGGATTGGTATATTCGCCGGATTGGAATATTCGCCGGATTGGAATATTCGCCGGATTTGAATATTCGCCGGATTGGAATATTCGCCGGATTGGTATAGTCGCCGGATTGGTATATTCGCCGGATTGGTATATTCGCCGGATTGGTATAGTCGCCGGATTTGAATATTCGCCGGATTGGAACATTCGCCGGATTGGAACATTCGCCGGATTGGTATATTCGCCGGATTGGTATATTCGCTGGATTTGTTGAATATTAGTTGGATTAATATACGCGCGCGCGTTTTTTTAATAACTATTCATCCGCGCACCCATCAACAATATATATCCCTATTTAAATATAATTAACCGACAAAATCTACTCAATTGTTAATAATTTTTAATTGAATATAATAGTAATTCATCCACTCTTAAAGTACAATTCATTTTCAGTGAATATTTTCATCTTTTAAGTATATTTGTTGAGCAGTGAATAATACAGACTCCATTTAAAGTATTTCCAATATTTAATTGATATTTCATCTCATCATTGAGAAATTTTACCGTCTAATTTATTATATACAATTCTCGATTCACTGAATATTTCTTAGCTTCAATCAATATTTTACGTTATTCAATGATTGTTTTCCCTCTTCAATAAATATTTTTTCTCTCTAATGAATAATTTCTCTTAATGAATATTTTCCTCTTCAATGAATAATTTCTCACTTTAATTAATATTTTCTCACTTTAATGAATATTTTTTCCTCTTCGATGTATATTTTCTTCATTCAAAGTATATTACCCTTGTAAGGTTTTAATATATCAATTGATATTTCATCTATTTAGTAGATATCTTTAGCTATCCCACTTTTTCCAGTAATTTCAACGATTTTAGTCACTTAATGTACTCTACCACCAATATTACTTCTTCACTGGAAATTTTCTTTATAGAATATAATCTCTACTAATTAAAATTCCATTTGTTGACTTGTTATTGACTTGTCATTTTCACTGAAAATTTAATTAACTTTTAATAAATTTAATTACACACTTAAATAGATTAGGTTGTAATCGACAAAAATAAAATATTTTTAGGCTATGTAAATTAATTAGAGATTTTAGGGAAATTTTATGATAATTTAAGTGATATCTAGTTTTACGAGGTATTTATTTTAGTAAATTTTATTCATCTATGTGAATTTTATGGTTTTCATTTGAATGTTAATGGATTTGGGGACTATTATGTTTTTGTAGAAAATATTGAAGAAATGAGGGTAAATCTATAATTTTAGAAGCACTTAATTTCTTGATAATTTAATAAACTTTACTTGATTTTAGGATTATTTTAAATAAAAGTTTATTTTAGGAACAAAATGTTTATGAAACATATTTATGATAATTATTTACCAATTAGATTCCAATTTGACTTATAGATTTTGAATAGTAAATGATATTTAAATTATAATTTTATGATATATTTAAAAAGTTGATTAAATCAGTTGATTTTTTAAAAATATTTTAGTGAAACCGAAAATTTTAATTGATTTTACAGTAAAAAAAACGATGGTCAATTAATTATTATCATTTTTCCATTTATTGATTTTGTGGATATCAATCACAAAAGTAGTATATTGTAGAGATTTTTAAGAGGATGCTCAGTGTGGTTAACAATATACATATGAAAATCGTTGAATTATATCTATGGGTTGACTGGTAATTTTTATTGAATTTATACTTGATTTACTGATTAATTTTAATTATTTGAGCAACATGATATATATTTTATGATTTTACAATAATTGAGTGAAATTAAATTTATGTGGGAAACATAGACTTTATTCGATTTTAGTCATTTTTGATGAATTTTTTATTTGATTGAATTTGTTGCCAGAATCAAATTGTGGTGATTTTCGACGGAAAATGTTGGGTATCGATAACAATTTTGTAATACTTTAAAGAAAATTTATTTTTATTGGTAAAATTCAGATTTTTATTTTAAGGGAATTTGATTGGTTGAATACATATAGTAAATATGATCCAAATGATGAATTTTTAAAGATCTTATTCGGTTAAATATAGATTTCTAAAGAAATTTTACCTTGTAGGTTATTACCAAAAATATGTGTATTGTTGGTGCAGTGAATGAAAATGTGATTTCAAGGGAAATGATTGGTTAAGGGGAAATTTTGTGATATTTTAAGGGGAAATAATCTATTAAGAACAAGTTTGTTGTCATTTTTAAGGGAGTTGAGTTGGTTGAATATCTGTGTTCAAAGAATAAATATTTTATAAATGGAGAATATAGAGGAGGAATTTATAATATTTTAAAAAGGCTTTGTTCAGATAGATATCAATATCTGTGTAAATCTTTTGAGAGAGTGGAAATATTGTCATTTAAAAGAGAAATGATTGTTTAAGAAGAGAATTTATGATCTTTTAAGGGGAAATAATTGGTCACGAGATGGATTTCAAGAAATTTATTCTGTTGAATATCGATATGTTGGTGATTTTTATGAAAATAATGAATATAGCGGGGATTATTGTAATTTAAAGAGAAATGATTGGTTGAGAGGTGAATTTATAATATTTTTAAGGGGATTTGATTGGTCAAGAGAGGAATTTTATTTTAAGATGATTTCAAGAAATTTATTCGGTTGAATATCAATATGTCGGTGATTTTTTATGAAAATAATGAATAAAACTGGGATTAATCTCATTTTAAGAGAAATGATTGGTTGAGAGTAAATTTTATTTTAGGGGAAAACAATTGGCCTAGAAGAGAATTTATGATTTTTTAATAGGAAATGATCGATTAAGAACAGGCTTGTTGATATTTTAAAGGGAAATGATTGGTTGACAGTAAATTTTATAATATTTTAAGGGGAAACGATAAGATAAGAGGGGAATTTATGATATTTTTATGGGGATTTATTCGTTTAAATATCTATGTTAAAGGATGGATACTTAGTGAAATCGATACATTTTCATTGGTTTAAGGGTTATCAAAATATATCAATAAGATTTTGGTTAATTTTAATGATATTATTGGAATCTGAATAAAATATACGATACGTGTTCGGTTCTAAGAAATAGTTTGATTCATGTAACTATTTGTATACAAGTAAGTATTTATTTGATTTTATTATAAATTTGTAATTTAATTTAATTAAAAACTAAAATGATCTAGTTTATTTAACTTTTTAATTGATAAGTACTATTTTCTTTACAATTTGCTAGTATGTTGAAACTTTTTTAAAATTTTTATTCAAAGTACTAACAAATTTTATTAAAGATCTATCAAAACTTGACAAAAATTATAAAACTTTGGTAATTTTAATATGTATTACTCAATAACAACTATTTTCTTACCAATTTGCCGAAGGTCTTATTTTAAAATTTCAAAGTACTAACATTATTTACAAATTAATCAGTTTTATTTAACATCTTAAAATATTTAAATTTAATCAAATTCTATTCAAATGCTAATCATAATTTAAGGATAAGTCTTATTTTTACAAAATCAAATATTTTACAAAAATTAAACATACATATTTGGATTTTTAGTAGATTTTATCGGTATCTATCAGTACACAAGTACCTGTTCCATGTGGTTTTTTAAGCTTTGTTAGAAATTCAACTTATTTAGTGGTTGGTCGATAACCATTTAATTTTTAGTAATGTGGTAGATGATAATTATTTTTTCTATCAGTTTTATTCAAACCTTTAGCATCTTTGAGTTAATAATTTAAAGAGTCGAATCATTTTCAATAAATATATGAAAATTTATTCCAAGTACAATGAAAGTAATATATGTTTCAAGAAATTAATTTAAGTATCTTTTTCTAATCAAGTTTCTTTTCACTATCAATTAGATTAACCACTACTTGTACTTACTAATTAATTTATCATTCAGTAAACAACAACAGTGTGAGTGAAAAGAAAATCTATAAAAATAAATTTAAGTAATTATTTGATGAGTTAGCAATTAATTTATTTAGGGACGTGTGAAAAATAAATGAAAAGGTTGGCATTCATCTTTGAAAATAACGTTTAGTAATTGTTCATTGTTGGACGCAATTAAAAATATTACAAAAATGGTAGAAAAATTTCAAAGTTTTTTAACTAAGTTTTACAAAATAATTTCAATAAATCACATACAAGACTGTAAAGAAATAAATTTTTATTCAGAGAAAATACAACAATTGATTGAGCTTCAATGATTAATAGTTTCTTGATAGCAATCAGGTAACTAAACAACAAAACAATTTGGAGACATCAATGATCGATAAAAGAGTCGAGAAGTTAATAAAATTTCAACTTGTATTTCTTTTGTTCAACCCTTTATGTGATTTATTTCAAAATTAGTTGGTCAGTAACCTATCATTAATATTTGTTGGTTCAGTAATTAGTTTTTGATATTGATTTGTTCGGTAACTAGTTATTGATAACATATTGTGAGTGTGTGAATAACCAAGTATTTTAAGGGGAAATGATTGAGAGAAAATTTTATTTTTAAATGAGTTAAGTTGGTTGAATATCGGTGTTCAAAGAGTAAATATTATTTAAATATGTCATTTTAATGAATAAGTAAATTATTGAATGCCTAGTATGTATAGAGAGTTGTACAGTACTCAGTTATTTGTACACAGTACCTAGTGATTGTTGTTCAGTTATTAATGAATTATTCACTGTGTATGGGTTATCAGTGTTCAGAAGTTGATACCAAGTAAGTTAACTTTTTATATTTTCTGAAAGTATTATTATTATTATTATAATTATAATTATTATTATTATTATTATTATTATTATTATTATTATTATTATTATAATTATTATTATTATTATTATTATTATTATTTTATTAATATTATTATTTATTATTATTAATTTATTATTTTTTTTTATTAAGGATGGGTTGCTGCAGAGTGGAGGAGATGGGTTGCTCTTGCGAATGACTACTACCTACCTTAGGCAATACTATGTAACACTGAAACTCAAAAATTTAATTTAATAAAATTCTTTGAAAAAAGTTTTTGAAAAATTTCTTTGAAAATTTGATCGTTATCAACATGTATAAAAAAAGTAATAGTAAAAATTATACTGAAAATTTGATTGTAAGATTACATTAAAAATTTTTTCAATTAAAAACATGTGTAAAAATTTCATTGTAAAATTATCCTAAAAATTTCATCTTTAAAAATTATATATAAAAAATTCATCGATAAAATTATACTAAAAATTCTATTTAAAAATCATGTATAAAAAATTTCATTTTAAAATTATCCTAAAAATTTCATCTTTAAAAATTATATATAAAAAATTCATCGATAAAATTATACTAAAAATTCTATTTAAAAATCATGTATAAAAAATTCCATTGTAAAATTATGTTAAAAATTTTATCATTTAAAAATATGTATAAAAATTGATCGATAAAACTATACTAAAAATTTTATTTAATAAATTTTATCATGCAATATTGTCGACTCTTTAACTTTAAAAATTCTTACCTTATGTAATTTACCTTTTGACCCTCTATTTACTTTTAAAAAATTCTTACCTTATGTAATTTGCCTACTATAACTGCTTTTAAAATTTTCAGCTTTAAAAATTACCCTTATGTAACTTAACTGTTGACTCTCTATTTAATTTTAAAAAATTCTTACCTAACTTACCATACTTTACTCTAGGCACCTTAGATTACTTTAAGAACCTTAATTTACTTAAATTTATTCTAACGTACTTTAAATTACTCTGATGTACCTTAATTTACTTTATGAACCATAATTTACTTAAATGTACCCCAATGTACTTAAATTGACTTTCGACCCTTTAATATACCTTAATGTACTCTAATGTATCTTAATTTACTTAAGGAACCTTAATTTACTCTAATATACTTAAATGTATTCTAATGTACTTTAATTTATCTAAATTTACTTTAATATACTTTAATGTATCCTAATGTACTTTAATTTATCTTAATTTACTTTAGGTATTTGAAATTATTTTTATCTAGAGCCTAAATTTGCCTATGAAAATTGTGTGAACAAATATTTCAAGTGTTTTTTTTAACAAGCCTATAAAATACCCCTGTCAATTTTTTATCAGGAGGCGATTCAAGCCATTTTTATTTTATGCCTATATTTACCTATAGAAAGTATTGAGACCAAATATTGCATTAGTTTTTATTACGAATTAAAAATATCCCTGACTATATCACATCTTAGGCGATTTGAGCCAATTTTAATTTTATGCTTTTTTTTATCAGTAGGCGATTAAAGCCATTTTTATTTTATGCCTATATTTACCTATAGAAAGTATTGAGACCAAATATTGCATTAGTTTTTATTACGATTTAAAAATATCCCTGACTATATCAAATCTTAGGCGATTTGAGCCAATTTTAATTTTATGCTTTTTTATCATTAGGCGATTCAAGCCAATTTATTTTATGCCTATATTTAACTATAGAAAGTATTGAGACCAAATATTGCATTGTTTTTTATTACGAGTTAAAAATATCCCTGACTATATCACATCTTAGGCGATTTGAGCCAATTTTAATTTTATGCTTTTTTATCGTTGGGCGATTCAAGCCAATTTATTTTAGTCTTTTTCAAAAATACCCCCTGACTATAGTGTGATTAAAAAAAATTTTGTGAATGAAAATACCCTCTCTGACTATCTTAGGCGATTTGAGCCGATTTTAATTTTATGATTTTTTATCGTTAGGCGATTCAAACCAATTTATTTTAGTCTTTTTCAAAAATACCCCCTGACTATAGTGTGATTAAAAAAAAAATTTATTCAAAAAAAAAATATTCCAATTTCATTTCAAAATTTCGCCAAAATTTGAATTTAAAAAAATGTTCCAAAAATTTGAATTCAAAAAAAAATCGCGCCAAAAACTGGAAAAATTTCGAAAAAAAATACACACAAAAAAAAATTAATATACACAAAATTAATTAAGTTGATTACATCATTATGTAATCAAGATAATCCGAAATTTAATCCGCTATTACATACCCCCCCTCCCCCTATGTTTTTTTTAGGTTCCAGTGTGCTCCTAACTACCTACTCCCTCTTACCGCTCCGACCAACATCGCAATGGCCGCCACGGTGAATTCCGACGGTGTCCTACCCCGTGATCAGTGTAACGCGGCCTGACCAGACTAAGCAGACACCGAAAGGTGGTTAGTGACAAAGCAACACGTCAGCATCCTGTAAATTTAACTGCCGGAATTGAATGTTGCCCTCCCATCTTCAACAACTAGCATTAATATATATATATATATATATATATATAAAATTGAATTTAAGGGGACGTGTCGCGGATACTAAAAAGTATTGCGGCCATCCATGAAAAAATTTAATAAATCAAAAATTCATTAACCTATAAAAATGTATTCATGATAACAAATCAATAAAAACCCACTTACGATTAAAGTACACAGTTGATTCAAAGTTCATAAAATTTTTTTGAAAAGTTTTTAAAGTTAAAGTTGTTATGAAAATGGCTGTTATATATATAGTGATCTTGTGCCTGTGTGCGACCAATCAGCGAATTTTAAATCTTTTTTGGCCATTTTTTCGGGTTTTTTAATGGCTTTTATTTATTTTAATATTTTTCGCTTTTTTTATTTATTTTTCTTAATTTTTAATATTAATTTTATTAAATTTACATTTTTATTTTTTGCTGATTTTTATTCTGGTCGCTTCTTCCGCCTGTGTATTTTATAAACCTTATTTTGCAAGGTTATAGGCGGTTTTGTGTTTTACTTTATTTTTTCATATGCAATTGTGTATGCGAAGTTTATTAATTATTTGTTTTAATTAATTATGTTATTTTTTATTTTTGTTTTAATTGGTGTTTTATTTAATTTTGTTTTCTGTTTGCGGTGTATGCTTATGTTATAGCAGCCATTTTGACAATTTCCGAACCTCATTAATTATTTTGTTTTAATGATGGCTTATATCCCAACACTAGTATAGATCTTGACCCACCGGTCATTACTCTTTGTACCATTACTTTTTCGTAGTAATGAATTGCGATATCATAGGTATGATGCAGTTTTAGATTCGCATAATGCACAAAAGACTTTCTAACATTCAACGTATCGATTGTATAATTCTGAAAAATTATTTTCATTTGTTGGGAATTTCGGGGTTCCTAATATATATTGATTTCATTCAGCACTGGTTCTATGGAAACATAGTTATTTAGATTTATCGTCCATATTTCAATATGAATCAGATTTATTATTTTAGTACTATTTACTTGAGGTTACACTTGTGTTATTAACCATGTGTATTCATAATTTATTGTTAGTTGACGATTTACATAAGTATTTTTATTAAAATACAACTTCACTGGTGGTTCAAAATAATTCAGTAAATTACTTACTTCTATTTCTTCGGTCGGTGCACAACGATAGATCCATACCATCTGGGTACATGTGGCATAAATATCAACCTTTTCCATTAACGGGATCCTTTTAATGGCATACTTTGGAAACAATGGAGTCGCATTCAACCCTAACACATTGGTTATCATAAGTGTTGTAACGAAAAAGATTTTTGTTGATATATCCCAATGGCGCGGGAATTTTTAGAATTTTTTATTTGAGCGTGGTATGCTTTCCATGTTTTTGTTTTTAGACCTCAATTGATACTTAGTATCCTCTGCAGCTGGCACCTTTTTATATCGATTAGCAGGAACGATAATTGTTCCTGCCTTTTTATTATTTTGTGGACGTAATTTAGATTAGTTTCAGTGGTATCACATACTTTATATGGGCCTTTAAATGGTCTCTGTAATTTTGGTGATAGGCCCTTTGCTGGTTCTGGTCTATGTACATACACTAAATCTCCTACTTCAATATTGTGAGCATGTGATCGTCTATCATAGCACTCTTTATACGCTTCCTGACGATGTCTTATTTTAAGTCCATCTTGAGTCCATACTGATTGAAGTCTTTCTTGCATAATTACTTTGTAATCAGATATATCCATGTACTGTGAGATAGGTGCTTGAAATTTTAAATCAACCGGCATGTTGTTCCGCCGTAAATACATGAGATAGAAATGTGTTTTACCGGTACTCTCATTCACTGCATTTCAATACTCAAATAAGCATGGCTTGATAAACAAATCCCAATCTTTATGCTTTCTATTCACATAGGATGATATCATATTAATTAATGTTCCAATAAATCTTTCAACTAGACCATCTGTTTGTGGATGATAAGGCGATGTACTAAGTTTCAGTATCCCGAATAATTCCGTGATTGAAATAAACAGTTCGCTTTGGACATTCGTTCCTTGATCAGTAAGTAATTTATTCGGTGCTCCATATCGAAAAATAATGTTTTCTACAAATATCTTTGCAACTGTTTCCGCTTTTTGATTTTGCATTGCATATGCTTCAGGCCATTTAGTTAGATAATCACAGAACACAATGATATACTTGTTGCCATTAATTGTTTCAGGTAATGGACCATCGGCGCTCCGGGCACTGGCATAGGTTTCAAAGGTACTTTTATTTTCTTTCCCGTATTTCATCTGGTTAAGCACACTTCACAAGTATGACACCATTGTCTGACATCTGATTCAATAGTGTTCCAATAATATTTTTGTTTCAATCTTGATAATGTTTTCCGAGCGGATAAATGTCCACCTAGTGCTCCATCATGGTATATCAACATTAATGTTATTCGATGTTTTGTTGGAACCACAATTAATAAGTTTTCATTTTTAACACATTTTAACAAACCATCATGAATGATATATTTATGTTTCTCGTCAACTACATGTTTCCAGTTACTCCTTTTTGATCGTGACTGCATGTTTCCGCAATTGATTTAATTCATCATCGTTTTCCTGATCTTTTTGCAGTTCCTTCAAATTATTAGCGGTTTTGATTGCCATAAATATTGTATTATTATAATTCGTTTCATTATTCTTACTCTCATTATTTACAGGGATTCTCGATAGCGTATCCGCATTTCCATTTGATTTGCCCGTTCAAAATCATATTCTTGTAAGGCTATTGACCATCGGATCAGTTTGCTGGCCGAATCCCGATGTTTCATCAACCATTGTAATGGATTATGATCAGTAAATACAACAAATTTTCTGCCAACTAAATACTGTCTAAACGCTGCTATACCGTAAACCAATGCAAATGTTTCTTTCTCAATTGTAGAATAATTCTTTTCGTGTGGCTTTAACGTTCTGCTGGCATATGCAATTACGTGATCTTTCTCACCTTCAACTTGTTGTCCTAATACTGCACCCAACGCAAAATTACTTGCATCTGTCATTAAGATGAATGGTATTCTAAAATTTAGACATCTCAATGTAGGTTTTTAATCAAACTTTCTTTAAGCAATTCGAATGCTTCTTGTTGAGGTTTACCCCATTTAAATTGAGTCTGTTTTTTAATAATACACTTAAGGATTGTGCTACATGAGAAAAGCTTTTAATAAATTTTCTATAATAACTAGCTAAGCCTAGAAATTGTCGAACTTGATCTACATTTTCCGGGATTGGGTATTCTTTAATTTTTCTCACATTTTCTGGGTTTGGTTGCAATCCGTTTCGAGAAATAATATGACCTACATAAACCACTTCTGATTTTCTACCTATTTACACTGAAGTTAATTTTTATGAATCCTTGGGGTCACATTCTATTGTTTTCTGTGTTAGACGTTTACAGCTTATTAACGAACCTAACACATATTAGACAGGAATCACCTTTGGCTGGCAACCACCCATTTAGTCGATTATAAACTTTGTTCAACAACGAGTACAGACTAGTAGAAAATATATGTCTTTGTATGTTGGTTGCACTGGTAACAGTAATTGGGGAACATAAGGTTAGAAAATACTGTAACCCATCATAAAAATATATTAAAATAAAATCAGAGTTATCCATGTTTTACCAAAAATGTTTCCATGAATTTTTATGTATTTAATTGGTGTTTGTATATTGATTTTTAAGTTATTTTAGTGTAATGTTTCCGTTGCTGGGTACTTATGGAGAAGAATTTTATACGAATGTCAAAGGAATGGCTACAACTCATACAGTACACGCATGACAATTATTACCACTAGGCACCCATCACAAGTGACGTTGGTACTGTGCACTAATGGGTGGACGGTTAGCAAAAGGTGAGCTCCTCTACAAGAACTGCTAATGCCCTAACCCTCCGTGGGTTCACGGACTACCGTAGAAGGCTTATTGTCCTACTCGTTAAGGTCACCTTCTAACTCTCTTTTCAATGATCTTGCAACAATATGAATTCATGAACAGAAGTTAATTCAATACATTTATTCATAATTAAAATTAAATTATAATTAAACGATCACAAAGGTGCAATAGGTTTTTTTGGTGTACAATAACGTCAAATAATATCAAAAATACTTGTAAATTGCCCCAAAAGACGGGCTTCTTTTAGTTTTCTATTTCGGGCTCCCTCATTCTTGCCCGGTCGAGGTTTAGAAGGCGGTGGTCGCTTACGAGTCGGCATGTCGGTTACGAGAGATGACTCTGGAGAAGGTGCCGAGGTAGAGGCCTTTTCCTCCGTTATATCCAGGTTGATTGCCGGAAAATATTTCGTTAGCTTCATCCGGCTGGATTCACGTCTCCTCCATGCGCCTACAACGCCGCACGAGGGACTCCGCCAGCTGGGACTGACTCATCACCTCTTCGTGGAACTTGGCGACGTCCTTTCTGAATTTCTCGCAGTCGGCTTGGTGATTTTTCACTAAAAAAGAAGGATAGGATTTAACTACAAGTTGGGTAGATATGTGGAAATGATATCATTAAAATCAATGATTATATGTTAACACGGCAGCTTTATCCCAGGGTTAACGCGTTACGGTGTCATCTAAACTCCCTTAATAGACCCTGATATTCTAGTTGTGGTCATCTATCACATTATACGGGTGTAAACATTATTCATTCTCTGTTGTTCTCTTGCTGATATTTGGGGTATAGCGAGTTCGTGGGATAGTGTGCGAAGGGGTGATTCACGCTGGGCTACAAGATGAATAAAAGTCATGATGGAAACTGTAGTAACCATCGAAATAACTCAAATTTAAGTAATAATAATAATAATCATAGTGTGGGGTTTATGGTTGGTGTAACCTTGACCCTTACATAGAATCTTTCTTGCCCTCCAAAGGTTACCCGTTGCTAAGCAACGTTGGTTCTGTAACCAATGGTTATGAGATCACCAAAGGTGAGCTCTACGAAAGAACTGCTAAGGCCTGATCTCATAGTGGGTTCAACGTACTACCGATAGGAGGTCTGTGTGCGGTTTCTTGTTCCGGTCCCTTCTCATCATGTTCGACACAATTAATCACTTATCTTTCATCCGAACTTCTTTATAGTTTCAATTTAACGGATTTAACATTATCATTACCAATAAACAAATAAACTAAAGCATGTAAAACGATCATTTATTAAATTTTAACAATTATATATTTGAATATCCTTTGATTTGCAATGCTCGACGCTTCGCGTGTTTCATCTTTCCAAGGCGACGCTGAGCAGGTTTTGCTGCCGATTTAGTTGATTCGGTTGCCTCCCTGTAGGCCAACTGAGCTGGCGCAAAAACAAGTGGTACGTTACGGCATTGTCCTCCTGACAAGCCGATAACGCCAGTTCTAAACCACGGATCTGGGTTTTCTGCGGTTGGCCAAACCGTTTTTCCCCGGCCCATCCGCGTTGTGCAGCGGTCACCCTTTGATACGGTGTTTTTACTTTTATAGGCTCCACCCAAGTTGACTTAATCGGATGGATCTCTCTTGTCAACTGTAGTAACTGCTGGTATAGTCTGGCGTTCTCCTTGCGCGATTTTTCGAGTTCTCTATTCAGAATTTTGTATGGGTCCATATCTACAATAAGACAAAATCATTATAAAAAGGTGCGCTTTGTTTGATAAAATTTTTTATTCTATGTCCATATTAAGGCATTTTTAAAGCCTGACGCTCGGTTTGTGGCATAAATTCACTAATCATTCGCCTGGCTACACTGTAATGGTTATTCTAATTCCTGATTGTTATGGTTAAATAATTTATGAGCAAAGAAACAGAGACAAAGTGTAACATTTATTTCTATAAAACTTAATGCCATCCCGAATTTCGGTAGTATCCGTTGTAGCTTCTTCCTGGTTGATTACGAGCGTATGAGTGATCTCGCTTCTCGCTTGGGTTTCTATCCTCACTCCACATTTCTCTAAGGAGTATCTGTCTTGGAACTATGACATTCATGGGTATGGATTGTCTTTCCAGCCTCGGATCGTTGAGTTCGAATGAGATGCCGTACGAGGGGGCATACCCACCCATAATCGGAATCTTTCCGCGGCGATATCTGAGTTTACTTGGGCCAGGTGGCGCCTAGACATTTCCACCTGTCTATTTGTCTGCCTTTGATGTTCCCCGAGGCGAGCCAGAACAAATTCGTTGTGACTCCGTCGCTCTCGAGCCGGGTTGCGTTCTGGCTCCCTCTTGATTGTGACATGTGGTAGATCAAGGTCTTCGTAGTCTTTTTGCCGACCCGATCTCGATTCTCTCACGGGAGTAATTAAAAATCCCGCTTCCCACATCGCCTGCCTGCATCTGGCTGTGGAGTGTGATGGGAATCGTACGGTGACTCGGGACGCGTCTATCCATGAGTCGTCTAAAGAATTAATAATCATTATCATCGGCATTTATGTATTTTCCAAATCATCAAGGTTGGGGTGAGGTATTGTATATATGATCGGTCGACCTTGGTTCTAATGAGTAAGTAGACTAAATTTGTACGGCTTTGATAAAAGAGGATTTCTGTATACTATGGAGTCGATAACGCGTTACGGAGTTGTTCGAAGCGGTTCCGTTAATATGGATTCTATTTATTGAGGGAACATTGGTAGATTCGATTTAGTAAAGAAAAACGTCGTCTTGTGAGGTCGCCTTTTACTATTGATTCATTTAATTAAAAAAAGAATAAACTAAATTTCGATGTAACTTTCGGTACAAAGTGACTTCTCTATTCGTTGGTTACTGGCGAATATCGTCTGGATATTAGATATATCTTTATTTAGATTTTTCATTACATTTTTAAGTTAGTGAAGAAAACTATACAAAGCACAAATTAAGACCATCACAAGAGACACTGATTTAATAAACATTGGATTTTCTCTAATTTCATCGGTATTCCACGATTTTTGCTCTCTCAAACACAGGAAAATCGTACACCGTCCCATTTGTTTATTAGTCCATTGAGTGGGTTGCATTAAGAATGACGGAAATAAGAGGAGGGTCGTGTCGAGTTTTAATCCAGTACTTTTGTCTTGGTCGCGAGCATAAAATAATAATTAATTCATGAGTGATAGCTAGACATAATTTTTACCTTCTCTATTATTTATCCTCTTTTCCATAGTTATTGCCTCAAATTCCTGGTCGCCGGATCGCTTGACGGGACTTCTCCTCGAATTGGGGTATTTCTTCTGTTCATTGGCAATCCTGTTAATATTTATTAATTCAAAAAATTAACTGGCTACCCTGAGCAGTGACATGCTATTTATACTGCTATCCACTGGCACACCTGGAGGTTAGAATGATTCCCTACGTGTGTTGACGTGGCTAAAATTCTGGAGTGGTATATGTTGGTGTGTACATCATTTCTCATGTGGCGATTCATTGATTTATCTGGTTCTTTCTGCTTATCATTTACAGCGTGTTAATTCTTGCCTATTTTGGTCAGCTCCTATTAAATCGTTCATATGCTGTTTGATTAACTGATTTTTCCTCGATTGTGATAGGAATTTTTTCATATTTACCATTGTATGGATCGTAGGTCACACTGTTCCTCATTCATCTTCTCGAATTGTGGTCAGTATTTGTAACTCGCCGAATTTGGGTTCAATCTAATTATCGGGTATTCCTATACTGATGTTCTCTAGAAGCCAAATTTATGTAACTTATTTAGGATCTATTAATGGGTTGAATTCGAGTCTCAAACACATATATAGAGGCCTAATTACTGGGGCGAGTATCGACTCTGCTTGATCATGGCCTTGGGGTTTATCCTGCGATATCAATTATCTACCTTTCTAGGGTCGATTTATTCAATATTTCAGATAATCATAGTAGTAATCTACTCATTTGCCTGATGCATTATTTACTAATTATCATTGGTTATTAGCTTTTACTATTGCCTTTATAAATGTCCATTTCTGTTATTATTATTATTATTATTATGAGTTTGATGGCATAATATTAAAAGTGGTGGGTTTCTGAGTTTTGATATTTTGTAACTATACGGTTGTTACCCAGGTACCCCCATACAAATATTCTTTCGCTTGCCACTCGGCACCCGTTGCTAAGCAACGTTGGAACCGTGTTCGAGTGGGTAGATCGTCCGCAAAAAGTGAGCGCTATTGCTAATGCTATAATTGACCGAACGATCCATGGGTCCAACGAGCTGCCGATAGAAGGCCTGTGCTCGATTTCGATTCTTAGGTCCCATTATTCTCCTATCTCTTTCAAATGTTAACCTATACTCTCATATCATCCATCTTTATGTCCATTCGCTTGGTCCTTCTTATTATTGTCCATGTTGATGATTTTTTATGGTCTGTAAGCTCTTGGTTATGTTAAGTAAACACAGTACATCTCTTACCCTTATCCCTATTATAACTACAATGTTCCCTATTATTATTACTAGCATCATCATTGTTACTATTATATATATTACCTTTCTTAATTGTTACTACTATTACCTTTATTATTATTTTTATTACTATAACTACCATTATATTTATTGTTATTACTACTAAGATTATTACTACTATTATTATTATCATAATTATGATCCTCATTACTACAAATACCATGATTATTATTATTATTATTATTATTATTATTATTATTATTATTATTATTATTATTATTATTATTATTATTATTATTATTATTATTATTATTATTATTATTATTATTATTATTATTATTATTATTATTATAATTACCATTATCCTTATCATTATCGTTATTATTATTAAGATTTTGTAGGGATCCGTCCTTATTCCTCAGCGTTAAAATTTTTTTTATTGATATACAACATTAGCCGTAATCCATCTGTATTTTTCGGTTTTCGATAAGGTATTTTTGTAAATTCGAAAATTTTAGCAGCGTTCCGCCCTTATTTTACGGTTCATCCCTATTCTACAGTTTTCGACAAAGTATTTTCATTGACTCGGAAAGTTTGAGCAGCGTTCCACCCTTATTTTACGCGTTAGTAACTGCTTCTTGGTACGTGCAAGAAATAACATCTTAAATCTTAATTACAGTGCATACCGTCTAAAATATAATCTTAACACAAAATGTAGGCTTTGTCATCTTGATGAGGAGACCCAGACACATGTTTTCAATCACTGTCGTGCAAAACCAAACGCTCGAAGGGTTAAGCATGAAAATGTACTAGTTAGCATAGTTGCCTTCCTTGAAAAAATTGGCTTTGAGATAGATGTGGAAAAATCTCCCAAATATGTCTCAATTCCAACAAAGCTTAAACCTGACATGGTAATTAGGTCCAAACGGAATAAAGATATACATATTCTGGACCTAAAAGTACCCTATGACTCGGTTGAAGGCTTTGAAAAAGCAAGAGAGAACAACTATGTGAAGTACAAGGATCTATCTTTACAGATCGGAAAGGCCTTTAATCAAACGGCCACCAAATCTGCTATAGTGATTGGATGTCTGGGAACATGGGATAAGAAGAATAATGCCCCTCTCTCAAAAATCGGACTGACAAAGACCGAGATCTTATCTCTGGCCAAGATAGCATGCCCAAATGCGGTGATTGCATGCTATCACATATACCGGGAGCATGTATCATATATAAAGGAAGCTATTCCTCCACCTTTTAGTCTTGTGTAAAGTATGTTGACGAGGCATTGCGGATACCTCATCTGCGTTGCAGTTTTGTGAAAATAGAATAAAAAACTAAATAGTGTGAAGTGCTGAGCCTCGCTCGCACAGTCGGCCGAAAGGCATCAAATGAATAAAAAAAACGTTACTATTTTTGTTAAGTATTTGAATTAATTCGGAAAATTTGAGCAGCCCATATTTTCCGCCTCAACTCAAATTAATTTATTTAATTCTTATTTAAAAACATTATTTTTCATGATTTTGGTCGTTCGGATTAATCTTTTTCCGATGGCTATTCATTTTAACTGTTGCAACGATTTCGCAATTTTCCCCACTACCCATTCTCTCTCTTTGTCCTTAAGATCTATGTATGTTTATTTCATAATTAATAAGTGCCCACTGGACTACTCGGTGTTAGATATTTTGAGCCGATTGTTGTTAAAATTCATGTCAATTTTTTAGGAAACGGCTGATGAAGGAGCAGCCAATGGACTACTCATTTACCCTCCAATTTCCCCTATGTACGGATAATATTAACGTTCCAGCTCCTGCGTTCCACACACCGGAGCCTTCATGGACACGAACTATTGGCGATTTTACACGCACTTACACAGGTCGATAGTGTGTTTTATTTTTCTATCTTGTGTTATGTTTTGGCTGTGGGCCACCAAAAATAAAATAATAGAAAAAATAAATTACCACATGAATTAGGCAAAAGTCTCGACGCGTAAACTGTATATTTGGCATTCATATAAACAAATTTTAAATCGGGCATCGATGTACATAAACCAAAATAACATAACTGTAGATTAACAATCTGAAAATATTGCTGCAAAACATAACTGTAGATTAATAACCTGAAAATATAGCTTCAAAACTTAACTGTAGATTAATAACCTGAAAATATTGCTACAAAACATGACTGTAGATTAATAACCTGAAAATATTGCTAAAAAACATAACTGTAGATTAATAACCTGAAAATATTGCTACAAAACATGACTGTAGATTAATAACCTGAAAATATTGCTAAAAAACATAACTGTAGATTAATAACCTGAAAATATTGCTACAAAACATAACTGTAGATTAATAACCTGAAAATATTGCTGCACAATAGTTGGAAAGCACACAGTAAAACAAGATAAAAAGTGTGCAACTTAATTTTGGTTGAAATTAATACTGCAAAGTAGTTGAAATTTTGTGAAAACACATCAGTATTTATACCTATAATTTGGCCTTAACCTTGCGTGTTAGTTTTACTGCGATTAAACAAAATTCGACCTTGAAATTATTTGTGTTATCTAAATTAAATTTTTATTTATTTCTTAATTTAAATTGGTAATTTATTTTTAACATTTTTAAATAAATTTATTCAGCTAAAAATATTTTATTTTTATTCATTTAATTCATTAATTTTTACTTTTATATAAATGGTCATTTTACGGTCGAATTTTCTTGTTATTATGTTATTTTTTATGTTGCATTTTGTATTTATTTTATTTTACTTTTATGTTTTTGATTTTATATTTATTTATATTCTCTCAGATTTTAAAGTGTTTAGTTGGTGTTGTATATTGTATTTTAAGTTATCTTGGTGCTGGGTTTTCGTGCTGTATTACTGATGCATTTAAACAATTCTCAAGGCTATTTGTGTGTTGGCCCAACAAAAGTATCCATATTCGGTAGATTAATCGAATTTCATCTACCTAATGATTGGTGCTAGAGTAATTTAGGATGGTCAAATTTCGGTGTTTTCTTGTTATTTCTGTTTTTATTTCGTGCGGATCTTGTTGCTTTTTGTTATTATTTTAATTTTTTTTATGTTTATTATTTTAATTATTTCTACCTCGTATTTTAAAGTGGTTATTTGATGTTTATTGGTCTGATTTTAAATCTGCGTGTTATGTTTGCGTGCTATTTCCTATTCATTTAAACAAAACCTTGTTCTGGCCCATCAATAGTAATAACATTAATAATAATATTCATAATATTAATAACCCTGCCAACAATAACAATGGTAATAATAATAATATCTATAATGATTTTACCAATAATAATAAAGTCAATAGTAATAATAATAATAATATTAATTTTTATAGTTATGATAATGATATTAATAATAACAATAATAACCATAATAATTATTTTTCATAATAATTATAAGTACATTAACAATAATAATATTAATAATTTTGATTTCTAAAATGATAAAAATTTATCCCTAATTTTCCTAATAAGAATTATTCTTTAAACCTTAAAATTTTAATTTATTAACGTTAAAAAATAAAATAATTTAATTTAATTTACTATATAGTAATTTATAAAATTTAACTTATATAATTTAATTAACCCTATCGTAAGTAAAAACCTCCCATTGTGTATTACCTGTATTCATTCTAACCCTTAAAAATCAATGGTTTGGAAGGTATTCAAGTATATATCTTATTACCTAAATTTATTCCATTTTGCTTGCCACTTATTGCCATGGCAACTTAATAAACATTTTCCAATTTCTATAATGTAAGTAAGTATCGATTTTTAGATACTTTTAACTAGTATTTTATGCATTTTCAGGTCCTCAAAAGGAAAAGAGAACATCGGCGTGGATACTCCCGGTGAGGTTGGTTAACTAATTTAATGCGAAATTTATTAACTTCTAATTTCAGGTCTAACAATTTCCCTGTAATCTACGAAACATAAATTTATCAACGTAGATTGTTTTGGATAAAAAAATTTTTCCTCAATGGGTTTTTCGTATTTTTCTTTAATTTTTCTTGTTTAATTTTTAATGTACTAATGATAATATTAATAAGGGTAATAGTAATATAACAATAATAATAATATTAACAGTAGTAATAATGATAACGACAATAGTAAAAACGATATTAACAACCGTAATAACATTGATAATATTAATAATAACAATAATAATAATATTAATATGATTAATAATAGCAATAATAATATAAATGATGATAACAAAATTAATAATTATGATAGTGATAATAATCCTGATAACAATAATAATAATAGTACTAGTGATAATAGTATAATAATGATAATAATAATAATAATAATAATAATAATAATAATAATGATAATAATAATAATACTGATAGTAATAATAGTACTAATAGTAATAATTTTAATGATGCTGGTATTACTGATGACGTTACTAATAATAATAAAGATGATATCCATATTTCTAATAGTAATTATTAGGTTAATATCGTTAGTAATAATAATAATAATAACAATAATAGTAATATCAAATAATAGTATTAGATTAATAATAATAGCAATAATAATAATAATAAGGATGTTAAAGTAATAATAATAATAATAAAATAATAATAATAATAGTAATAATAATTGTAATAATTAAATTGAAGGTAATAATAATAAAAAGGTTTATAATAGATAAAAAAACTTTTAATACTGTCCTCAATAACAATATTCATAATAATACTAGTGATCGCTATTTGTAATTATAATCGATGTGAACTTTATAGGATTCATTATAATGACTTCAAAATGTACAATAAATGACAGTGGTCATAATACGTAATAATAGTAATAAGTTATAATGGTCTCTATCGATATTCCGGGGGATATAAAGTGTCAGTAGTGAGTTAAGAGGAGTTGAGTCTGAATCATTTCTTTACGTTTTAACATATAATTTTATTGGCATTAAGGTGAAAAGGTTTTATTACTTTAACAATCATAATACTAGAAAATGTAAATTAAATGGATCCCTAAACGATTTTTACATAGAGATTTCTACGAGACCGAAATGGATTAAGATTTTCACTCGAACTCTGTATACTTAAGTATTGTAATCTATTGTAATCTAATCAATTTAGCCTTTCAAATTTTCCTAATTTCCTAATGATTTCGAGTCAATGTATTAGTGGTTTTCTCTCATTCGTCTGGTTACTAATTTGTTTTCTTTCTCCTAACTAGTCATGTTTGTTTTTCTTTGTATGTTAATTGATTTTAGTCCTTCCTCATGGCCACTCTCAGTCATTATGACGGTCAGGCGATAAGGTTACCGGGGGAAAACTCTAGGCTATTCTGACAACCGTCCTCACAGCTACTCTTCCTCCTCGGCACTACAGTCCGTGGTTTAGAACCACTCGTAGTCGGTCAAGGATGTTTTTGATTTTATTAACTTGCAGATTTGAGATTTTAAAATGATGCCACTCCGTCGAGATGGAGTTCGATCATGAATAAATTATTCTCGTTATAGATATGAAATTAAATCTGAAAAAAAATGCATAAGTTAGAGTTTAAATAATAAATAAAAAAATTATTGTAATTAAGCTAATAAATTGCATTATATAACAATAACAAAATTTCGGTTAACATAACAAATATAAAAATCCAAAAATATTACTTTTTCAAAAAATTCAGGATAAATAATGCGTCAGCAAATACTATAGTTAACAATGGAGTTTCCGAGAGAGTTTGAGTTTTAAAATTAACCAAATAAAATATTCTGTAAGAGTAAGTAGATGTGTCCCACCTGGCCCACTTTTTGGTACCCCCCTAAAAAATCAAAACAAACTAAAATATAATGTAAACACAACAAATTACAAAATAATGAATAAGAACAAGAACGTATATAGGTAGACATTTATTAATTCAATGAACAGTTGGCTGAGCTGTTGGATGATCTGTTTGATAGGCTGTTTGATGTACTGTTGGATGTGCTGTTGGATAATCATGTGGAAAATTATTATTTTTATTCATTGTCAGTCTCAATCATATAATGACCGTATGCCAGGCTTACATTCTTTTCTACCCAAACACTTTTATCCTCTTTGATTGTTAGTGCAACCTTTGAAGTTTTAAAACTATAAAGTTGACGAAATTAAGATACAGAAAAGGTGGAGTTTTTCTCGTAACAGTCCTTATAAGATTTATGAGTTAACGTTGTGTCCTTCAATGTGACTCCCTTAGCCTTTAGGCATTTTGATTTTCCTAGTAAACTGTACCATTTGGGTCTAAGGAATACCCATTCATCATAACCTTCTCCCTTGCTTTCATCCTTAAATTTTCCAATGACCGAATCAAGTTTTTTAGAATAAAGTGGATGAGTAGATGGATAATTAGATGAATCCAAAAGATTATCCTTAACCATGTCAGACAAAACACTCTACTAAACAATACACTCTACTAAATCAATTAGTTAAAGGCTTAGTAGTGATAGAAAGTTACCAAGTAAAGTTGGAAAAATACCAAGGATATTTTGACCCAGACACGCAAGTAATGAAGAAATATCCACAATGCCTAGCCACAGATAGATCATGTTCTACAGGAATGTCAACGATTGTGTACCACGCAGATACCAGAACTTGTCGACTCACCCGATTGAAAAGTGCAATATTTGACGAGGTACAAGGACAAGTGCACAGCGAGACAGAAAAAAACACTCAGAAAAGGGCAATGAAAGAATTACGAAGAACTGGAAAGATTTGAAAACAAACCATCACCACCAATATTGAATCAGAAGCACGCCAACAGTAGTAATATCAACCGACAGCACGATAGGGATGAGATTTATAAAAAGACGAATGGTAAGTAAGTGCGATGAAATGGTAATTGGCACAAATTACAGAGGAATATTCTTATCGCGAACAGCAATACCAAGTGCAAAAGCACAAGTAGACCCAAAAGATGTAAAGTTGTACCTCTACATGAACAACAAAATGGATTTCCTATATCACAGAGGCCTAGCATCAATGGAGAAAATATATTACGATCTAATAAAAAACGACTGTATCCTGAATAGAGAAATACTAAAAACTAAGTTAGCTATGGCCATCACCAATCCTGATAACGCAATTCCATTACTACCACTCCAAGAAGGATATTTTGAAAGAATAGTAGGTGAAGTAATGTATACGTATAAATGTGAAAAGACAATCGCAAAACTTCTGGAGAATTCAACACTCCCCAGAGACAAATGTATAAATGAACTGGAAAATATACAAAGGGAAAATCAGATTTGCCCAACCAGTAACAAGGATGATAAATCCAGAAAAATTCGTGCCTAACATGTGTAGTTGCAGCAATGTGTACGGAACATTGTTTGAAATAAGAAATGGAAGTTGGCTACAATTTCCAACGTGAGTAATAGTAGCCTCACCAAAAATATTTGGACTCACGGAATTAGCCAGCGAAGCAGAATTCAAACCAGTAGATATATCATGGAGTGGAATATACCAAACGAAGGATCTAGAACGCGCACGGGAGCACTTATTATTTCCATCCCAAAGACAAGCAATACTATCGAATATCGTGACGATAACGGGAGGAAATAATTACGGAGAAAAACCAAATTACGAACTACTATTATCACCAGATCACTTTCAACATGCAACCGCAAATATGATGAAAGCAATCTGGGGAAGATTACTAATTTTGTGGCAAATGATGGCAGGAATCTTGGGGATCATACTCATCATTCAGATTGTGAGAGTAATCCTAACACAATAGTTAGCATGCTTTGACATATATAAAAGGGAAAGGAAAATAAATTGGAAAATGGCTATAGGATTCTTACTCTTCTTAGCAAAGACAATGGTGTTACATGGGCATTCAAAGGATATCCACAAGATAAAAAGACTAGTAGGAATTTTAACCAGAATGAATGGTACCGGTGAAGAAGTTGGACGAAAATTTAAACCAATAATGAGATTGGAAGCTGAAAGAACCAGAATAAAACGACAAAAAACAAGTAACTGGAAACGATGACAATGTAGCCATAAAGCGCGAACCTGGCCGGAACCCGGCCCGGGAGATCAGGGGTCAAGCAGAATTCATATTAGCTCGGCTAGAGGAGCACCAGAAAGAAACGAATCGAAAAATTGCCAAGGCTAGACGATACCTGGCACAAGTAAACGCAGACATTGCAGAGGGCAAAATACCCAGCACGGATGGGTATGCTCCCAACTACAATGTCTCGTTCGAGTTGGATGACCCAAGACTCCGTGGCCAGACCGAAGAAATGAATGTGGTGGTCCCACGGAGAGTCCTTCCCCGCGAGCTAAGAAACGTAGAGGAAGAGCCGGACCATCGCTACGACCATTCATATACACGCAGCCGTCCAAGCCAAAGATGTGATAGCAGTGGAACTAGATTCAACCGACGCTGACTTTAATGACGCTTGTGTTATCATCAATAAATAATTGATATACGTTCCTAAATAATGTCTTAGACTGTTTGCGCCAATGTTTTCTTACAAAATTAAGATATCTTTAGCGATACGAATTGGTAAAATAGATGTTGACTAGGGTGCGGATGGTTGTGCGACAATTTAAAAATTAGTTATGATATATAATGGAAGTAAACAGCATAATTTACATTTAGACATGAACTCGGTTCAGATTTTTCAACAAAAGCTACACAAAGTCCGCACGGCCAACAAAAATCTACGACAGCAAATAATACAACTCAACCAGGAAATTCAGCAACTTAAGGCCTCCTGGATTGAGCCAGGAAAGGCCAAGATTATCTATCAAAAATTGACAGCAGCACAGTGAGGGTGGGCTGAGGAGAAGCAGCTCACCCAGTCACAAAAGATACAAATACGCGGCCTTGAGGTAGCGTTATCGGTGTGCCAGGAGGGCAACGCGGTAACCTACCCACTGGTATTCGCTCCAGCGCAATTGGCCTACCGGGAAGCGACGTCTGCAACGATGCCTGCCACTCAAACACCCAAGCATAGACCGGGAAGGTCCGAACGAGCTAAATGCCGTGCTGCGAAGACATCGAAATAATAAGTTGGAACTATTTGTACTGGCTATCAATAAATGTTTGTTTGAATTAATCCCTTTAAATTATATGTCAGTAGTAATAAGATAAAGCTACCAGAAGATCAGAATGTAAGAGTTACCATATAAGTGAGGGACCAGTAAAAGTAAACCGCACACGTACCTTCTAACGGTAGTGCGTTGAACCCAGTTTGAAGTCGGGCCAGAGTAGTTCCCATGTGGCGCTCACCTTTGGCGACCTCAACACCAATGATTGTATCACCAATGTTGCCTAGCGATGGGTAACCATTGGGGGCAAGAAGATACTTACATCTGGGGTCGAGGTTATTGAACCGTAAACCCCACAATTTTATATTTTTTGATTATGTCTTTCTCGCATTTTAGAGTGGTTATTTAGTGTTTATGGGTCTGATTTTAAATTTACCTGTTGTGTTTGCGTGTTATTTCCAATCCATTCAAACAAAATTTTGTGCTAGCCCAACATAAGTTCAAGAAAACTTTGATTCTAAAATAATGAAACACTTGCAGAATCAAAGATTTAATATATTCTTTTATTTTATTCAAAAGTATATTATAATAAAAACTGGAATTACAATGTAAAAATATATATTTTTTCAATTAAACAAAATTACTATTAATTTAATTAATCAATTTGTTTTTTTATATTCATTTTTACAATAGTTTAATTTCAGTGATTTAATTTCATATGTTATAAATTACTTATATTTTAATTATTCATGCAAATTAAATATTTTAATTAGAAAATTCTTAACAAAAGTATCCAAAATTAATAAATAATTTAAAATTCTTCATATTTCCAACATGAAATTTTATCGAAGAATAATTATATATCCTCTATTTATATTGTCCATTCTTTTAATATATCTTTTTTATATCGGACAAGAAACAGTTACAGATATCAATATTCCTATCGTGGAAAATATATCTCCTAAAACATTTATCAGTAAAAGTGTTAAATGCACTTTAAATTATAGCTTGAATATTGAGCATGATAAAGAATTTCAAAGAATTGATAATAATCAACCAATTTCAAAAGGATATGTATATAGTGCATACTATGATAATAGACGAACAAAAAAGGTTGTAATAATCTCTGTTTTGGATAAAAACATTAGAAATTTTTATTGTGTCGTTTGGTTTTCATTTAATTCATCAAGAACAATTAAAGCAAACGTAATTTTTATTCCCGAAGGTTCTGCCCGCCGGTACATGGCTAGTATAATCAATTGCCCACTTGGACATTCGGAAATTCCTATTTTTGTATCGGTAATTGAAAAAGAGTGCGATTTGATCAGTAACATGGTTAAAGTGAAATCAATTCCAAATCAAAACCTCAATAGAACGTTTTCGGTTTGTGTCACGCCTTTCAATTTAAATTACAACAAAATCGACCAGTTAATCGAAATGGTATCTATTAATCAGTTTCTTGGAGCGTCACAAATATATTTTTATAATTATTCAACCGGCAGAAATGTCGAAAAGATCCTAGAAAAGCTCAGAATTCTAAAGTTTGTCACAATTATCCCTTGGCATTTACCAATGAGAGTCCACGTTTGGCCAATTCCACCGGGCTATGAAGAGGAGGTGAAATATTTCGGCCAAATGGCTATGCTCAACGATTGTCTCTATCGCAATATGGGCCGTTATAAATATGTCGCATTTTCCGATCTCGATGAATTTCTGATCCCTCGGCAACACAGAAATTGGACAGAATTATTCACGGAAATCATTGAAAAGAAATATGCCAATTCGAAAGCTTGGATGTTTAGAAATATTTTCTTCAAAACCGAATGGCCAAGTGATCCGGAAATGGAGTCAAACAAAACGATTACCGATTTAAAAGCGATGAGTCTGCTGAAAACTCGCCGAGAAAAAACCATTTACGAACCGAATTCGAGATCAAAAATGATAATTGATCCTTTGGCTGTTGATGTAGTCGGAGTTCATAACGTTTGGTCTTTCCAACCGGGCGCTTCAATGGGAATTTTGAGCCCCAATGAAGGACTGTGCCATCATTATCGGTTCTGGGATGGCTTAGGGGAAAAGGAATTTGTCGTTGATAAAAACATATTCCGCTTGCGAGAAGACCTTGTTAGGATATTCAAGAAAAATCGTGAAAAATTAATTTAATTATTTTTCTGTTACATAATATATTTTAATTTTACTTTTTCTAATGAATTTCTCTGTATTTGTTATTTATTCTGCTGAAATGTTTGTCAGTAGATAATTATTAATAAAATTTATAAATCAATTTTAATATTATTAATTATATCGATCAGCAAGTTTGGAATTGCCAGTAGAATTAATTATTGAAGATAAATAATTATTCCGGTTTGTGTTTTTAGTTAATGAATTTTTTTAAATTTAATTATAACATTTTTGTACGCTCTAGATAAGGCAAAGAATGAAGAACTAATTGACAATTATCAGGAAGAAGTTGAAGGACAAAATTTAGAAATTAGACGAATAATAAATCAATGATAGCGGCCGAGAGAAATGGTAAAGGCATAAAGGAGTAGCCGAAAATGAAAACGAATGACTTAAACAACAGTTTAAAACGAAAAGAGTATGGTAACAAAAAGATCATGAGCCGAAAAGAGAAAATTTGCAATGGAATTATTTGAAGATTACTGGAAAACAGAGAGTAAGAAAGTTAGACAAACGTACATACAATCAAAAAGATTAAACCGAACATACAAAAGTCTTGAGAAACGTGCGATTAAACCAAATCAAAAATTTTTAAGAATTAAAAAACAGACTGAAAATACTTTGAAGAAAAGAATTCGCAAACTAGAAAAAGTAAACAAAAAAGAGAATAAACGATAAAGATCAGAGATTATTAACTATACTCTAATTCAGAGGTAGATTGATAGGATCAGAAATCCTATTAATGGGAATGCTGTCCAAAGAGCCAATACCAAAAGCGAACCAAATATAAACTAAAAATTCGAATTTTGATAAATAAGTGTCGATCGAAAAGAAAAGACAAAAGTTCTCAATCTTACAACCAATAACAAAATCATCAAAATTGAAAATGCCACAAACCAAATTCCACAACGAATTGACAATGCAAACCCAAATCCCAATGTCAAAGAACAACCAACTAGTCAATGACATTAATGATATTTCCAATACCAGACGACCAAGATTCCGACCGAGAGCTAAAGACTTGCGTACAAAAGTGTCAATTAACTCGTATCATCATTACTTCATAGATTTCCGATCACCTTATGTGATCTATGCTTGTCTTGAATTTGACCTTTTGTGCATTTTATTAATGTAGAAAAAAGTATTATGAGATGACGCATGTAGACTAACCTCTGTTGGTTAAGCCTATGATTTGTGACGCGTAATTTTAACGGCCCCATAAAATAATTAATTAAAGTAAATTAATATGATTTTGTTATGGTCCTAACCGTTATACACAAAGCAAGCATATATCAAAATTAAAAATCTCAAAACAAAGTAATTAATTAATTTAAGGCCAACCTATTAATCAACAGTCATTCAGCTGATATCAAAATAATGGGCTTCCTAGGATTATGATAATAGACAGTAGGTACACGTGTGCCCCATGGACCAGTATGAGTTATCGCGCGGATGTACCCCCGCCCCCTCCAAAATTTAAAGATTTTCACTTCAGGAACAATAAGTTTTCGCGCATCTGGCTGATCGGTTATTGTGCATCTGAACTGATTATCACACACCTGGCTGATCGGTTATCGCGCATATATTGATTTTAAGTTGCAGTTAATGTTTTAAAGTGTAATTATTGATTTAAAAGTGCAAAAATTAGCAAACTGCATTTCTGACTCTAGTCAGAGGTAAATCTTGGTTATTCCTAATATATTGTCGAGAGATCCGATATGAAAAAGATGTATTCGATGACGACACACAAGAACATTTAAAAAAGTCTAGGAAAACATTTCTTTTTGATACTATTTTGCGATTTTTAAGGAATCTTTTTAGGAACATTGAGAACGCGACATAATTTGTCGAGACATCCTTCATGAAAAAGTTGCGTCTTGGTTCAACTAAGAAGATTCTGAAATAAAATCCTCGAAAAGTTTCTTGGTTCTCCCAGGAATTAAGAAAAGATAGAATCAATCGATAATTATCAGAAATTTGGCTATGTCCGAACGGACTTTGCCAAAATCTCACCATAGTTATTTATGAGAGTTCAATCTTATCTATTTGTTGAAAAATTCAATAAAATCTATTGGCATTGAGGTTCGGAAACTGAAAATGGTTTGACTCATTTTGAATTTTGTAAAGTTCAAATGAATATCATAAAAGGATTTGATAAAGATTGGACAAAACGTTTACAAAAACGAGATGTAATCATCATTAACGATTTATATCAAGAATCCAACAAAGAAAAGGAATTTAATAATTTCGAGTCATGTTGGAGTTACAGTTATTTTTATAACATAAAATTTGTTTCATCAAGGAGATCATGGACGCGTAATTTAAATGGGCATTATCTAACAGTTTTTAAAAACCCTAGAGATGCAACAGTTATTGACTTTCTAGCCAGACAAGCATATCCTAACAATAGGAAATTTCTTCTCGAAGCATTTCAAGATGCAACAAAAAATCCCCACGGGTATTTATTTATAGACTTTACTCAAAAATGTTCAGATGATTTACGAGTACGTACAGATATATTTAATAAAAACGGTGCAACAATATATAAACAAAGTTAAACAAAAGAAGAATTCAAATAATGTTGTTTCAGAAAATAATTGTCAAACCTTCAAAGAAAAGAAATTTAAAGAATGTAATTAAAAAACGAATAAAGAGAAAGATAGGCTTTAAATTCCTTCTAAAACTAGTTACAATGAACCCAAAGAGTTTTGATGGATTCGGAAAATGGATTTGAAGGAAATGATTCCATATTCGAGTATCAACAAAGGTTACAAGTATATTTTGACTTGTATTGATGAATTCAGTCGCTTTGCAAGAGCTATTCCTGTTAAATCCAAGCTGATGTTAATTTTTATTAATTAATGGATTTATTGCTCCTCAAAAAATGTTTCTATTGGTGGGTTACTGGGTTTTGCCTTTTGTTTAAACCACCTTGTTGTTGCGCCTGTAACGCCATACAAATATTACTTCGACTACCACTCGGCACCCGTTGCTAGGCAACGTTGGAAATGTGTTCGAGTGCTTGGATTGTCCGCAAAAAGTGAGCATCATTACTAATACTGTAATTGCTCGGACAACCCTCGGGTTCAATGAGCTATCGTTAGAAGACCTATGCTCGCTTTATTCTGTCCCTTGTGTGAAAATTCAAAATCCATGCTGACCAGTAGCAGGGGTACACTATTTTCGATGACCCAAAGAGAGTATTCACGACTTTCCGACGACCATTTCATTTACAATCATATCCGGAACATACCATTTTAGATTTAATCACAATTAAAAAAGAGAAAAAAAAAATAATAAAAAAAAATTTAAATAATAATTAATAGGTCAGTCAGTTAAATCGCTTTGTCCAGTAGCCGTGCGGCTCTGCGGCGGGCACGTTCTTTGCGTCCCGGTCGGTGACTGCTGGATGGGACGGTTGGAGAATTTTTGGCCGGTGTGGAATTGTGGATCTGATTCTGGTAGGGCAACTGGGATGGGGCAAAGATAAGCGGGTAAGTTACCGCTTGCCCCTCCCGGCTTGCAGCCAGGGCGACTTCCAGCCCTCGGATTTGTGTCCGGAGACTCTGGTTCAACTGACGCAGCTGTTAGGCGTTGGTAAATGGACTTTAGTCTGGCTGGGTCCACCCAGGTAGATTTTACTTGCTGCACCTCCTTGGTGAGTTGAATGATCTGTCCGTAGAGCGATTGGTTGTCCTGCTGGGCTCGGGATAGTTCCTGTTGCAATAATTGAGTAGGTTCCATGGCTAATACAAACAAGGTTAAGTATGGTGATTCATGATAAGGGTACGATCGCGCCGTATTAGCGTTACTTCAAACAAAATTCGTACTATAATGACAAAAAAAGGTTTTATCAGGTAGAAAACAACTAACGATAATTTACAAATTTTTATCCTAAATATTGATAAACGAATAACACAAAATCACAATTTACCAATTTAATTTTTAATTATTTATAGACAAATAGTAAAATGAAAATCAAATCGTCACAAATAAAAAAAAATGGATCTTCTTTAGGGGAATCGGCTCGCCACCCACTCTTCGGGTGTGTAGCCTGAGATCGCCATTGTGGGCCTTTTAGTGTTGCGGGTCCGGGCCGCAATGTTTGGTGGGATCTGATCCGGAAGGATCTGGTGGGGGTGCCAGTAGGAGTCAGCGATCCGACCCGCCAGAAAATCTTCCTCTACATTCGCCAGATGCTGGCGAGCTCGGGTCACCTGCGAATTCATGCCGCGTTGTTGTGACACCAGGTTCTCCAATTGTTGTAGGGCCTGCTGATAAATTTCTTCTGACGGGCTCCATTGGGTGGACATCCCTATTCCCAGATTATCCCGGTCGAGGAATTTCGACGGAGGGAAATCGGGACATCTTTCTTGCCGGTATTGGGCCCAAGCCCATCTCCAGCGATCTGCGAGAGAAATTGTGGAGTTGATAGCTAAAAGTAAATATCATCAACGGGGTATCCGCCTATGAGAACACCTTTATAAATCGTCATGTTTATTACTCCGTTGCTGTACCCTGGTGTCAAATATTGGTCCGCAAATTATTACTTCCAACAAAAAAAATTTTCATTACACTATGGTATTTTCTAAATCATCTTTTACTGTCATCCGTCTACGTACCAAATTATGATGTATCGAATGGGAACCTCAAATTTAAGCGTAAGCTCCTTCACGAGTTTTCCGGGAATCGTTGGTCGAAAATTCCTATCTCCTTCCACGTCTTTACTGCCATCATCTCAAAACTGGGGATACTATGAAGGTCAAATAGGTTCGAACTTTAGTTTGGGCGTGGAGTCAGTAGTTCCCAGCTTTCTACTCTGCTAACGACTCGAAAAATTTGTTTGCGGCTAAGGGGACTTGGTTTTGTTGTTTACCATCTGTGGTTTTGGTGAGTTAATTAATTTACGTGAAATAGGCCACTTATTATACTTTGTAAAACCATTTAATGATATTAATATTATACATTATAGATAAAATCATCCAATGACATCAGTATTATACATTATAATTAAAACCATTTAATAATATTAATGTTATACATTATAAGTAAAATCATTTAATGATATCAGTATTATACATTATAATTAAAACCATTTAATAATATTAATGTTATACATTATAAGTAAAATCATTTAATGATATCAGTATTATACATTATAATTAAAACCATTTAATAATATTAAGATAAAGAAATAAATGACATGAATAAATAAAATTCGAAATAAATTACCAGTAGTTGCAGAGGCCAATTCCCCCGACCCTTCTTTTCCCGAGAACATTCCCGATTTCATCGAATTTAGCGAAGATTCCATTATCATAAACTTTCCAATAAGAACAATCGATTTATCTCAGAGAATTCTCAGGATACTAGAAATGTTTAGATTAGAAATTGTCAATCGATTGTCGCGTTATAATTGTTTATATTATTGGCACTATTCGTAGGTGGGTTGTATATCCTGCCGGAAATGTCGGAATCAGTAAATATGATTATTGTGGAATTAAATGGTCAATGATCGACTATTCAAAACTTGGTAACTATTGATTTTCGGCGATTATCGATAATTCGAAATTTTATCACGTTTACATGATTGGGTAAGTTTTTTGTTCTATCTATCAATTTTCTTAACGTTAATAGTTCTTTTTAGACGATGTGGTATATCTCCGTTTGGTCTGCCGAGAGTGATTTTTAGAAACAATTCGCATTTATGTTATTCAGGTCAATGGAAATTATTTTACCTAGTTGTATCAGTGCTACACATTCGGTAAAGGGTTATTAATTTATTTTCGCACAATTTTGTTGCAGTTATAGGAGTTCGGGAGTTCATCTTACGCGAATTTGTGGATGATTATTTTGATACGTTTAATGGAATAAATTGCTCTGCTCGACGAGTTTTGGTTTATTGCTTTTCTCGACTTAACTGACCCCAATGATATTCATTTTATTTCTACAATTATATTTAATCAAATTCCATTATCCTATGAGATTATTCAGAAAAAAATGCGTTTACTCGTCATACTGGGGAATGTACTTTGACTTGGAGTTAGGCTATTGTACTGAAATTATTGGGTGAGTTGGGTTCAAGTATTATAATTAGGTATTAATCGAGTTTTCCCTCAATTATTTAATTAATTTATGATTCCCTTTTTTTTTAAGTCCATATTAATTATCAATTTATGAGAAAAATAATCATTTGATTACATAGCGGCATTGCGTCGGACTTGATTTAATGTTTTACGTTACTAGGGGTTTGAAACTATTTATTTAATACTGATTATAAATCTACAAATTTAGGGTTCAATCGAATTTATCAATTTATTCCATCTCAGATTAATAAATTTAATTTATCAACGATTTCATAATAACTTATTATCAACGATTTTATTTTATTTCATAACAACGATTTCGTATTAATCTATTCCCCGTACCATTTCCCTTTAATAAGCCTTAGGCGCATATTGTGTTTATATTATATTTAATGAGTGCCACTGGACTACTCGATGTGATGATTTTTAGCCGTGTGTATAATGATTTAGATCGAATTTACAGAAATGAGAAACAAGGAAGCAGTCAAGAGACTTCTTCCTTATTTCTCCTTTCTTCTATACGGAATAATATTGACGTTCCAACCCCTGCGTTCCGCACGCCGGGTCTTCACGAGCACAGATCATTGGCGATTTTCCACGCGCTTACACGAGTCTGCATTGTATATTGATTTTACTAACTTGCGATGTGTCTTGGCTGTGGGCCGGAAAAATTTCGACAAATTAATTAAATAAATGCATGAAAAAACAATTTTAAACATTATAAATATTTATTAATGTATATTAAAAGTAAAATACAAAGTTACCATAACAATCCATTCCAATAAAATTTTCATAAAAAATACATCTCCCCCCACGCCGACGTCCAAGCAGAGCTCTACCGAGGTTGCAAGGAGGTGACGTGGAGAGAGAGTTCCAAATAAACTATCTCTCACCTAAAAATTCGAATAGATAGAAGTTCAAAATGATTTCAAAATGATTCTAAAACAGTTAAAATTTGGTTTCAAAAGTGTTAAATTTTATGTGAAAATGTATCGGTATTTATACCTATTTTCGGTATTTATACCTAACCTCGCATGTTAATTTTGATGTAGTAAAACAAAATTCGACCTTGTTATTTTCTAGTGTATTCTATTCTTTATTTTTATTATTTTTTCATTTATTTTTTATAATTTTTTATTTAGGATTTTTATTGAATTATTTCTAATTCAAATTTTTTGATTTAAATTTCATTTTCATGAACTTTTATTGATTTATCAATTTTCGGTCGAAATTGTTGGGTTTTCATGTTATATTTGTATTTGTATCGTGCGAATCTTGTTGCATTTTGTTATTATTTTAATTTATTTTTATGTTTATTATTTTATATGTAATTTTCTTTTTTCTCATATTTGATAGGGTTTAATTGATGTTTTAATAGGTTTATTTTAAATTTGCATGTTATGTTTGCATGTGTGTTACCGATTCATTTAAACATTTTCCAAGGCCGTTTATGTTCTGGCCCAACACTATCACAATTAATATCATATTCACCTTTGTATAGATTCCTATTCTTCGTCAAACATAGTAAAAACATTTCTGTTGGTATCAATGTTAAATATATTTTTATGATCGGTTTCACTTAAATTTTATTTTTATGGTCTCCTTCAAATTTGTGAGTCGTCTGTGGTCCCCTGTTAGTCAGGTTATCGTTATTAAAATCTTTATTTTTATTGGTTTGTATACCTTGAAGTGGGATCTTATCTAATTCGTTTAGGTATTTTTAGTTCGCCTTGGCATCTATGGTTTTAATTTTTCATTTAATTGAATTTATTATCCAAATTGCAACTTTAGTTTATTATTAAATAGATCTAGATATCAGTATCTTTTCAAATTGTCCCTTACTTTTAAACGGAACAGCTAATTCGCGCCTTTCCCAAAATTATGAGCTTTTCTGATTTTAATTTGGAACTTATCGCTTTGCTATATTCAAGCCATAAATCTAATTTAATTCTTTAGGAAAGCGTGATTTTAGTTACTCTACGTTTTAAACATTCGATTTTAGTTATAAGAGAATTTCGCTGCAACAGTTTTAAGTTATTCCCCACTTCCCGTATCTTTATTTGACCTTGGGGTATTGATTCTTATCGTATTATAGTCAAGAGTGCCCACTGGACTACTCGATGTTCAGTATTTTAGCCGATTTATGTAATTCAGTTTAGGTCGATTTTTCTGACTTTGGGTGAAAGACGAGCAAACCTTTAAGAGCTGTTCCCTGATCTCAATCCACCACTTTAAAATATCATTTTACGTTCAAATTCACCGTTTACGAATCCGTTAAGTGTGTCTGGTGACTTGGCTGTGGGCCGGAAAAATTTTCGATATAGTTTCAGTTATAATATACTAGAATAATATTAGTGCTCAAATACATATATTTCATCACTGGTAATAATTACATTCATAAGCATAATCATAAGTCATCATCAAAAATGGATACATTTATAGTTATAATCATTCAGCAATAATTTCTCACTTCGTTTTACGTGAGTCCTTGCACAAAGTTGGTTCTGTAAAGAAAATTTCTCTCACACAAGCTTCCTGTATCACACAAAAGCGCTTCAGTTCAAGAATAATATTTTTGGTAGTGAAAAACTGTAAGAGCTTTCACCAGGAAAAAGTGATTAAAATTATGAATTGGTATATATACCTATTTTGTGACCCTAACCTTGCATGTTATTTTTAGTGTGATAAAACAAAATTTGACCTTGAATTTATTTGTAATATCTACTTCTAATTTTATTGTTTTTCTTGGATTAAATAGATGATTTATTTTTATTATTTGAATATTTCAAAATTTAAAATAATTTTTTTTTAAACCAGTTTTATTCGTTAAAATACTGGTTTTATAAATTAATCTATTTTCGGTCAAATTCTCATGTTCTCGTGTTGTTTTTATGTTAATTTTGCGCGGTTCTTGATGCATTTGTATATAATTTTTTTTTTACTTTTGTTTTTTCAATTTTCAATTTAATTATATTCTTCCTCATATTTTAGGGTGTTTTACTTGGTGTTAAATAGGTCTGATTTTAAATCTGCATTGTTGTGTTTGCATGATATTTCCGATTTATTTAAACAAACTCGGTCTTGGCCCAACAATTTATATAATTACTGTTTCTTCACTAAATATTTTTCTTTTGTTCATATTTTTCTTATTCATTTCTAAAAAACAAAGTTAATATTTATAAAAACAAAATAAAGTCTTAATTCGTATAATATAAAATTTGTATTGATTTCTAAAACTGTAAATAATTATTGTTTTGTTTGTCAACATTAAACAAATTCAGTTAAAGTTGATAAATTTAAATGAATATAT
Organism: Schmidtea mediterranea; assembly: GCA_022537955.1. Lineage (NCBI taxonomy): Eukaryota > Metazoa > Platyhelminthes > Tricladida > Dugesiidae > Schmidtea > Schmidtea mediterranea. The sequence goes on from CM039680.1 coordinate 211,632,371, forward strand.
TCATAGGTTACATGAAATATTCTTATCTTTATATATAATCAAATTATTGCCATGTAACTGTAAATAAATATTGTTTTGATATTCAACATTATATAAATTCAGAGTTGATAAATTTTTATTAAACATAAAATGAATAAAACCAAATATTTAATCACGATTTTTATAAAACATTGTTTTTGTAATTTCATTGAATGTTCCCAGTTTCCGTTTTCTTTGATCCAAAGATAAATTTTAGATATTTCTTCTACTGACCACTTTAAATATTTTTGGTGTTCATTTGACCTAAAGTAAGAATTTTTCTAATATATATCAAATTAACGATAATTTTAGGTCAGCAAATACCCTTCTCAAACATTGAAACCAACACATTTTAAAATGTTTTTTCTTTTTCCCTCAGTATCAGGAGATAGAATTGGTGAGAAATCAGTGGAACATTGAGAATCTGCTTCTTGTATAATTTCTTTCAAACATTGTACTATTTGATCATCACTTCAGTAAACGAGCCCATTTACAATTGTGATTATATAATCATTCATTGTAAACTTTAAGTAATAATATAATGAAATACATATTTTTATGCAAGTGGTGGGTTACAGGGTTTCGAATCTTGCTTAACTTTATGGTTACCCCAGTAACGCCATACAAAGTGATTCTAGCTGCCACTTGGCACCCGTTGCTAGGCAACGTTGGTAATGTGTTCAAGTGGTGGATTGCCCGCAAAAAGTGAGTGCTAATACTATAATTGCTCGGACAATCATCGGGTTCACGAGCTGTCGGTAGAAGACTTGTGCTCGCTTAGCTCTGTCCCATGTGTAAGAGTGTTCATGATCGAATGTGGAGAGATGGTTGTAAGTGTTCCGATTAACACCTGTACGTACTTATATTTAAGAAATGATTTAACTGCAATTAATTTATTGGAATCAACACAGTAGAGACTTAATGCGAGTTAATGAGGTGGGTTGGCTGCTCGGCGTCAAGCACGCTCTTTGCGTCCTGGCCGACGATTCATGGGTTGGTTAATAGGTTGATCCGCTAGCTGAGGGTTTTTCGGCGTCATCTGGGACGGGGCGAATACGAGCGGGTATGTTACCGCTTCCCCCTCCCGACAGACTGCTAGAGCGACTTCTAACCCTCGTATTTGCGTACGCAGGCTCTGGTTGAGCTGTCGCTCCTCTGTCCAGCCCTTCTGTGCTGCGGTCAGGCGGTGGTACAATGTCTTTGCCTTCCCCGGTTCCTTCCAGGTTGCTCTAATCTGTTGGATTTCGCGGGTCAATTGAATAACTTGGGCGAGTAATTCCTCATTTGCTTGTCTTGAGTGGTCCAATTCAGTCTGTAAGATTCTTAGGGAGGACATCGCTATAATTAAAAAGATCATTTTTATTTAGGATAGATCAAGTTAAATAATCGTTTATTTCATCAAACAAATCACAAATAATACTAGTTATACGAGGAAAAAGTGACACACAAATTTCTAATAATTTTAATCAGTCGCTACATCAACTTATCACTGTTAGTTCATTCGTCGGGGCAATATCTCTTTAGGCTTCGTTTGAGGGCTTCCACAGTATATGGTCGTCGGGTGTCTCGAACTGGGCGAGGTGGATGGGCGACTGCGATCCGCCCGGCAAGGATGTCCTCCTCCACGTTTGCGAGATACATCCTCGCCTTGACCACTTGCAAATCCACCTGTTCCTGCACCCGCTCCCATCGGGTGAGGAGGTCTCGTGCGTTGGTGTATATCTCTGCCGCTGGGTACTGTTGTCTATCGAGTCCATAAGGGTTGCTATTCAGACCCAGCGCCCTCCAAGTGGCAGGGTACGGCCACGGTTGCTGGATTTTTCCGAATATGTCTGTCCTCGGGGGTGACCCCTTCCGGCAAGGCGCATCGTTCAATTGGGTATCCGTCCATTCGAGTGACATGTTTGACTAAAATAATGCATTATGATCAGCTACTGGCGTACGATGAACGAAGAAATAAAACGAATTATTCAACTTGTTCGCGCGATTTTAATATCCGACTCGCTAATGCCTAGGTTATTACTGTTGGGCTTACGTATTGCTCAATGCTATGTTGCTGAGACAAGTCGAAACCTACGATCGGTTAAGTACTGTTGTTTGTCAAATTAGCGATCCAGGTTGAATGGAACTCATACAGATGTTATTGGTTACCTAACATTGGCTTTCGTCGACATTTAAATTACCGTTGGTGATATACCTAGTGTCTATATTTGTTAAGAACTAATTCAACCAAGTTCGATGGGTACGAATGGGTTATCATGGGTCTTTGCATCCTGCACTTATTTATCAATTTTTAACTAAAAATTTTCGTTTTCATGATATTAACATTTATTTGATCGGCTGTTGGAAATTACTGACTAGAATATTCATATTAATTTAAGTGACCATATTCCTTAGGGTGGCGGCATCCGCATCCGTTGCAAATTTTGTCGGTGTTTACATTTTGGTTCTATATGCTATGCCGACGGAATTCCCGGATCACGCGAATCCGTTTAATTTGGCGGTACGATTTCCGGTCTAATATTATTATCAGCGGGTCAATTAGCTAAATGGATACACTTCCGTTTGGTAAATTAATAATCTGTGTTTATTTAATCTACTTTTCATTTTAGAATTCATAATCCACAAATCCGATGAAGTTTGACCAACTCGATTATAGTAAGTTATTAATTTATTGGGACACATTTCATTGATGGATTCTAGGGAAAGCTCTTGCGTCCACCGAAGTTCTTAAGGTGAGTTCTAATGTATTTGGAGTTTTCGTCTATGTGGGACTTAGTTATGTACTCATGGTCTCCTTAAAAGTTCTTTGGAATTATTTTATGCGATGTCGGTAGTAAGTATCCAACGTTGATGTGATATTAATATAAATTTCTCTAATTGTTTAATCATTCTTAACGTTTTATATTTACGACAATTTTGTAATTCATTTTAATTCGCGATTAATTGAGGCTAAATTGGAGGCTACTTAATTTGATATCTTGGTTTAGAATATGTAAACTTCAGCGACAATTTTATCATCTTTATCCTGCAGGGATTTCATATTAATCCTCTCCTATCTCCTCAACCATGATATTAATTAAATTTTTAGTAACGACGAATTTTACAGTAAGGCTCTCATCTTGGCGAATTACCAGTTTAACTTTGCTTGATGGATTCGTACCTATTTTCCATTAAATCTCTCATTTTTGTATTTAGCCCACTAACTAATCTATAATCTAATTTATTTTGAGTACATTAGTTTCAATCATTGGATTACTTTATTCTTAATCGATGGGTGTTTTACTTTAAATCTTTGGGTCATTTATTCGGTAAATTTCTTTATTTTTGATCAACAGTTATTTATCACTGAATTCTCTAGCTTTACTTTGAATCTATTAGGTTGGAGGATTATTCTAACCAAGGTATTATTCTGCTTAATTAAATTATTTCAGGTTTTTAATCAATGAATCGAAACTTTACAATATTTATACTCAAGGGTTTATACGATTTTTATCAAGGATGGTTTTTCACGTTTACTCCAATGACTTTAATTTTCCTCATTTTTAATTAGATATAGTCGATGAAATACTCATTCTTATTTGATAATCCTTTTAACTTTTAACTCGTGACCTAATTCAATCGCTGGTTTCTACTTAATTCCCCCTTCAATTTTATTATAATGACTTATCAGTGGAATGCTTTTCGCTACCTTGATTTTAATTAACGATTTAATTAAGGGGTTCCACACTCTTATTCAAGGAATCACTTTACTTTTAATCGATACGGTTCATTCATTGAAATCTATGAATTCGATTCGTAATTGCCTCCATTTTTATCGGGGATTGATTTTTGATTAGATCAATGCATTGCTCGTTCTTATTCGAAGATTAAATTCATTTTATCGAAGCGAATTATAATGATATACTGATGCAATTGTTTGCCATTACCCTAATTACGATCTTATATACTATGAATTATCTCTACACGACTTTTAAGCCATAACCACTTTACTTTTCTTTACTCATAATTAATGATCGTTTTAAGTTTTATTAATAATCGCAATTTAATCGAATTCAAGGATTTCAAATGAATTTTATTTCGGCACATTAATTCAAGGACTATAACAACGATTCCATTTAATTTAATCCCGTGCCCTTTCCCTTTAATAGGCCTTAGACGCATCTTGTGTTTATATTATATTTACTGAGTGCCCACTGGACTACTCGGTGTGATGATTTTAAGCCGTATGTAATATAAATTTAGGTCGATTTTTTCAGAATTGAGAAACGAGGAAGCAGCCAGAGACTCCTTCCTTATTTCTCGCTTCAGTTATAGGGATAAAGATTGACGTTACGACCGCTGCGTTGCGCACGCTGAGTCTTCACGGGTACATATCATTGGCGATTTTCCACGCACTTACATGAATCTGCACTATGTAGATTTTACTATCTTGTGTTATGTGTCGGCTGTGAGCCGGAAAAATTTCGACATTTAATATATGAAAATATATAAGACAATTTATGTATATTAATAATATTTATTAATTATATAACAATCAAACAAAATTACCCTCCATTGACCAAAATAACAAATATCATCATATTGCATCAAAATAACATAAAACAAAATGCCACTCTCCCCACGTCGACGCCGAGCAGAGCTCTACAGAGATGCAATGAACGCGACGTGGAAAGAGGGTTCCACCATAAATAATTCTCACCTAAAAAATTCTCGGTCTTCAAAATAATTTCAAAATGAAAAGTATAGTCTGTTTCGAAAAAACGGTTTAATGGTTTTCAAAAACGGTTTAAATCAGTCTGAAAAATGGTTTTTTGGTTTTTGGTTTTTGGTTTTTGGTTAAGTTAAATGTGAAAATGGATCAGTATATATACTTAATTTTCTCGCATGTGAAATTTGATGCAGTAAAACAAAATTCGACCTTGTTATTTTCTAGTAAATTCTATTCTTTAATTTTATTATTTTTTGATTTATTTTTATAATTTTTTATTTAGAATTTTTATTGAATTATTACTAATTCAAATTTTTCGATTTAATTTTCATTTTAATGAACTTTTATTAATTTTTCCATTTTTGTCGAATTTGTTGTGTTTTCTTGTTGTGTTTGTGTAGGTATCGTGCGAATCTTGGTGCATTTTGTTATAATTTTAATTTATTTTTATGTTTATTAATTTATATTTAATTCTCTTATTTCTCATATTTTATATGGTTTAATTGGTGTTTCCAGGTTTATTTGAATCTGCATGTTATATTTGCGTGTGTGTTACTGATCCATTAAAACATTTCTCAAGGCCGTTTACGTTCTGGCCCAACACAAGACTAATGCATATTTTGATTAGTTAATGTAAGATAAATATATATTTTAATTGGTTATTAGAATATGTATGCAATTATTTGATAAGATGATAAAATAAACAAATCGGTGGAGAGATGTGTGTATAACAATGTATGTATACAAACTTCATTTTATCATTATTTAGAAATGCAATGTCTAAATTCAGTGAGAAGGAAAATACAACCTTTAAACAGGTTTATATTTTCCATGACTACGAAATGCATTTATATGCAAAATCCAATAGAATAAATGGTGTTGAAGCCGATCGAAATAGTGAAGACATGCTACAATTATTGGATAGAAGAATTTGACGTGAGCAATTTTGATCGAGAAGCAATTACCACAATATTTGGTCGTATTCATAAACAGCTTTTAATTAATGAAAACGGATCATTCATAGGTGGACAATCTACAAAGTTACACAAAGAAAAGAAGCAAATTACATTTAAACAAAACTCTAAATGGAAATTTCTTATTCAAATACAGGGGTATAAAATAGCTCCAGCTGGTGTTATTTTACCAGTTTGGAAAATCATAAGCGGAAAACTCGTAAAAGATTAGTTGTATGTTAATATTATTTTAAACAAATGTTATATGTTAAAAATTCTTGTTGATATGATTCAATAATTTGGTTGTCATATTAAATCTTTTTTAAATTCAAATTATTTAATCAATAAATTTAACCATTAATGTTGGTAAATATTAATTACCGTGGACGAGTTCCAATGAAGGTTATACAAAATATGAAATTTCCTTCAGGCAAACCACAACAAATTATAGATAAAAATGATGATTATACAATAATATTTTTCAAGACAGGGAAATGTCGGACAATGGGTTGTCAAAAGCCTCTTGAAAGAATACATCATGATATTAAAGATGTTCAACTTCAATAATGTACAATCACTATCGATATCAAACAAAGAATTACCTTGCAACATTTTTCTTACAAAGCAAATTGTATATATTAACCAGAAATATTCCCTGGTTTGAGACTTGAAACTTATAAGCCCTTATGTGTAAATTTATTTTCCAGCGGGAAAATAGTTGTACTTGGAATAAAAACTCTAAATTATAATTGGATTTTCTACAAAATTGTAAATGATGTAAAAGATTTAATTGGTTCACTGAAACTATAAATATTTCAAACTTAAACAATCTCTTCATTTACAATTATTCAACTTCCAGAAATCGGTAAAATCTATTTTTTTTCATGTTTAATTATGTTGAGATTATCAAATCTAAATTCTTATTAAAATAGTGGTTGAGATTTATCCAGAAATCAAAGTTGATATAATGAATTGTGCTCCGGAAATTGCGCCCACAAAAATTGTTCATGCAACAGGAATTAATATAGAATATATCATTTTTCATCATAAATTTTTGATGCATAGATATATCGCCAAACGCAAATACTAAAAACTTTGAGTTGTCCTTATAAATGTCAAGAATGTATTAATTACAAAAGAAAACAAACAATAAATATTCTGGTTAACGAGTTGTATAAATATCAAGAACAATTATAGTTTTGATTTTAATAAATGTTTCATTGTTACTGCGTTGGCGTAAAAGTTTTATATCAAAATGGTTAATCATCTTATTAAAAATTTTCAGAGAATTTGAATTTCCCGCGCAAATAGTTTATTTTTAAACAAAGATTGAAATCCTCGTTATGAAATACTTCTAAAACAGAAAAATTAGTATTAATATCTCTATTCATGTGGGCTCTATATATAAATAAAACGAGCTTATTTAAACAAATATTCCCATTTCGCGCATTATACTAGACAACCGTACAAAGATTAGAGATCTCCATTCTAATCTCTTTCAGAAAGTTGAAAGTCCCGTTCAATTATCTTGAGTTTTCGATGAAGTGTCATAAATAACTATGTTGAAAATTTTCTAAGTGCATAGCTAAGAACCTAGCCAAATTTCTGAGAATTATAGATTGGTTTTACTTTTTTATAATTCCTGGAAGAACCAAGAAACATTTTGTTGATATTATTTCAGATTCTTTTTAGTTGAACGAAGACGAAACATTTTCATGAATGTTGTCTCGATTAATTATGTCGCGTTTCCAATGTTCCAAAAATGGTTCCTTTAAAAACACAAAAAGAGTATCGAAAAGAAATCTTTTCCTTGATTTCTGTATATAATCTTGATTGTCCTTAAAGAATACATCTTTTTCATTGGTTGGTTCCTAGACAGTGCGCGGTAACTAAGGGTGGCATAAAGAACTCACATCTATCTACTCTAAAATATTCATAAAACTTAGAACTAATTCAGCTTCCCTCTTAAAATTCCCTATCAAAATCTTTGAAAAAGGTGTTCAAATTTTGATTAAATATTGTCGATCTGGCATCGACTTATATATCACCGATTTTCACGTACTTTTTTGATGCGGTATAACAAACCGCCTATACGGTTTTACAGATTTAGCTGGGTTTTTTTTACTTGTCTGATTTTGAACTTTTATTTTTATTAATTTTTATCTATTTAGATTTTGATTTTTGTACTTATTTTCTAAAATTGAATCGTTTTCTAAATTTAAAGCCAATTAAGAAATTTTTCATGAGTATTTCTAGTCTTCATTGTTTATATTAATTTTTATCTTTTATTATTTCTATTAATTTTTATCTTTTTAGTCGTAAAATAGGTGTTATTTCATAATTTTTTTCACATTTAATTTTACTGCTGTAAATTTTATTATTTATCGTGCCAGATAAACAAAATTATTTTTTAGTTTTTGCCCAACAGTAGTTATAATTGGTTATGTATTTATTGTTGAAAAAATTATTAAAGATATAAATCAGTTATTTATGATATGGAATTTTGTAATTTTTTCTTAAACTAACGTTGCAATGTGATTGAATTATGCATGCATGAATTTGATTGGTTGATTTTGTGCATCAAAATAAGTGTATATACTAAAACATTTTATTCATTTGTTAGTTTAAAATGTCAAATTTATCAGGAAATGGTATCTTTTATTAAATTGATTATATTTTAACATTTATTTGTTTTAGAAAATCTGTTCCAAATTCTTTTCACTGAGATGGGCAAACTATATCCGGCTCTTTTAAAAGATTTAATCTATTGGGCACTATAGATTGTTCCATTCAGAATATGGATAGGCACTGGAATAGATGTAAATGTGGTACTAATAAATCATTTACAAACCTCGGATCAAGAGCTTGCTCCTGTCGATGTTCCATCGGTAAGCCAACATCGATGTGAAGGATGTACTGACAGAGTGAAAAATCATATCATTTGGTTGTTATGGAAGGAATTAAGAAAAGTTCACTTCTCATCAATTGTAAATTAATAATAAATATTTTTTGTAAAATCTTATTAATTGCGTTGGTACAATAAATGTATTATTTTTATTTGTTGGTAATATTTTAGGTAATACTTTAAATAAATTGTAATAGTATTTTTTTTTGTTAAATTATTTGCAATAGAAATCAAAGATATGTGCTATATGCATGTGCCGATTGAAGTTAATCAATTATATGCATTTAATTTTCTCAAAAAGTCAATGTTTTTCTGTAATAATAATAATAATAATGAATTTTATGAGAGCAAAGATAGAGCTAGTGAAGAGAGAAATTTGAACCAGTAAGCTCCGGATAAGCTGAGAATAAATCACGAGTAAAGCGTAAGTTTTTCAATCGTCAGCTAGTTATTTAAATAGTTATTCCTTGTGCATAGGGTCGGCCCTAACCCAAATGCCACCATAGGCAAAGCATACATTTTGGCGCCCTCTGAGCCTCACACGACTACACACCTGACACGGCAAAATTAAATGATGAACCAGCCAGTGATCCAGAACGTAAGTAACCCATGTTTTACCCATACTCAGTTATGTTTATGGTACTTTAAATTACAGTCAGCACTCTTTAATATGCATATGTTGGGAAATCATAAAACACTTACAATGTCAATAAGCTACCGAAGAATTTCTACTTCTGAGAAATCAAAGTGTAAATGTATTAAAAATACATTGAAGTAAGTTGAATTTTTAAAACTTTTTTGCAAATTTTTATTACAAAATATTTATGTTATTTTGAAATGTCTCAACTCCTCTAGTCTCTTGAAGTTTGCTTTTACATTAAGAATACTTATCTTGCTTTAACACTTGCAAAATTGCTTATAATATTTCCGTAATCTAATGTTTGGGCTAAATCTTTCTCAATAGACAATAAAGCTAGATAGTTAAATCTGAACTGTGTCATAGAGGCTCGGAGGTATGTTCAATAATTGTGCTAGTACTCCAGCAATGCTGAGAGAATAATTATTATTTTGAAAGTACAACATGTTGGTGGCACCCCGACAATTGAGCCCAATACAAAATAGCCCAGGCAAAAGAGCGCCGACATAAGAGCGTACACTAAAGATTGAAAAAGAATATTTAATAAATAGGAATAAGAAAATTAAATCAGATCAGAAGTCATCGTTTGATGTTAACTCTTTATTTTTTCTTTAAAAAACTAATTGTTCAGTTTCTTAAAAAAAACTGGTATATTCAACTGAACGTTTGCGGGCATCCTAACTATAATAGACTATCAACTGAAGTCCAATTATTCAAAACGCAATCTAATAACTGCGCTCTTATGCCGGCAGTCTTATCTCAGCGCTCTTTTGTCGCGCTCTTTTGACATGCGCTATTTTGACGTGTGCTCTTTTGACCAGTCTCCCACTGTGGTAATATTTGTATTTAAGAAATTATATGTAATGTGTTTTCTTTTTATTTAGTGCCCTGAAATCCGCTACATCCGTTAATGGTTATAAGGTTTTTGTTGCATTTTAAATCACCTCAATTCATATAATGTTATTTCAGCTTTATTTCACTCATCAGTTTCATATTTTTCTTAAAGTTCATCTTTAACATCTATCTTTAAATAATAAATAATTTAAATTAATTATTAATCTGGAGTCATTCATCATCAAGGCCCCCCTTAAAGACGTGACGCTTACGTTATGCATTCCTTGATAATTTGTCCCTAAATTATGGCGATATATTCGACAGACGTCCACGGTTTTACTTTTTCAAATTTAAGGGTGAAAAAATTAACAAAATACTCTTTGTATGGGATTCTATCAATAATTTCAAATATTAATTCTAATTTTAAAACGACAAGCATGTGCTTTGGCATCACACACACACATTTATGGTGAGTGTTTGTGTGCATCAACATTTGCTGGCATTTCATTGGCCAATGTCGGCATTAATCAAAGATCTTTGAATTTATCTGTGAATTTAAAATATGGTAAAAAGAATTGTAAAAAATGAAGCACTGAATAAAACTGTCAATAAATTAATGCAATTAAATAACCGAGAGACATCAGAAGGTTAATTAAATTCTGATGCCAAGATAATTGAATAAATTGTTCACATTGACCATTTGTTAGAGTTGACAAAGGTTTGCGATGAATTACCTGAGTATATCGAAACCCCCATCCCTGTTTGCATTACATTTTCACTTATTGGGGGTAAACTTGAATCAGAGTTTGTTAGCTAACTTGCCTTGATTATCAAATTCACCATCATTTAAGTCATGTTTGGCTGCTAGTTGCAAAAGTATTAGAAGGTTCTTTTGATCATGTAATCGGCAAACGTTTTACTGTTTATAAAAATTATCCTCCGAGAAATTTATGAAATTTGCTTTATTTCTTAAAGCATCTAATATATACTTTTAATAATCACCATTACTGTAATGGCATTACATCTATAATATCAACGGTAATGTGCTGAAAATGGATGACAATGGGAGGCGAATAATGCACCGAACTCTTATCATATAAGAAATAAATCAGCAACCTTATATTACAGAAGTATACAAACTCACTTTGATGCCATTTTTTGAAAATTTTTTGAGATACATAATTGAAAACAGCGATATAAAAATAAACTGCACCAAACATAATAAGAAATACATGCAAAATTAGACGAGATACAAACTTATAACAACTTTATTCTAGAAAATAAAAAAACATTTAGAATATATTTCTGAGAACTCTATTTTTAGTTTAAAATGAATAAAATATTTCCGAGGCATCTCAGACATTTCTGTCAAAAACACTTCCATTGCAAAGGTGAAAATATGATAAGCAGATACTGTTCGTCGCTTTCACGGAGCAGTTTTGTGGTTAGAAATAAAATACATTAAAACTGATCAATTTCGTTTCTCATGAAGCAATGGTAATTTATGAGTTTCGAAATTGATTTATTTAATTGTTAAAACTTTTATTATTTGAAATGGGAAATTTTGGAATAGTAAAAATTTAATGTTTTGTTTTACTGGATTTATTCTTGAAATTTTTTAAAAGATAATTTTGAATTTGTAGTATGTTAATTATGATGGCTCTATGCTAAATTTGAATTTCGGATTTGGAATAGGCATAGATCTATCCATTCAGAACGAGAAAGCTGTATGGGATCGTCAACTGTTTTGTGGATAATAAAAGAAATCGAAGCAATAATGAGATGAGATTTATTTTCAATGTGAGGCCAACTAATTGGGATTTACCCGGTAGTAAGATGGTTTATGATTTCAATTGAAGCTTTGTAAAGAATCATAATTGAAAATTGGGACGATTCATCTGCAGAAAACATAAGAGATAAGCTTATTGAAGTGAGTAAAAAATTTAAATATGCGGATCCATCTTGCGGAATATGGAATGTTAATAAAATTAAACCAGTGTCTTTATGATGTTATGAAATTGGAGTGCGTTTGGAAGTTGATGGTGATGTAATTCAAAACACTGCTTGGATCAGGAAAAGAATGATACAGGATTTTAGCGATATTCAAATATTTACGGACAATGTATCAGTCGTTCAGTGGGTTTCAAACGTTCTTTTTGGTGTTAAAAGACTACTCACCAAAGCAACTTCTGACCTCTTGATTCGTCGACGTATAGATTTAATTAAACATCTAGCTTAGATAAATTATGTTAAAGCAGAGCTAAATAAAGCAAATGAATTGACCAGAATACCATTCAAATGAAATCAAGAGATTTGCTCATGTTCAGCTATTGAAGATAATTCAATAAGATATGTTGTTAGACAAATAGAAAATAAATGTCATATAATTAAAGAAAGAACATTGTTCCTAGCTGAGAAAGCAGGTTTTACAAATGTATACGAAATTGTGGACGATATTATAAAAATTTGCGTAAGATGCAATTCAATCGACCCACATCCGATTCAGTGGACTCACGAAGAATTGGAAGTCAAGGAAATTTAGAACCACATAGCGACAGAGATGACAAAATACCATGGTGAAAAATACCTAACGATGATTGATTATGGACCTTCAAGACTAATTATTTGGCGTCAATTGAAGAATGAAAATTCAAAAATCATCGCCGAAATTTTAAATGATATGCTTTGTGAAAGATCTGCTCCAAGTGAAATTATAATGGGCAATTTTACAAATTTCGAATCTTTTGAAATTATAAACTTAATGGAAAAATGGAAAATAAAATTGATTTATAGAACTGTAAATCGCCCATCCGGTGATGGAATTGTAGAAAGAAGCCACAAATTTGTGAAGACAATTACAGAAAAAAGTAGATGTTTCAGTGATGAGACTGCCTTTTGGGTTAACTCGACTTCATCACGAGGAAAAAGTCGTCATTTTGATCAAATTTTTAAATATAATTGACGAATCAAAACCTCCACTGACGCAAGTGCAACAGAAAATATTACCAATCAGAAACCTTAAAATTTGAAGAAGACGATAATGCTTGGGTCAGACCAAGCCAAATAACTAGACGCTATCCACTGTGGATGTCAGGAAAAATAGTTAAACCAGAAAACGAATTAAGATATTTTGTAGATTGTAATGGTAAAAACTCCCAGGTACGTGATTGATATTCGATTTCGAGATTAAGATTCTGAAGAACCTAACCTTCGTTAAAGTCAAATCGAAAGTCAAAATCTTTGACTGTCCTTCCATATTCCCTCTGCTTGCAGGCTGGTTCAGTGGGATTTGAAAAAATTAATTTGGTAATTCATAATATAAGTCAGGGATGGCGAACCTTTTTCCCAAGTGGGTCAAATTTGATATTTTTAAACTGAATGAGAAAAACAGTAAAATCATTTCAATTTTTACAAAAATATCCTAGAGCTTCCAAGATATGGACTAAGAGGATGAGTGAAAATCTCTTTAAAACAGATTTTTAAGTATAATAATATTCATTTTAAAGAAAGTCTTCAAAGTAAATAGTTAAAATCTAGTGTGAAATTCACACTGATATCCAGCATTGTCAATGCCTAGGGATATTTTCTTCGGAATAGAAAGCCTTCGAGAGTACCCAGACAATCGAAATTGAACCGTAAATTTCCACTCATTGAGTCTTTTAGATTTTGGAATGCAACATCTCAATATGTCAATTAAATGGTCAAGGAAGTACCACCTGAAATTATTCAAGAAAAGCACATAGATATAAAAGTCAGCTGCATAACTGATGTCTTTGAGGGATGAGAATAATCTGGATAAATCTCCGAGCTTTTCAAGAAACATTTTGTCATTTAAATTTTCATTTGCCCTGCCTGTCCAATTCGTTCTGACAAACATTGTGATAATTAGTGGAAAGGCCAGTAATAAAAAGAACGAACTCAGTCCCAAATGTCCGATAACTCTATTCATTTCAAGTCCATTTTTCGCCCGATCGGTTGGCATCAAATCGCGTCGGGATTTCTTGATTTGAAACAAAATAATTATGATAAAAGAATTCAAAATCAAAATTATAAATGTTGGTAAAATGAATGAAAAAATCATCTTTATGTAGAGTTCGATTCTGGTTATGTAGAACTGAGATTCCGTTAACAAGTCACACTTGACAAAGGTAACATTCTGAGATTTGTTTATTTGAAGTCCAGATCCTACAACTAAAGGGACATTTATGATAAAACTCAAAACAACAACGACACAACAAAATATTAAAGACTTTTTCGTATGGAGGGTGGAATAAAACAACAACGGTCGGTATATGGTCAAAGCTCGATCAAGTGAAAACACCACGAAGATCCATGAAGAAATGCTGTACATAGTATCAGGAATATACTGCATGGTCTTGCAGCTTGCATTTGAAATCGTGTCCAACTTGAAACCGTGATTATTGCATTTTCCATAGGCTGCGTACGCCAAGCCGCGACCGATAAAGTCATCAAGAAACGTGTCGACAACCAATATGATCACATGAGAACCCGCCAAGAATATGCTATAAATTGCAAACCGATTACGCAATGGTTTGTCAGTAAAAATCCGAATGACAAAAATGTTCCCGACCAATCCAAAAACAAAAATCACCGGAGACAAATATCCACGAAACAATCCGACGAGTTCTTTGAAAATAGTTTCGCAAATCATTTCCGATAACGAATGAAAACCGAGAAATTAACAGAAATCCGCAGCAAATTATTCTGATAATCTAATTTGTCAACAATAAAAATTTCTATCAAAATTACTCACGATAAAACAGTACAAATACATCAAAATATTTAGATACAAATGTAGCGCATTTGTCAGACTAGAATTAGAATTACGGCTCAAGTTCAGGTAGAGTTTTTCCATAATAATTTGTTTTAATCAGTATCTACTTATGTATGCAAATTAACTAATAATGGCTAGATTTTTCGAATAATTTAGAGTTATTGTAATACTAATACTAATAATAATAATACTAATAATAATAATAATAATAATAATAATAATAATAATAATAATAATAATAATAATAATATGATAATTAATCAAAGAAAGAAGGGAATGTTTTAATAATTGAAAAACGCCAACTTTATATTCTATAAAATAACATTTCACTATATATTTCGACCGTTTATCATTCTTCTTATAAATCTTCAGTTTATCAATTTTCATGTAATGGGTGTAATGCCACTCACATTGGAGAGACTTCCCGTCATCTCTGTACTCGAGTTCTAGAGCATTGCCGACCGAATGGATTGAATCACATTATGGATCAGTTTAGGAAATTTATTAGTAAAAAAATAGGTGGGTCTGACTTCAAGATACTTGCAAGATAATTGTAATTATTGTGAAAGAATAACTTGCGAGGCGTTGTTTATAAAATCTTTAAATCCTATTATTTATGTTCAAAATGTTCAGTCTACATGTATTTTAAATGTAGTTAAGTAAATGAATGTAAATTGCGTTTTTGATGATTTGTAAAAATAATTTTTAAATTTAAACTTTTATTTTGCGATTTAAAATTTAATTAAATATTTAATTTAATGAATGTTTGATTTTTATTTTTTTAAATTAAAATTAAATTTTATAATACGAGTTGAATACGATTATTATTGATTAATTTGTTTAGATTTTCCTATTTTCATTTAGATTTTGTTAATGGGATTTCTAGCCTAAAGAAGACTGATAAACGGTCGAAATATATAGTGAAATGTTATTTTATAGAATATACTGTTGGTGTTTTTCAATTAATAATAATAATTATTATAAGAATAAAACGGTAATAATTCTTGGAAGCAGCATAAATTAATATATCAGATATGTGAATTATTATTATTATTATTATTATTATTATTATAATTTTCAGTGTCTAATTATTTAGATTTTTATTCTTCTTCTTCTTATCCTTCTTCTTCTTCTTATTATTATTATAATTATTATTATTTTATTATTATTATTATTATTATTATTATTATTATTATTATTATTATTATTATTATTATTATTATTATTATTATTATTATTATTATTATTATTATTATTATTATTATTATTATTATTATTATTATTATTATTACATAGTATAGCACCAGTATATGTGCATGTGATGTGCTTCCTTGATATTTTATTGATTTTTAATAAATTTTTAGCCAATAAAATTCTCTCTAAAACCTTCAACTACAAATGAAATTTGCACATATCCTTTATACAATCATCACAAAATTTTTACAACAAGTGAATTTAAACAAACTTATTTTAATTAAAAAATTAGCAGTTTTACTAATAATAGTATCTATTTGCATATAAATAATATAATTTACGGCATAGGATTAATTGAAAATCTGAATGTGATATAACAATAGATGCTGTGCAAAAATTCTTTCAAAATCGCCGTTGGAATATTCCGTGGATATTTTTCGCCGATCGTTTTCGCTGTTGGCTTATTTGGAAATGTTTTTGTCATTTTGACGTTCACGTCGAAACCTTTGAGAAATCGGTTTGCGATATATAGCGTTTTTTTGGCCGGTTCGAATATTGTAATTTTAACAGTCGGAACGCTAATTGATGATTTTACGGGTCGAGGCTTAGCATTTGCGATTTTCGGACGTTGTGACATTTATTTGTTTAAATTGGACACGGTTTCCGATTTCAGTTGCAAACTCATTCAGTATTTACCAGAAACGATGTATTTCATTTCATCTTGGCTGTTTGTTGCTTTTTCTTTGGATCGGCTTTTGACTATTTATAAACCGGTCCAGTTTTTTTCCAATCAACATTCAAAAGTTTCATTATTTGTTTGTATTCTAGTGACAGTTATTGGTTCTTTGATGAGCATCCCAATTATTCTGAGTTCAGGCTTGAAGATAACAACGAGTTATAACATCACATATAAGAAATGCGATGTTTTAGCTGAATCTTCATATTTGGCATCTCGAATAGCTCTTTATATGAAAGTAGTAGTTTCTTTTATCGTTCCCATTCTAATTGTCCTAGTTATTAACTGTGTGATAATAGGAAAGTTGTGGGAAATAAAGAGAAAGAGAATGATGTTAATTTCGAAGAACAGGCGACAGAGTGGACTAGAAATGAACAGAATAATTGGCTATTTGATAGTAAGCTCTTGTTTTCTATTATTGGTTTTTCCTTTGATCATCATTATGATCATTCGGTTGTGGTGGAGTGATAAAAAAGTAAAGAATTCTCAAGAAAGAGAACAAGTTGAAATTTTGGGAGATTTATCAAGACTCTTTGCATCTGTCAAAGATATCAATTACGCTGTAGATTTTTATATTTATTTGCTATTCTTGAATAACTTTAAATGGAATTTCCTTAACAGAATTCTTGGTATAGTGAGCTGTTTAAATTTGAATATATTCAATCAGTGGAAAGAATTTGTAGAGTATCAAATTTTTGGAGAAAATTCCAAACCTAAAACTTCGAATAGTTCCTTAAAGGCCACAAAAATCATGGAAACGAAAAATTAATAATTAATACACGATTTATACAATTTTTGAAAAAACTCTGAAAACACAAATTATTTATTCTTTTAATTTTTGAAAAATTGAAAATTTATATTTGAATTTTTCTCACAATTTTTTATTGAATTAATTAAAAATTTATAAATATTTAATAAATTGTCTTTTTCCCATCTGTTTGATATAGAAATTTGCATTTTGTTTATAACAATTAAAACAATTTAGTAATATAATATTGTTGGGTTATTATTATTGAAAGTCGGTTCCCTCTGACTCCTCGTGTCCTTTTCGAATCAAGTAAGCAAACCCAACACAGAATAATTTTATTTGCACTTTACCACAGTTACAACTCAATCCAATTTATTTCAATGTTTTGTAATTACAATTTGTGATTTATTTGCACCTTCAACCACCGAATAAATTTGATTACCTTAAAAAGTAGGTTATCCAATGGATAATCACCCTTTCTGATAGATAACTTTTGACTTTACTTGGGTTTAGACTCTTTTACTGACCTGACTAGACTACTCGTTTGCTTCGACCACTGGTATTTTCGTGTTTTTCCGTTTTCCTTTTATACTCCTGCTCAGACTGTTTTCAGACAATTGTCAACAACATTTGCTACATTACTAAATTATTAAAAATAATTTCTTCACACAGACCACCTTAGCCGACATTTGTCAACAACGTTTACTCCATTACTAAATTACAAATTAGGAAATAATTACCTCCCCATAGATCAGTGGTGCCCATTAATATTGTTTAGGCCAATTTACCCTTTTCTATTATTCCGTCTTCCCATTAGTAATTAATAGTTTTAATTAATTTTTTTGTTGTCTTATATTATTTTCTAGGGACACCTCACTAAATTTTTATTATTATTTCTGCACTCGACTCTCAATTTGGCGTTCAACCATACCTATTTCCCTTGATCAATACTACTTTCGAATTCTTGTAATTTTTTTAATTAATGTTACAATTTTATCATTTTGGTGTTTTATTGATTTTACTGTGCTTTTTTCGTAATACCCTAAAAATATCTGTAAAATATTGGATGATTGTGTCCCGTGTAATGGCAAAAATACCAATATTAGATCTCTTGTTTTGTGTGATCTTCACGTAACTAAATATCATCCGAATCAATATCTCTTGGTCTATCAGATTTGTCGTTTCGAATTTCGAGAATCTGCAGTTTTGTTTGAGCATTTATTTTTTAACCATCATTATTTCTGGAATCCATACATAGAATTCCCCGAAGTCAGGATGATTAATCGGCAGCTTCCCAGCGTCGATTTTGATAAATCTCAAAATTCCTTTTCTAAACAACTTGAAAATTCTATAACAGATTATCAAAACCAATCGAGTATTAGCGGTTCCCAATCGGATAAAGCAATCGAATATAAAACAAATCACGCGAGATGGCATAAAATGACTGAGGAATTATCGAATAGTTGTCTGTTTGGATCGTATCCGGAATCGGGAATTGCCGAATTGATTTGCAAACGAATCTTGGTGTATTTCGTCTCAATCAGGCAAACCACCAATATCCAAACTATAGAAAGATTTTGGCTTGATTCCAAAATTCGTATTTTGAAGAAGATGTTTATTTTTAATATATATTAAAAAATTTTTTAAATGTGACGAATAATTTATGGTTATTTATTCCATAATAAATAACAGAAGTTCGTAGAAATTAACCACAATAACTTTTGTAGATCACTAATTAAAAGTAATTTTAAGAAAAAAATGAAAATTATAAATTATAAACGTATTTAAATCACTTGAAAAAGCTGTGTCGAAAATTTATGAATATCAATAAAACATCGCTATCATTACTGATTCATAGTCAAACAATAAAACATCCTTTATGTCATAGCAAAATTAAAAGCAATCAGATGTGAAAACCAAAAAAAGTTCTTTTAATAGCATTTAAAACTTTATTTAAAAAGCTTCATGAATGGTCACAAAATTAATTTAAATATAAATTAAAAATAATATTTTCTACAAAGTTTGACTATGAATCAGATTTATTTGGGGTATTCAGGAATTTTCGGTACAGTCTTTTTAATATAATTTTTATGTTTGTATTGTGAATATTAAATAAATATTTCACAAGTCGTCGTGCTAATGTGAGTATAATTTATTATTATTTATCATTTATTCACGTGCATTGTTTGTTTATGTTCAAATAAAATAAATAAAAATGAGTAAGCAGTTTGAGTTAATAAAATTTTTGTAATTTTATTAAAATGAGTTCTTATTGCAAACGTTGACATACTTTATGTTCATAATATTAAGGTAATTAAAAGTCAGATGTTTAAAACAAAAAAAATGTTAAAAATACATAAACTAGATTTAATCTCTCACTCATGTATATAAAAATTCTTTTTTTTTCTTGCCTTAAAGCCAAACTTTGCAATCTTATTTGATGTCCAGTACATCAGGATAAGTGTATAACTGTGTTAATTTGACACTGTTTTTACAATTAACTGGCGCGAAGAGAAATCTGAGCGCCTCCCGGCATAGTACTGATGAAAGCCACTAGCTCGAAACTAATATACTATTGGGAATTGTACTGGATATCACTTAATGTATATATGTGTGTATAATTAAAATAAAATGATCTGATGAAGACATGAAGTTCAAGTTGACAAATATACAGTTTGAAATTAAAATTTTCCAAGTCAACCGACACTTGATTTCGACATAGAACTCTTTTAATTTTTTATTAAAAAATATTGCATTTTATATAATGTCGGACTAGAGCTCAAGGTTCAATAGGCAGCACAGCAAGCACTTCAAGTAATCACTTGAAAAACACTGTGCCGAAAATTCGGGAATATCCGAAATAAATATGATTCTTAGTCAAATTTTGTAGAAAAAATTATGTCACTTATAAAGAAATCAGAGGTGAAACACAATAAAAGTCGTTATAAAATTTTATTATTATTATTATTATTATTATTATTATTATTATCGTTTTTATCATTATTATTATTATTTCGATATAAAATATAACAAAATTTTAACAATCTATCGGATGCAAAGGCTATAAATTTATTTCATTATGGACTAGAAAAATGAATGTATGTGTTATTTTTCATAAATTTATGACATATCATGCGTTCCCAATAATTATTAAAACTTTTCAACAAAATTCTAAAATCAGACATTTCTATTTCACTTTTACAGCCTATATTGTGCTCACTAATATTGGTCAAACCCTTCAATCGACAATGCTCTAGAACTCGAGTACAAAGATAACGAGAATTTTGTTGAAAAGTTTTAATAATTATTTGGAACGTGTGACATGTGAAGCATTGTTGATAAGGTCATTGAATCCAAAGATTAATGTGCAAAGTACTGTGACTACGAATGTTTTAAATGTTTTTAAATAGTTTGTTGGGCCAGAACACAAACGGCCTTGAAAATTGCTTAAATGCATCAGTAATACAGCAAGAAAACCCAGCACCAAGATAACTTAAAATATAACATACAACACCAACTAAACATTTTAAAATCTGAGAAAAAATAAATAAATATAAAATCAAAAACATAAAAGTAAAATAAAATAAATACAAAATTCATCAAGAACCGCACGAAATCTACATAAAAAATAACATAATAACAAGGAAATTTGACCGTAAAATGATCATTTATATAAAAGAAAAAAATTAATGAATTAAATGAATAAAAATAACATATTTTTGGCTGAATAAATTTAATTAAATTACCACTTTAAATTAAGAAATTAATAAAATTAAAAAATAATTTCAAGGTCGAATTTTGTTTAATCGCAATAAAATTAACACGCAAGGTTAAGGTCAAATCATAGGTATATATACTGATGTGTTTTGACAAATTTTCAGTCTTATTTTTCAGAGAAAAATTTTCTAGTATATTTCGAGTTAGTGTGCATAACTAGCTGAGAGCCATGCATTCAGCCAATCAACACTGATAAGTGTTTTGACTGAACACGTTCACTCTCAGATAGTGCACGGGTATCGATTTATATGATGTTATGAATTAATGACAAGATGATTTTATGCCAATTTATTTGATTGATACTGCGAAGTGTTATGAATTATTGACAAGATGATTTTATGCCAATTGATGATTGCTACTATGCGAACCTACGAAGGGATGAATTTATGTATGCCAAATAAATATTTTAAAGCCAACAATTTTGTGCTCGAAACTTTTACTCAATTGATATGGTAAAATTTATTCTATTTCTTTTTTGGCCCACAGCCACTCACGCACCGCAAGTCAATAAAATCCACACATAACTCATGCTGTGTAGGAACAGTTTACCTGCCAATAGCCTGTGCTCGTGCAGGTTCCGGCGTGAATAACGCAGGGCCTGAACGTCAATATTACCGTTATAGGGGAAACTGGGAGGAGGGGAAGCAGTGTTTTAGCTGCTCCTCCGCCACTCATTTCCTGTAAATTCGACATAAATATTTTAACAACCTTCGGCTCAAAATCTTTAACACCGAGTAGTCCAGTGGGCACTCATTAAATATAATATGAACATAAATAGATAATAAGGACAAAGAGAGGGAATGGGTAGCGGGGAAAATTGCGAAATCGTTGCAACAATTAAAATTAATAGCCATCGGAAAAAGATTAATCCGAACGACCAAAATCATGAAAAATAATGTTTTTAAATAATATATACGAAGTAAATAAAATATGTTGAATTGAAACGGTAAATATGGGCAGAACTCTGCGCAAATTTTCGGAAATAGTTAAAACATTTATCATAAAAACTGTAAAATAAGGGCGGAACGCTGCTCAAATTTTCCGAATTGATTAAAATACTTATACAAAATAGTAAACCAAAAGTGAAATGTGGTTCGATTGTTAGTATAATATTCTTATAAACTGTAGGATAAAGGCGGGACGCTGCTCAAATTTTCCGAATCGATGAAAATACTTTATCGAAAACTGCAGAATAAGGATAAAATAAGGGCGGAACGCTGCTAAAATTTTTCGACTCAACAAAAATACTTTATCGAAAAACCGAAAGATACAAATGGATTACGGCTAAATGTTTATGTAAGAAAAATATTTCTTAAAGCTGAAGAATAAGGATGAATCCCTACACAAAGATTTGTTAATAATATTGATAATAATTATAATAATAATTATAATAATAATAATAATAATAATAATAATAATAATAATAATAATAATAGTAATAATAATAAATGTAAGGGTAATTATAGTAATTAGAATATTAATAAAGGTAATAGTAGTAACAATTAAAAAAGGTAATACATATGATAGTAACAATGATAATACTAGTATCAATAATAGAGAACATTGTAGTTATAATAGGGATAAGGGTAAGAGAGCTAGTGTGTGAATATTTAACATAACAAAGGGTGTACGGGCCATAGAATAATCATCAACACGAACGACGATAAGAAGGACTATGGGAATAGACATAAAGATAAAGGATATGAGAGTATAGGTTAACATTTGAAAGAGATAAGAGAATAATGGGACCTAAGAATCGAAATCGAGCACAGGCCTTCTATCGGCAGCTCGTTGGACCCATGGATCTTTCTATCAATTATAGCATTAGCAATAGCGCTCACTTTTTGCGGACGATCTACCCACTGGAACACAGTTCCAACGTTGCTTAGCAACGGGTGCCGAGTGGCAAGTGAAAGAATATTTGTATTGGGTTGTCTGGGTAACAACCATATAGTTTCAAAATATCAACACCCAGAAACCCACCAAGTTTAAGTATGTTAAATCATGTTTATGTATTGTTTTTTAAAAAAAACTTTTTTTAATATTATTAAAATAATTGAATTTTTAAATTACATTACTTTTTAAAAAATTATAATATAAATAAAAATTATAATATTTATATAAATAAAATTTTATATTAATTAAAAGTTATTAGAATATATTTTTTAAATATTTATTTATTACAAAATTAAATTAATAAAAATAATTTGTTTAAATTAAATGTGAATACATAATATTTTTAGTTGGTTTTGTGTACCTGAAGATGACAGTTGTGCTGTCGAAATATATCATACGAAAAGTTTTTTATTGGCGTTATCTTTTAATATATATATAGTGATGTCCAATAATGAATATTAAAAACTTTGTTTTAATATTCAGAATTAAAATGGCATTTTTTGAAATGAATAAATTATTATATAAATTATGACTTTTAAACAGATTGTAACTGACGACCACACCGAAAAAATCGAACCGATTCATGCAGTAACAAGAATTCAGAACAGGCAAAATTCATTTTAAATTTTAATGTCAGAAGATTTGACGGCCGAAGCATGACCAAAGCAGAGGAATGGCTCAAGGACATTGAAGATTGGGTGCTACTTAATGATTTGAATTTAGTAAGTATTTTTGATTTACTTTTATCTGAAGACGCGTCTATTCTTTGGAAAGAATTTAAAGACATCTCCACAACTAGTGAAAATGCTCGTGAATGGTTTAACGACACATTTACAAAAAAGAAGTCTATTATGAATAAAATTTGTGAATTATCATCAGTGAGACAAAATCACGATGAAAGATTCGTTACATTTGAAATTCGAGTAAAGAAACTTGTTGACAAAGTTTATGACTGTGGAATTTCAAAAGAAAACATCGTCAAACTGATTTTATGCCACAGAGTTCGGAACGAATGTTTGAAAGAAAATATATCGACGAAGGCCAATATTACAATAGAAGAAATTAGAAATTTAGCAAAGGTATATGAAGCACGAGAAGGTTTCGATATGAAAGAACGATCTGAACAAGTTTAAGCAGTAGTTAAATCGACTTATGCAAACGTTACGCAAGATAAACAGAAGCAATGGATTCAAAAATCTTTTAATAACAGAATATATCCAAATCGTCAAACAGATATAACTTACCAAAATAGAAATGAAAGAAACAAAAGACAATTTGATAAAGTGAACAATATAATGAAAGGACAACTACGGAGCGTAAACCACCACCTTTAGTTTCAGTGAAACTTTTCGCACGGAAGATTTATAATAGATGTTGTGGTTTACCAGAAACAGTAGAAGAAAGGTTAAAACCTGGCCATTGCTTTTGTCGCGGATAAAATTAATATATGCTATTTGAGAGCCCATTGAAGGACAAGTGCTTAATATGCGGTAAGGAAGGCCATTCATTTAGAAGTCGCAATTTGTTAATGAAATCACGAATTAATACACAAAGACTAGAACGAAGAGTTTATTGTATACACGAAGAAAACGATGATAGATCAGATGAATTGATAGAACCACTCATTTATAATGTTGAGACGAAAAAAACTCAAGAAGACTCTGTTGCTTAAATTTCGTCAATAAGGTTGAGTCAATAGATGAGTCTAAAAAACGAAATGTTGAAAAGAAGGATGTGATGTTTAAGAAGGATGATGACAGAAATTGGAGTATGATGGAAATAAATGGATTTCATGTAGAGATTCCGATCGGTTAAAGATCACGTTATTTACACTCAAGTTGGACAAGAATTCGAAGTTGGATACTTACTTATCTAAGTTTAGCAACATTTTTATGGCATCTAGATTTGACTTAGATCATAAAAAAGTAATAACACATGAAATAAAGACTTCAGGTCCTCCAATTTTACAAAATCCCAGAATACAACTCATGCATTTAGAAGGCAAAGTTGAAGAGTTAATACAGAATTTATTAGAAGCTGGAATTGTGAGGAAATGTCAAATCCGTGGAACACACCATTAGTGATAGTTGAAAAACAGATGGCTCTAGAAGAATGTGACTAGATTTCAAGTTATTAAATTCAGTTACAGAAAAGTTTTCATTTTCTATGCCAGGCATGCAAAGATATTTTCTTCCATTGACTTAGGACAGGCCTATTATTAAGTAGAGTTGAATGGAAATTCGCAAATCAAGACGGCATTTAGTACAAAAGAAGGACAATTCTGTTTCAATAGGTTACCATTTGGTTTGTCAACAGCTCCTGCCACTTTTCAGAAACTGATCCATCTTATATTGGAAGAATTAGTTTTCAAAGGAGTGGTTGTGTACCTTGATGACATTTTAATATATGCTGAAGTATTCACATGGATTAGAGATTCCGGGTTGAAAGTCAATCCAGAGAAATGTGCGTTCAATAAAAGTGTATTAAATTTTATTGGTCATACAGTGAGTGAAAAGGGAATTCAAACAAATAAAAGAAAGATTTCAGAAATTGAAAATGCAACTGAACCAAAGTACTACAGAATTAAGATCATTCCTAGGTTTAACAAATTATTATCAACGATTTATCAAGAATTATTCAATGATAGCGGCACCTCTGTACGCCGCAATGACAGGTTATGACAAAATGATTGTTTGGACTGAAGAATGTAGGAAAAGTTTTATGAATTTAAAGAAACCATTTTGTGAAGCACCAATATTAGAATTTACAAGGGCAGATCGACTATTTATCTTTGATACGGATGCTAGTTTTGAAATCATAGGTGCAGTTTTATCTCAGATTAAAGAAGACGGCACCGAAGGAGTGATAGCGTATGGTTCCAGACATTTGACAAAGCATGAAATGAGATATTGTGTGACTAGAAAAGAGTTGTTGGCTCTTCACAAATTTATTGTACATTTTAGACAATATTTATGTGGGAGAAGATTTGTAGCCAGGACGGATCACAAGGCATTGACATTTATGAATACAACAAAAAAACCAATAAGCCCACAATTTCAGACATGGATGGCAAATTTATCCGAATACGATTTTGCGTTACAATATAGAAAAGGAGAAGAACATGGAAATGCTGGTGGTATGTCTCTTTTAAATAATACCATATACTCTCATTGTCAGATGGAACACAAAGATGCCAAAGAGGCGAAATGTAGAACTCGGTACATAAATAGTTTACAAGGAAGTTCAAATATTATGAAAATTAATAAACAGAAGCAAAACGAAGACAGAGTTTCTTCAGAAATCATATCACATCTTAATGGAAATGAGGCTCACATATCTTATGAAACAATCAGTAGCAGTATATTGAAATATTTGAAGATATTACAGATACAAGATGACGTATTGATGATTAATATAAACGGAAAACTTGCAGTGGTTGTACCCGAATCCTACGTAAACTCTTTAGTAAATTATTTTCATATTGAACTATGCCATTTTGGAAACAAGAAAACCTTATTTTAAAGGACTTTTTCTTTTGGCCATCCATGAATCAGATTATTACAGCGTGTATTAATAAATTCAAGATTTGTGCTAGTAGAAAGATTGATCAAGGACCAACAAAAGAAATCTTATTACCAAGAACAGGAGAACGATTTTTAGAACAGATAGTAGTGGATATTGTATATATGAAGATAAAAGAAAGTAAGAAATACATGATAGTGATTATAGATTGTTTTAGTAAATTGGTCAGTTTATCAACAGCAAGTACACAGGATGAAGCAACAATTTTGAATGTCATTTTGAATAATTGGATATATCGTTTTGGTAGACCTGAAAGCATTCTTACAGATAGAGGAAGAATTTTCGAAAGATCAATGTTTTGTGATTGAATCGAGAAATTTGGTATAAAACAAGAATTTAGTTCACCACACGAATATCAATCGAATGATTTAGCAGAGCGAATAATTAGAACAGTTCGAGAAATGTTGGCAACATCATTGGCAGAGATTAAAACAAAGAATAATTGGTGTAGATTGTTACAAAGTTTAGTTTGAATGCTACAATACTAAACTTGACAAAATTCTCACCTTTTGAAATTGTATATGACCGCAAAATTAATTTATATTCGGGAGTAGGACATATACAAAAATGCAGAGAAGAAATTAAGGATGAAACGAAATCTAATCTAGAAAACCCAGCTACAACCATGCAAAATAGAGATTTAGACAACCGGGGTACTCGAGTTTTCATGGTGGGAGAGAAATTATTAGTACGCTTGGAACCACATAGACGAAAGGAGGGAATTCAATATGAAGGACCTTACAAAATTTTAAAATTCATATCGCCAAGACAAGTTGAATTACAATTTTCACACACAATCAAATCAAGAAGAATCGAATGGCTGTAGAAGTACAAAGAAAACGAAAAGGAGGAGAGTGATGTCCAATAATGAATATTAAAAACTTTGTTTTAATATTTAGAATTAAAATGACATTTTTTGAATTAAATAAATTATTATATAAATTATGACTTTTAAAGAGATTGTAACTTATAAATATATTGTTGTGCCAGCACTGAGTTTTGTTTAAATGAATTACAAACAGCACGAAAATACAACATACAGATTTAAAATCAGACCCATAAACACCAACTAAACACCTAAAAATTTGAGAAAGATACAATTAAAATATAAAAAGCAAAAACACAAAAATAAATTAAAATAATAACAAAACGCATCAAGATCAGCATGAAATTAACATAAAACAACAGAATAACATGAAGATTCGATCGAAGATAGAGTATTTACGTAAAAACAAAGAATTAATGAAAATTTGAAGTAAAATAAAATAAGTTTAATTAGAAATAATTCAATAAAAAATGAAGAAACGAATTGTCGAATTAAATCGAGAAAATAATTAAATTAGAGTTAGATTATACAAATAATTTCAAGGTCAAATTTTGTTTTATTGCACTAAAAATAACACGCAAGGTTAGGGTCACAGAACAGGTATATATACCAATTCATTTTCACAGAATTTTAATGCATTCACTTAGTGAGCAAAGTCACTTTTCTTCAGAAAATCTGAGAATCTCTGTTCAGCCGAATCAATAATCAAAGGATCAACTATCGATAATAATTTTCCACAATACGAACTCAGGCATCCTTCTATGTAAGCACTACTTGAGCGTATGTGTGGGAAATAATTGTTGTACGTATTAATAATGCTAGAAGAGAAATGTGATGACTATGTTATGATTCAAAATATACGTTTAAATGAAAGAGTTCAACATGGCAAAGTTTTTCCGGCCCACAGCCACACGCTATGCAAGATATTAAAATACGACATAACTATCAAGCTGTGTAAGTGCGGCTTCTCCGCCTATAACTTGTTCCCGTGAGGGTTCCATCGTGCACAACGATGGGCTCGAACGTAAAATTATATAGGGGCAGTGGGAAGATCGGGAACTAGTCTTTTGGCTGGCTCTCTTTCACCCATCTCACGAAAATTCGACCGATAATCTATAGCACAAATCGGCTAAATTTCTCACACCGAGTAGTCCAGTGGGCATTCTTAAAATCTAATGTGAACACATACTTCTTAAGATCAAATTCAAGGGTCGGGATTGGAAACTCGGAGTCGATGCAACTAATTTAAATAAATTTATGAATAACATTCTGTACTATGATTGAAAATAAAGAGAGATACATCGAATCAACCCAAAAAACCGATAAACTGTATAATTTCAATGTAGCGATAGCCGACAATAGTTAATTATTTATCATAGAACTGCGTCAGTGGAAAAACTTTATAAAATAATAGATAGGCCCCTGACTAAATTAGCTACTAGCTTAATAATGCCCTTTAAATAAAAGGATAGCGACGAAGGACCTATTAAAGAGACTAGCGTTAACAAAATTCTAATAACGAAGCAGGTCTAATGTTCTCGACGAAATAAAAATTATTATAACAATAAATTAAATCAGGGTAATTAGAATTAAAACCACCTATAGTAAAGATATGATAACTCTTTCGCGGAGAAAAAATCCTTGATATAAAAATAATATTTGAAACTGGTGGGTTACAGGGTTTCCTTATTTGTTTGAATTGACTGGTGGTCGCCTAGTAACGCCATACAAAATGATGCTAACTGCCACTTGGCACCCGTTGCTAGGCAACGTTGGTAATGTGTTCAAGTGGTGGATTGTCCGCAAAAATTGAGTATTATTGCTAGTACTGTAATTGCTCGGACAACCCTCGGGTTCACGAGCTGTCGATAGAAGACTTATGCTCGCTTAGCTCTGTCCCTGAGGAAGTAAATTTCATGATCGAATGTGGAGAGATGACTTAGAGTTGCGCTGCGAGTACTCAAAACAACATCTGCGTGTAAGTGCCCTTAGGAAATACTTTAACTATAAGTACGACTAATTTATTGAAATAAACAGAAATGTGAATTATCAGAAGTTAATGGGACGGTTTTGATTGTTGAGCAGCTCGGCGTCGAGCACGTTCTTTGCGTCCCGGCCGGCGATTTATTGGTTGAGTTGAGGACTGATCTACTGGTTGAGGATTCTTCTGCACCATCTGGGACGGGGCGAATATGAGCGGATAGGTGACCGCTTCCCCCTCCCGGCAAACTGCTAGGGCTACTTCTAATCCTCGTATCTGGGTGCGCAGGCTCTGATTGAGCTGTCGCTCTTCAGCCCAACCTTTCTGTGCTGCAGATATTCGGTGATATAACATTTTGACTCTTTTCGGATCCGACCAAGTCGCTTTGATCTGTTGGACCTCTCTTGTCATCTGGAGTATTTGGTGAAGGAGATCCGCATTTGTGTTCCGTGCGCGATCTAAATCAGCTTGTAGAATTTGATTGGTGGACATGACTATAAAGAATAAGTTCGTTAAATTTGACTCTAGTAGTTTATATAATCTATTTTTATCATTAGCGTAAACATATCGATTGAAACGAATATTCTTAGGTAAATGATCAAACGCAAAAACAGGGGAAAGAATATTTCTTTTCAACAACAAAAAAAAATCAACTAGTTCGTATTAATCGTTAGTGTCTTGAGATCTCTATTTTTCAGGAAACGGCTTCTTTCGGCTCTTTCTCGGAGGAACCACAGGGTATGGGCGTCGGGTATCGCGGACTGGGCGAGGTGGGTAGGCTTCTGCGATTCGCCCTGCGAGGATGTCATCTTCTACGTTGGCGAGGTACATCCTCGCCTTGACCACCTGCAGATCCACCTGCTCCTGCACCCGTTCCCATTGGGTGAGGAGGCTCCGCGCATTCATATACGTCTCCGCTGCAGGATATTGTTGACCGGCGAGTCCACACGGGTCGCTGTTTAGGCCTAGTACCCTCCAAGTAGTGGGGTACGGCCACTGTCGTTGAATTTCTTGGAATATCTCTGCGTTTGGGAGTGGTTCCTTCCGGCATTGTTCGTCGGGCATTCGGGTGTTAATCCATTCAATCGGCATATTCTAAAAACACACCAAAATCAGTTATTGGCATATGGGGATGAAAAACAGTTCATTTAAATATTTCGCTTAGATTATATACTAAACTCACTAGCGACCAGGTTGCTATTATCATTGGGTCTATCATCAGTTAGACTTATCGAATGCTAATTATCCGTACCATCTTTCGCGGATTTAATGGGTTGTGCATCTCTGAGTCCTTGGGGGAGCTACTTAATCTACCACGCTTTCATCACGGCACTTTTATTTTAGTGGTTGCCCTAATTGTGAGACGTTGGGGAATTCTGTTGCTATATTAACGAGTGAGTCTGTACTTACAAATCTACCGGGTATTAATGTTCGTCAAGTCAGAGTTTGTCGCGCGTATGGTGGTGCTATTTATTAGAATTCATTTAAAAATTACTGAATACCTAGTATTGAATAATATTTGTTGTCAATTGATTCTGAAATTTAATAGATGTAAGGCTTATCGTTTATCGGAGTGTGTTCAATACTTGTTAAATATCAATTAAAATTTGTTTCAAGATTTGTTACATTCTACGAGTTGACGTTGCACGCGATGATTTACAGATTTACCAACTTACGATATAGATAGGCGTTACAGGGACTTTAGCGTGCCTATATCCGTAGTGGTGGTTATCGATTTGTATTTACAAGTTGTACGACATCAACAACACGGCCTTTGGTAAGATTTACCTTAACTTGGGCTTCCGTTTCTACATCCGTTGTGTTTCGAAATGTGCCGCAATGCTTAGCTGACCTTCGCCCTAGATTATCTCACCAGCGTGAAGCGTCTACATCCGTTATCTAATGCGACTGCGTTAGTGAATGACATTTGATCTGTTTATCCGGTACGTCTAATGTCGACGGAAATTTCTATTTCTCGGGTCGTATTAGTTTACTAAAATTTGGACTTACAATTTCCGGTCGACTTGTTTACTATTTCGGATAACTTTGGTTCTTAGTTAACTACTTTCTGATATTACATCGTGGCATCTACTATGGTCGTGCGCGGCGATGAGGCAATTTTGGATATGTCAGGTACGTCTGTTATGCTTATTTAAATATTTTATTGCTTAATTTTAGGAAACCAGTGTCTTTAATCTTCTTATAGTATTCCGAGATTATTAAATCGTTTCGAAGAAGACTTATCTGTTTGATTCTCATCCTACGCATATTAACGTTTCATTTCGAATTCGCATTGGGCTTTTATTATATTGTTACGTCATTTTTCGCCTACGAATATAATGTGGATTGTATTTGGAATTATATATATACTTAACTGATGCAGGTTTTTATGAAATTTTCGGGTGGGAGATATTATCATAATCAGGTTCTTAGTCAATTTTTGATAATATTATACTACCATCTTCCCTTATGTCAACGATTCTTATGAATTTCGCGTCGATCGGTTTAGCTACATTAATTCCTTTTAAGCGATTTATTTATTTGGTTTACCTTTAAATGACTAGTCGATTTACGACCTATTTTATTCTATCCTTATACTCCTCATTAATTTGGCTCCGATCAATAAATTATTCCTAGATTGAGTTTTATTTCAAATCAATGGATTTTTGTTAGTGTTATTCAATAATTATTTTGCTGTTATTAAATTACATTAATTGCATCAACGAATTGCTTAGTTTTTTATCAATAGTTGCCTTACTTTTAGACAATGAATTACTTTATATTGAATCAGAGGATTAGTTTGTTTTAGTCAATAACTACTTTATTCAATGGTTTTCTATTAATTTACCGGTAATTTCAACTAATTTGTTTCAAATACGCATTTAATTTACTTTTAGTGATGAGTTTTACTTAACTTGTTTCAAAATATGCATTAATTTACTTTTAGTGATGCGTTTCATCTAATTTGTCTCAAACATTAATTTAAATCTACTTTTAGTAATAAGTTTAATTTACTTTTAGTAATCCGATTTATTAATTCAATTTACCTTTAGGAATAAGATTTATTAGTTTAATTTACTTGTAGAAATAAGATTTATTAATTCAATTTACTGTTAAAAATACGATTGATTGATTTAATTTACCTTTAGAAATAAGTTTTATTAATTTACTTTTAGAAATAAGATTCATTAATTTAAACAATTTATTAGTTTAATTTGCCTATAGAGGTACGTTTATCTAATATAATTACACCATTTAATTTACTGTTAGCAATAAGTTTAGCTAATTTATTCCAAAATATTAATTTAATTTACTTCTAGCAATAAGTTTCATCTCATTTATTTCAAATTATGAATTTAATTTACGTTTAGTAATAAGTTTTATCTAATTTATATGAATTTAATTTACTTTTAGCAATAAGTCTAATGATTTCAAAACATTAACACGGAATCAGTTATATCAACGAATTTCAATTTAATCTATCCCCGTACCCTTTCCCTTTAATAGACCTTAGGCGCATTTTGTGTTTATATTATATTTACTGAGTGCCAACTGGACTACTCGGTGTGATGATTTTGAGCCGTGTGTAATAGAATTTTAGGTCGATTTTACAGAAATGAGAAACGAGGAAGGAGTCGGAGACTTCTTCCTTATTTCTCGCTTCAGCTATAGGGATAATATTGACGTTACGACCCCTGCGTTCCTCACGCTGAGTCTTCACGGGTACATATCATTGGCGATCTTCCACGCACTTACATGCATCTGTACTATGTAGATTTTGCTTTCTTGCGTTATGTGTTGGCTGTGGGCCGGAAAAATTTCGACAGTTTAATTTATGAAAAATATATATAAAACAATTTCTGAATGTCAATAATATTTATTAATTGCTAACAAAAATGAAAATAGTTACCATTCATTGCCAATCCATAAAATCGCATAAAATAGCATATCATAAAATAAAACATAAATGCCTCTCTCCCCACGCCGACGTCCAAGCAGAGCTCTACCGAGTTGCAAGGATGTGGCGTGGAAAGAGGGTTCCAACATAAATATTTCTCACCTAAAAATTAAGATTCTAAAAATTAAGATTCTGAAGATAAAATTTTTAAACAGAATTAAACGATTTCAAAAATAGTTCTGCAAATGGTTTTGTTTCGAAAAACGGTTTTAAAAATGGTTAACTTTAATGTGAAAATGGATCAGTATTTATACCTATTTTTCTCGCATGTTAGATTTGATGCAGTAAAACAAAATTCGACCTTGTTATTTTCTAGTAAATTCTATTCTTTAATTTTATTATTTTTTGATTTATTTTTATAATTTTTCGTTTAGAATTTTTATTGAATTATTACTAATTCAAATTTTTTGATTTAAGTTTCATTTTCATGAACTTTTATTAATTTTTCAATTTCGTCGAATTTGTTGTGTTTTCTTGTTATATTTGTGTTGGTATCGTGCGGATCTTGGTGCGTTTTGTTATTATTTTAATTTATTTTTATGTTTATTATTTTATTTTTAATTCCCTTTTTTCTCATATTTGATGGGTTTTAGTTGGTGTTTAATAGGTTTATTTAAATCTGCATGTTATATTTGCATGTGTGTTACTGATCCATTAAAACATTCTCCAAGGCCGTTTACGTTCTGGCCCAACAAAACGAACAATTAAAATACAATCATAAAGAATTTTTTAATCAATAAAAAATAAATAAACACGAATATCCTTTTGCGGAGAAAAAGATCCTTGGTATAAAAATAATATTTGAAACGAACAATTAAAATATAATCGTAAAGAATTTTGTTAATCAAGAGAGACAAACAAATGCGAAATCCATGATACATCTATTGCAGTATATGAAAAATCAAACTTTGTCAAAGGTGGTATATCAGAGAACTCCTTGATTGACCATTCATTGAGGATTGATATTGAACTTCCGCACGCCTAAAGGCAACAGCAAAATCCAGTAGAGAATTAAGAAAACTGTGACCCCAGAGTAGCAGATGCTTGGCAATAATTTGTGAAGACGACAAACATTATGTCGAAGTGAAATGAACTGTCACCTAAGAAAGTAGAACTGAATGGAAAACAGTCATTCATGAACCAACTGAGAGGAGGAAGACAAGAGATCCATCAGATAAAGTCAACTTGGGTGGAGCCTACAAAAGTGAAGATATTGTATCAAAGGGTGACGGCTGCACAACTCGGCTGTGGTGAAGAAAGAAGGCTTGGCCAAGCGCAGAAAACACGAATTTGCGGTTTAGAAGTGGCTTTATCGGCTAGTCAGAAGGGCAATGCCGTAACGTACCCACTTGTTTTTGCGCCAGCCCAGGTGGCCTATAGGGAGGCAACAGAGGCAGCTAGACCGGCAGCAAAACCCATTCAACGTCCCCAGGGAGGATGGAACGCGCGAAGTGTTGAGCATCGCAAATTAAAAGATGTTCAAATATATAATCGTTGTAATTCAATAAATGATCGTTATAAATGCTTTAGTTTATTCGTTTATGGGTAATAATAGATTTAAATCCGTTAGATTAAGACTATGACGCGTTTCGGATGGAAGATAAAGGATTAAGAGTGTCGAATATGATGAGAATGGACCAGAACAGGAAATCGCACACAGACCTTCTATCGACAGTGCGTTGAACCCACTATCAGGTCGGGCCTTAGCAGTTCTTTCGTAGCGCTCACCTTTGGCGATCTCATAAACCATTGGTTACAGTACCAACGTTGCCCAGCAACGGGTAACCATTGGAAGGCAAGAAAGATTCTATGTAGGGATCAAGGTTACACAAACTGCAAACCCCACATACAAATTTGAGGGCTTGGCCGGGATTTAAAATGATTCCTTAGCCAAACAACAAAAGGAAACTGAATTAAGAATCTAGTTATCAAACAGAAGATGTCGGGACGACATGTTGGCAAACTCGGAGAAACGACAGAGGAACAGATGATAGATGAACAAGAATGGGACCTAATAAGTGAAACTAAATAAAGAACGATGAAAAATGACCAAAAAGAACGATGAAAAACGATCAATATGACTACAAAAGGAGAAAATAGGCTAAGGAAATAAAAGATTAACCCACCAAGTATAAATTTGGGGACTCGGCAACCAGCAAGAAAGCAAGGTCGTTGTAACAAAAGCAAAGAAAATTACTATACAAAACGATCAATTACTATTACAATGTCACTATATCTTTAGTTGCCTTGAAACTGCTGGCAGTTTTTCTGATTTTGACATGCATGTTCTCGAAAGCATTTTTTCAGAATAAATCGGTTCATCGACATTAAATATTTGATCTGGTGCATAACTATTTCTGACAGTTGATCAAGAAAGTTCTTTATAACATTTTCTTATGGCGCCAGTATCTCTCCTTTCATTTGTTCTCACAATTCAAACCAGTCCTCCGTCATTTGGTTTAAATATCACTTTCTTTGTTTCTTGAAAACTTGTCAATAGCTGTTCCTAAACAAGCGCATATGCATATTTTAAAATACGAATAAAGAAATTGAATTAATTAATAGATTTTTGATTTATCCTTATTTAATATAATTTGTTTTATGTTATTGAATATATTTGTTTTAAAATGACACTTATGAGGTTACTTTTTTGTATATTATATATTGCACAAATTTAAAATTTTTGATAGACATTATGTAATTAATTATATTATTAATTTTAGCTAATTTTCTTGAGTCATTATAATGTCTCATTTAACTAATCATGAAATTTATACCGAACTCAAGAATTACGATTCTAATGTGCCACCTTGTACAAGTATTTGAATTGATAAGTTTTCTCCTGTGTAATAAATAAATCCAGGTTCAACTAGATCAGTACTACAGAAAAAACTTGAAGAATATTATAAAAGTAGGTTTATGTTTCATTTCAAAATACATTGTAATATTTTATATAAGCTATTATTAAAATTTCAAAATTAAATTAATTTTGATTCTGAATTAAATATTTATACGGAAAGATAAGTAAATTCAATATGAAATTTGAAAAATTATTTTTATAAAGCATTCTTTTTTTCGAAATTTTATATGTGATATGAAAAAGTCGAAGATTCTCTGACTTAACTGGAAAGGTTTAATTTAAATTCTCAGCCAATATTAATTTTAGTTTTAAATGCGCATTTTCTTTCTAACAAAATTACAAACTCATGCAATGTTGGGGAAATGGGTGCACAATAACTGGTGGGGAAACAGGAATCTCATCAGAACGTCTAAAAGCTTTCTAGAAATATTTATTTTATTTAAGTAAATTATTAAAGGTATGATAATATGTATCACTTTTGTCAATATAAAAGTAACTAATAATTCTAGGACAGCGACAACTTATAACTAGTAGAGAAAAGTAGTTTGTTTAATAATTACTAAGCGTCTGCGTAAAGAAACGCATATTTGTATTTTAATTATAGTTACAATGAATTGATGGATTTTTTGTGTTAAAAATATGAGTTGTTATGCAATCAATAATTTACATGGAGAAAGCGTAACTGAAATTTATACGACTACATACAGTGTCAGGTCCAGCTCACATACCCATCTACCCCCTCAAGGTGAAGGCCAAAATTTGAAGGTCATATTACGTAATCTTCATTTCGAATTTTTGTTTGAATGAAGTGTTCGCCATTTTTTTGAAATTTTTGTTTGAATGGTCGGATTTCACTCAAACATTATCATGTTTAGGTTAATTTTGGTTGAAAAATCCGATTTTGGGCTCAAAAACCACGATTACAGTGGTTTATCGTTGAAAGGGGTCTATCGAATTTCGAACAAAAATTCGTATTTCAGTCAAACAATAACATATTTAGGTTAATTTTACAACAAAAGTCAATTCTAGTGTCAAAATCTATGAATCAACTGTCAAAATAGATCTCTATGATCAAATGGGGGTCGTGATCGAATTTTGAGTTAGTTTTCGACATATCAACATACATTTTGCAAGAAAAAGTTTAATGTTAGTTTTATGAACCAAGAGTCAAATCTACTGGGCTTAGAAGGGTCTGGCTATAGTGAGTTTTTTAAAGTGTAGTTTTCATTAAAATATTTTTATATATTGAGTTTAAAATGAGCCTGTCTGTATGGGTTGAAAATTTTGTCTATATAACGGGTGGAGTAATAATAATAATATTTACAACACGCTAAACAAATTTAAGACAAGAAAAAACAAATACTTGTGCCTAAATGACACATTGGGTATTCATTCGCGTGCATAAGGCTCGTCTGTGTTTCCTCCAAGCGGGGTCAACAAGTACCTGGCCATCATAGCACAAATTAAGCCTAGCTTTACGAACTCTCATTGTGAACGCATGGTCACGAAAAGCATCATCGGCACTATGACCAAATCAATTAGTATTTTACAAAAAATAAATATTTACGGAGGCATCCGACTAGCTGGGTTACAGCTCGACCAGCTTGAAAATAATTATTTAAATAAAGGAAATAAAACGGACCTACCCAACCCATCATAATACACACAAAATCATTGTCATCTGCAACTCTATTGTTAATTTGCATAATTAAAAGATTTACAAACAATATATATATATATATATATATACTTTAGTTTTATTAACAAATTTTAGTTAACACTAAGTTTAATTAATTTACAAAATTTATGAAATTTAATTTAATTAATGTAGCAAAAATTTAATTATTAGAATTAGAAAAAAATACACTAAGAAAAATATAATATTACCATCATTTTCATCCATTTTGTCATCATTTGTATTTTCATTATCAATTTATTTAAAATGCTACTCATTAGAACTCAACTGGTAGTATTCCAACATAAAATTACCAATTCGCTCTCAATTATATCACATTGAAATCATTTTCACGTCCAAACCATTCATTACTTCATTATACCAATTTACTCTCAATTTATTACTCCTACCCACAAAGTACCAATTTATCCATTAGATAACTGCTTTATCACCATTTCCCCCACTCGAACCCTAGATCACTCACTTCATATACTTTACCAACCTCATACCAATCAGTTTGCCCAAAAATATATCCACCATGCATACAATTTATCAATCCAATACTCAATTTACCTACCATTTTACCTTCATCGCAATTTTTTAGATACCCGAACTCCTATTTACCCATTTATTATCAATTTATTCACCAATACTCTTTTTATTCACCACCTTATATAATCAACCCTCGATTTCCAAATCTATTACAAATTAATCCACAATATACCCTAGGGCGGTCCAAAAATAAGAAGTATTCAAAATCATGTCTCCACAAGGCTAACTTTGTTCCATGAGGTGTAATGGACTGACAAAATAATTTGAGGCAAATCGAGCAATATTTAGGGGTTGCTATGAATTGTCACTTTTAAAAAAAATTGTGAAAAATTACAAAAATCCACTATTCAGAATGCTATTCTTTGTTTCAAACATTTCACAATATCACATAGAAACATTTAAGTCACAGTTACAAGCGTGTCTAGAATGATAAATAATAGATGTTTAGTTGCTCAGTACTATCTAGTCAAACCAGTGTCCACTATAACTTTGAGAAAAAAAATTAGTTTGACATGTAGATTGTTTTTCGGCAAATTGTTCAATGAGCAGCGAACGAAGTCCATTAGTCACTGTCCAATTGCTACTCTGCTATGTTGCTAATTCAGCTTAGAAGAACTTGGGAACAGCTGGCGGTTGTTTTGGACAAAACGAAGCAGGAACTGCTTTTGATTATATTTTTTGGTGAGAGCGATCCCACGTTCTGCGCTGTCATTTACCACTTTCATCATTTTGACTCTCTCATACAACTTCTGGTAAGATGCATCAGCCTCCCATGCTTCTGGTTCCTTCAACAAGAAGCTCCTGGACTCCTTTACCACTGTTGTGCTTAACAGTTCGAAGAGACGATTGGTTCTCTCGTTCACGAATGTCTCCAAATTGTTGAAGTCAGCATCACTGGAGTCCACCCTATGCAGTGCTGAACGAGTCTTTGGAAGTTGGAGGTTGGCTACCATGGCCTCCTTCATTCCAAGTTCCTTTTCCAATTTTAGGAACCGCCAGCAGCTTCTCAATTCCGTTACCGGTCACGATCACAGCGATTCGGTCCACGGTTTCTTCTGCACCAGTGATATCAGGAAGCAATTTACCATCCCAATGTAGAAGGAGAGGACATTCTATGGAAAAACTGTCTTTATCTGCCTCAGTCAACAGTTTGCGAGTGACCATTCTAGATCTCCTGATGGTGCTCCGAGACAGCACCAGATCCTCCAAAGGATGTCCTAAGGCCTTGGCTACTGATGCCACCACAAACATAGCACCACGATCAGGAAGATTGAACCTATCCAGAGCACCAGCAACTTCTGAGCTTGATATTATGTTCTTTGCTGACTTACGGCACTTAGTCTTTGGGGTAGATTGTGCTTCATCGACAGAAGATGGAAGGAAGTCCGTGTCAGTGTCATCACCCGTGTTACTGTCACTGCTTTCAGATATGGATGGAGTGCTGCTTAGGGCCTCAGCTAAGTCACCATGTGATTCTAGTTGCTGTGACTTTTCCGCCTCATTGAGCTTTCGCCTGTCACTGGCTTGCTCACGCGCTCTTTTTCTCGCTTCCTTCTCTAACAGTTTGCGATACACTCCCCCCATACTGCTGCTGTTAACATCTATCCGCTGCATGGCAAGAAATTGCTTATCCTCAACATTGGTCATTATCTCCATCACATCCCTAGACGCAATGTCAAAAAGTTTCTGAAGATCATCCTTGAATGATTGTTCTTTAATCCTGCAGCTTTCCAGTGATGTTGTCCTGTTCTTCTTCGGTAGCTGATATGCATCATAGAGCTTTCTGAGTTTTCTTTCTCCGGAATCGACTCGCTGTGTTGGGATTCTAGCT
This sequence comes from Schmidtea mediterranea, assembly GCA_022537955.1. Taxonomy (NCBI): domain Eukaryota; kingdom Metazoa; phylum Platyhelminthes; order Tricladida; family Dugesiidae; genus Schmidtea; species Schmidtea mediterranea. The sequence goes on from CM039680.1 coordinate 211,672,840, forward strand.
TTCTTCCATATCTCCAAAAGCTCAGTGATGGTACGGTGAATACTTTCACTCACATTGAGATGCTCTTCCTGGTGATGAAAGAGGAGGCAGCGGAGGACATCACCATTTGTTGACAATCTGGATGAAGACTTAGTGCCTTTCCCCACGAGCCACACGGCTGCTGAACTTCGTGTAGCAGTAGTCATCTACTTTACTGTAGTGAATCTGAAAATTATATAATATAAATAAGCATTGCAATCACACAAGTCAATACAATTTTACATGGTAGCTAGAAACAATGCATTGGCTGTGATTATTACTTGTGTAAGCTTGTTCACTTGTAAACTTTTTTCTGTAATTACTTCAACAAAATAACATAATAGTTCAAAATTAACTCACCAAAATAGCAGACATAAATTCTGTTGACAAACTATAACACTCAAACAATATTTATTTGCTCAAATTTTAAACAATTACAGATGCTGATTAAGTAAGTAAATTTAGTATAATAATGAGACGGCTATTGACTAAAGGACAAAATATTTCAAAAAGCAATTATATCGCCAAAATTGTTGAATCATAGCAACCCCTAAAACAGCTTCAAATGGTCCATTTTTTGCCAGACTACTCCACATGACCAGTGGAACAAAGCTAGGCTTGTGGAGAGAATTTAGGAAGACTTATTTTTTTCATATAGCTGTGGACCGCTCTAATATACCCACCCGATACTATTTACTCCCCAGTTACCACCCGAACCTCAGTTTCCTAAATTTAGGCAAACCATACTCTCACCCAACCCAACATTTACCTGCTTGACCATAATTTACTCACCCGATATCCTCTATAATGGTTTTTACCTATTTAAATCCCCTTGAGTCATCTTGTATTACTTTATCCATCAATATACTCAATTGGACCTCAATTAAAAATTTACACACAGATAATGTCAAAATTAACTTATAAATTGCATTAAATAAAAACTTATGAATTAACTTAGCTTTAAATTAAACTTACCATAAATTTCAATTTATCATAAAATTAAAGTTTGCATAAAACTAAATAACATTAAATTAAACTTATTAATTAATTTTTGTTTAAATTATTCACTTTTGTTAAATTAATAGTGATCATTTGAAATTTAATCTCCATTTTTAAATAATAAGTTTTAGATAATTTTTAGATCTTTGAAGACAAATTTAAATTGATAACGACGACGATACTGATGATGAAGATAAATATAAGTTATGAAGATGATAATAATCAAGTAAATGATGGTAATATTATTTCTTTGTAATTTAACTGTAAATTAAAGTTTTCGAATTAATTAAAATTAGTATAATTAAGTCAAAAACTTATAAATTAACTCAGATTTAATTTTAAACTTATTAATTAAAGTTAAATTAAAATTATTAAAAAAAATTAAATATATCATATTTGTTTTGGTTTAAATTTTCACTTTTACTAAATTAATAGTAATTTTAAATTTAATTTCCATTTTTAATTGATAAATTTTAGATCTCTGAAGATAAATTTCAATATTGATGATACACATGATGACAAAATGGTTGATAATAAAGAATAAAATGATAAAAGATGAAAATGATGAAGACTGATGGTGCTAAGATTATTGATTTGTAATTTTAACTGTAAATTAATTAAACTTAGTATAAATTAATATTTCTTAAGTATATTAATGTATAGTATTTAAACTGTATATAAGGTTTTATTCAAAACTTATTATTTTAACCCATTCAGTCCCAATGTTCCATTTATGTCCCAGTGGTTATTACTATTTGGGATGTAATTGTCCCAGTAGTATTATTATAAGTAAAATGCGTTCTTTTTTCAGAAGTATGTCTTGAACCCATAAAAAACTCCCTCGGCTCAAAAAATAATTAATTTTTAGTTCTTTGTTATCCATTTACTGGTACATCAAAAAAATAAGTTATTTTATCTAAAAAACAAATTTGGATTGAAAGGGTGTAATAAAATTTATAAATTAACTTAGCCTTAAATTTAAAATTATCATAAATTAAAGTTAAACTTATTATAAATTAAAAAATAATTAACATTGTTTAAATTATTAATTTTTGTTAATTTAATAATTATTTTTAAATTTAATGTTTACTAGTTATAAATTTTAGGTAACTTTAGATAAATTTAATATGAAAATACTTTTAAACTAAATTCTAATGATAAAGACTATGATGATAATATTGTTTAACTTAAAAAAGTAAATTTTTTGTAACTAATAATTAAATTTTTGGTGTATATTAATTGTATTAATTTTGTGATTAAAGTAAATAGATTAAAATAGTTAATAGATTTAATAGACATCTTTTTTAAATTAATTATTTTGAATAATAAATGACTTATAAAATATTAAAAAAATAATAGATGACTAAGATGGTTAAAAATGGATGAAAATATGACAAATGAAGCAAATGATGAATTAATAATGAAAACAATAAAATACAAATGATGACAAAATGGACGAAAATGATGATAATATTATTTTTTTTCTTAGTGTAAATTTTTCTAATTCTAATAATTAAATTTTTGTTACTTGTATTCAATTATCGTATATTAATTAAATGTTACAAATTTTGTAAATTAATTAAACTTAGTGTTAATTAAGATTTGTTAATAAAACTGAAGAAAATATATATAGACACCAAATCCTGTTTTTACACGATTTGATATTTTTTACACGCACAAAAATTCGTCTAAAGAAATTCACAAAAAATGTTACGAAATATTTTGTGATTTGGTGTTAACAAAATTATTAAGTTTTTTTTACTATTATAGATTTTTAATTTAAAATGAATTATACATCTCTGTTTTAGAAAACCAAAAAAAATATTTAAGAAGAATGATTATGTATGTAATTGCGTTGTTTTGACTGGCATGGTGTAATGGGGGAATCCCAATTATATATATTATATTTAATATTTCTTTTTTTATTACGTTTGAACTTGGAAGTGAAAAGTCATAATTAATATTTTGAAGTTCATAATTTGTTATCGTTAATTTATTATAATATGTACCTATTATTTATTATGTTGAATTGAAAACCCATAAAATAGATTGCTTGAATTTTTGACATTACTTAATAAAATAAAATAAGTTCCAACTTTTGTAACACTTAAGTAAATTATTCAATATAAACAATTTTTAAGCCTAGACAAAAATGACCGATACAACAGCAACAAAAAAGATAAAACGAAAAGCCATTTCTTTAGAACCAAAGACACAAATCCTAGATCGATTAGCAAATGGTAAATGTTCCTGTTCGTTGAAAATGTTTTAATTTGAATGAAGCTACAATCAGAACAATTCATAAAAATGAAACCGCTATAAGATAATCGGTGATATCGGGTTTTAAATTGAGCGCTAAATGCTCTTCATATACAAGAGATGTAATTGTAGAAAGAATGAAACAGGTGTTAGTAGCGTGGATATAAGATCATACGAAAAACGTGTACTAGTAGATACGTTAAATAAGGCTTTAAGAATTTATGACCGATTAAAAAACCTAAAACCAACTGATGACAGCAAAAATTTACTGGAAGTAATGTGGGGTTGCAAGGATTTTTGGAACGACATGCAATTTATAATGTTAAAATTAAAGACGAATTTGCTTCAGGAAAAAAACATCTGCCAAAGAATATCTTTCGGAGCTTGCCAAAATAATTGAAGATGGTAAATACAATAGTCATCAAGTAAAAAAGGACGCCTAGCAAAACACAAAGAAGTGCAAGCGGTTTTAAGGGGCGAAAGATCGAATTACGTTCTTATTTGGCAGCATTGCAGCAGGAGATCGTATTCTAAAACCTCTGCTGAAAAATAAATCACTTAAGCCTCGAGCAATGAGAAAACAAACAATTATCAATAACAGCTAATTCAATTCTTGAAGGCCTTCAAATTTCAAATTTGGCAGATTAGTTTCTAACAAATGATCATATCACCGAAAAAGCTGTGAAATTTCAACCTGATCTGAAATTTAGTATGGATCGCTACAAGGAGTTGTACATAGAACTGTCCAGACAAGGAGCACAAACAAAAATTACGGAATTCAATATTAAAATAAGTAACACTGTGTGAAACTGTCTCTGATAAAGAGAAGCAGAAAAAAAGAACCCGGCTACTATCTGAAACATACTCAGTGTTGGTGTACTGGGTGGAAAACATATTTAAATTACTTCCTGATAAGTTCAACCAATCTCTCTTGGCTCACAACCCCTTTCTACTTAGGGTCTACCTCATCTCACCCAAACGCCTCATAATTTTAACCGTCCTACTATATACCCATGAGCAAGCTCATGTTGGTTCTGTATATAGCAGTCGAAAATCCGTGAGCAGGTGAGCTCCATTTATAAAACTAATCCTCGCGAGAATTTCTCTTACGGGTCCTAGACTGCCGATGGAAGATCTTACGTCACTACTCTCTTTATTATCCCTTATCCAAATTTGCTTTAGTGTATTTATAAATTGTTACTACTCCCTTCATAACATAGGTATAACCGGGCTAGAGAAAATATAAACAAACGCTTTATTCATTTCCGCATCCTATTTTGTTGTTTAATTGCATTTAATTTACAGCGAGTTGGCAAAAATAAAATTATTTTTTTAACCCCATTTCCTTCAGTTGACATATCATAATTTACTGGTATCCTCAATCAGACCGTTCACATTCACAACCATTCGCGTTCATGATGACAATTAGCTTCACCTAATGAGTTCGGTAAAAATTATTAATAATCGAAATCAAACAAAAAGCTTTATTCAACTTATTAACACATCAGTAAGGATACAAATCCACATTCACATAGGGTTCACACGAACTCATCAAAATTTTAATCTATTAGTCAATGTCCGTAGAAAAATATCTCCACTTCTTTGGCGGTTGGGTATGAGACCGAACTTGGGTGACATTTTAGATCAATTCTGACCCGAATACATCTAGCCACAGTATTGTGGGGCTGTCGGTTAATGGAACGAAATTAGGTTGGACGGGACTAGGAACTATTGACGTCTGAACCGAGTCGTGGAGGGCCATTCGATCTTCGGCTTTCTCTTCGATTATTGCCGGTGTTTGTTGAGAACTCGTAGGTGGGGTAGATAACATTGATAAGCTAGCACTGGACGTCTCGCCCCCGGTCAATGTGGTAACCAAGCACAATTTTTACTGGGATGGTAACGTCTGGAAGTTCTGAGGGTCTTGACATTCCAAGCGGAGGTGCTTCCGGAAACTGTTCACTAAATACAATAGTAGATGAAGTGGGGGTTTCATTGAGGACGTGATGCAGGTGTATGACATTTATTGACATGGCATTGGCTCAGCTCGGCAAATACCGTCTCTGTATTTCCTCAAAGAAATATTTTAAGAGAAAAACGTTCTGGTCTCCAATCATAATGTGTTCTGCCCGACTCTCCACGCTGAGGTCGGCCTTAGCACGGTCGGATCGTTTTAGGTGTTTCCGGCAATTCTGCATTTATTCAGGGGTGAACGTTTTAACCGCTCATACTTAGTGCGTAGCTTCTTTAATTCATTCTCCAGTTCCTGGAATTGTTGTAAAGGAACGGTTGGATCGCTTTTTATCTTGGGAATTTTGTAATTGTTGTAATCCATCTGTCTGGTTTCGAGGCTGAAATGTTTCTATCACTAAAATGTATGCCCATATTAATAAATTCTATATCTCATCAGTGTGGGTTCAAATCAATCTCCTACCTCATCATTCCTAGTATTAATCAACAGTCACACGTTCATTCTATCCCAACATCGTTCCATGGTTTATAGCACCACCCCCTTACACATCACTCCTACATACTCTCAGACATCCAAATTTATATCTTGGTTGACCATCTTATTCATGAAGTTGGGTGTTAAAATCCTTATTAATGACTTTATGCTTAACTAAATAAATTTTTATGAATTACTGCACCAGCCAACTTCTCATCGACAAAACTAATTTTATTGCAAGGTTTATATCGTATGTTCACTGCGATTATATTATTTATTAATTAGATAATTAACGTGTTTAGGATTTTGTTTGTTTGTAGTATTTATTTTGTAATTTGAGGCTTTAGTTACCCAATTAGATCATGAAGTTAATCATACCAGTATTGTTATTACAATTTGCTCTAGCTCTATTTGTCTACATCTTTAACTCGTCAGTACTAAATCAATCTAGTAGCGAGTCATCCTAAACTCATTGCGGATTGGTATCTATCTTATGATGTCTTACCATCGATTTACATTTAACGAAATACTGTGGTGCTCTATCCATATCACAGATTTATAATCGTGATCTTATATTTACCAAATTTAGTACGAGTTTCGAAGAGTTTACCGACGATAATTGAGTGCGTTATTGTATTCTACTCACGGCTAATCATCTCTATTTGAAATTGACCTTATCTGAAAATTTAATTTAGGTTGCAATTATTACGAAAAAATATGAAATTCATTTAGATTTATAACAAGATTTAGGTTCGTTTCTTTACATATGTGATTGAGATTCTAATTGATAACAATATTAATGCCTCATGCCGTTATGCCTGTGACCTAGATTAATAAAGCTGTTGGAAATTTATATCGTTACTTTCAACTAGTAAAAATGCCAATGTCGCGTAATCGATAACATGCTGGCGCTTTGTTCCTTGGCTTATAGTTTAGGAAAAATTGTTGATGCTCTATTTATTTAAAGGTAGTGGATAAGGGTACTGATACTTGGTTTGAATGTAATTGGTAAAATTACCGATACTTTAGTTAAATGTAATCGATAATTGCTAATGCTTTATTTAAACGTATTTGATGAAAATGCAAATGCTTTATTTAAATTTATTTGATAAAAGTGTTAATGCTCATTTAAATGCAATTGATAAAAATTCTAATACTTGATAAAGATAGTAATGCTTATTTAAATGTAATGGGTATAAATACTAATGTTTATTTAAATGTATTTGATAAAAATACTGATACTTATTTAAATGTTATTAATAAAAAATACTGACACTTTTTTTAAAATTAATTGACAAAAAGCTGAGGCTTTTCTTCGTTCAATTCCATAATTCGTATCGCTTTAAAGATCGATTCATTTACTGATTCTTAGTTTTTACTTAATCAAAAATGTTCTATCTAGTTTCTATTCCTAGTCGTACCTTCCAGTTAATGTGAATATAGATAAAATGGCAGTGTTTTAAAATTTGGTTTCCTACTTAGACACTGATTAGTGTCCTAACCTAGTCATCGCGATATTCCTGAATTTTTCCCTCTAGCTATTCCATCTGACGTTATTCATGCAGACGCCCCAGCTCTTTAGACGGCGCCCTAGCTTTTCGATCACAATGCAACAAGGCGACCGTTCACCAGACAACCGAATAGCATAAGCCTTGTACGAATGCACGTTCCCGACTCAAATCAAACTGAGTGGAGGAGTGCAATTCGACCGCTTACGCATGTTATAAAAATAATTGATATATAAGAATTTTAGTGCGACCTGTCAAATAGATATAATAATTTCTGTTTGCGGTGAGTGCTTATGTAGTAGCAGCCATATTGAAAATTTCAATTTATTATTCTTGTTTTAATTAACAAAATTTATAAAGTTGTGTTTAAAATTGACTTATAGACTAACATCAGAATAAAAATAATTAATATTAAAAACCATTTTTTGGTTCGTGAATACAAATACGTGGTGCGCGTAATAAGTCCCCGGACTAACTATGAAAGGTAAGTCACAGAAACTTCATATTTCGCACAACAAATAAGCAACATGTATAGCATCATTTCTCAATGTAAGACCCATTGTTATTCACACACGTCGTCCAGCGCTTCAGCAGTTTCAAAAATGCAGTTTTAAAGAAATTTTGGTCACATTCGGAGAGGAATTTCACGACGCTGTCCTTGACACTGTCGGGGGTTTCAAAGATCTTGCATCTCATCGTCTTCATATGTCTGAACATCCAAAAATCCGACGTCACCAGGTCGGGACTGTATGGCGGGTGAGGCACGATCGAGAAACCGGCATTGTCGATGTCCTGCTTGGAAACAGCACTTTCGTGGACTGGTGCATTGTACTGCAACAGCCACAGTGGAGAGCCTCTGGGATTGCGTCGAAGTCTTCGGGTTTCAGCAATCAAGTCGGTATAGTACGCATTGTTGATTGTCACACCTTTCTCAGCGAATTCGACTTTGATGCCACCACGGCTGTCCCAAAAGATGGTTAACATGAGACAACGCCGATTGGGCGTTCCAGCACGCATTTTTCGAGGTGCTCTTTCATCAGGGAATCGCCATTCTGAGGATTGCCTCTTGCTTTCTGGGAGGTAAAGACTGAGGGTTGTCTCATCCACAGTAACGATGTTATCCAAGAAGCGATAGCCATGTTGATCGTTCAGAGACAGGCATTGCTGACAACACTCCAGGCGAGACTGGCACATCTCATCGGTCAGAAATCGAGGGACAAAACGTGATGCCAGCTTCCGGATGCCGAGGTCTTTCAATGTTTCTCGTACTTTTCCATCACTGATATTCAGTCTACGTTGCAGCTCCTTCAGGGTGATCCGCCGCTCATCCCTAACGATGATCTCGCAAAGTTTTGCGATATTTTCATGGTCAATTTCCACGGGTCGTCCAGGTCTTTCTTTGTCAAAAATACTTTGTCGTCGCCCACGATACTGAGCAATCCAATGGTAGACTGTCGTTTTGCAGTTGTTCCGTAAGTTGCTGTGAGTTGACTGAAAATTTCGGAGCTCTCAGTTTGGCGTAGCACCAAAAACTTTATGACGCTGCGGCACTTGACTGGATTCATAGCAATTTTGACAAAATTTTGAATATACGTGAGCTGAAACAATACAAACAATGAAATGTTAAAACAAATGTTATATTATTAACCTATATATAAAATCTCATTAACTTCTAGTCATTATTTCTTGCTTAGTCCGGGGACTTAATGCGCGTACCACGTATGATTTTTTAAAATTTTTGTTTCTAAGACTGAATTTTTTTAAATCTGTATTAAAAATTTTATAGTTATATAATATATGTATATTAGATTAATAAAATTTCTATGGATATATGCAATAACTTTAAAACTTGATTTTGATTCTTTAATTATTAATTTTTGTAGTTTTTATTTGTGGTACCTATTTTATGTTTGTTGTGTCTTTTATACACGGTGATCCGTGGAACGTATTTACAGTGTATAAACAGGATTGGATGTATATATATATATATATATATATAGTAAATATTTTCATTATGAAAATTAACAAAAGAGATGATGATGACGATGATCCCGGTGACAATGATTTTGTGTGTAATATAATGGGTTGGGTGGGTCCGTATTATTCCCTTTATTTAAATAATTATTTTGAAGCTGGTCGTCGTGGTTGGCAGCTGTAACCCAGCTAGTTGAAGGTCTCTGTAAATATTCTTTTTGTAAAACACTAATTGATTTGGTCATATAACCGTTGATACTTTTCGTAATTGTGCTTACCGGGAAAGTTGTTACTTACCAAGGAAATAGTTAATAATAAAATGATTTTTCAAATTTAAATGTGTTTTTTCTTTTTTATGCCTGTACTCCGACAGCATTTACTGCTAGTTTACTTATAAAGACTATTATAACATTTGTAAATTATTGTAATTTCTCTTTTTGTAAACTTTAAGTGGATTTAATTTAGAATTTCCAAACAAGTTTGGTGATCAACAAATTACTGCGTAAGTGGTTTTTCAAATTGAAATTATATCTCAAATTTAAATTGTAACGCCGCATAAACTTTGTTCAAATTTCTAACACAATACGTAGAATTTTTCACAATTACTGCGGATAAACCCTGTCTTGTCCGTAGTTTCAACAGTATCTGCAATTTTGGCGATTTTTGAAACTTCATTCATTGTTATAAATTTTTGATGTGATTCTTTAATATCAATCTCCTTATCAAATTATTCAGTGCGATAAAACTTTAAAATAATTTTTAATTGAATCAAAAGTTAGATTGCATTTATCATCATTAATCCATTTAATTTCAAAGGACATAAAATCTAAAAATCATTTCTCTATATCTTTTCAAGAATTATCTGAAGTTCTCCACAAATTAATCATATTAAGCCATTGCCCGTGGAAACACTCTCAACGTCAGTAATTTGAAAAATTCTCAATAAACTATCCGTGAATCCTACAGTTAATGGAAAATTGAATTTACATCCATGTTTCATAGATAAAATAATAACTCAATCCAAAGTCATAATCCTTTATTTTTGAAGACATTGTTTCCAGAAATATCAAATACATTTAACAACTTTTAACACTTTACAAAAAAACATTACTAAATCATCACAATTTTATTTTACCAAAAAACTCAAAATCTAATTTAAAGAATTTAAACAAAAACAATTAAGCCAAATTTTTATAATTTAATTATTTTTAAAAAATCTTAATCTTGAATTAACCAACTGCATTTTTCACATTTTAGACTAAGGCGACCATTTTTCTTGAATCATTCAGAGACAGGATATTTTACTGCCTAATTTTTAAAAAAAATTAGTTTGCATGTACACGAAGGTGCATAAATTATCAGAGACTTGGGCAAATGATAAGTTATAGGATATATTTTTCATTAAATTTACAAATTTTCAACGAAATCAGATTTTCGTATTTATTATGAATTTCGTGTGATTTGTGATTCATTTTCACAAATGAAATATTTATTAACTTTTTATTTAAATACAGATCTTAAAATCTTTCCTACAATGCTTTATTCACAAAAAAAATTCAGGAAATTCAAAAACGTGATTGCAGTAATTTTCTCCTCATTCTGTGATTTCGATCAATCTTTTTTATCAATTTCTGAATATCTAATTTTATATTTAATAAAACCTAAATTACGTTCTTCGAAGCTTTTCTATTTATGTCCCTAAATTCTACAAAGGATTTTAATAGAATGTTATTAAATAAATTATAATTAGATCCTTTCTTTTTTATGGAAAGGTGAAATATAATAAAGCGCTTGAAATATCCTGAAATAATTTATTGCTACCCCATATTTTTGTCCTTCTCTGTTTACTTTTTAGTATGGGGTGTTTGTCTGTTGTATATGTGTTTTGTTTTTTTCTCGCCAAAATTACTTTGCTTTTCGAGTATGTTTATTTATTTATTTTCTATATTTTACACTTGTTTCAACTGAATAACAACTCGTATAATATTAATTGGCGCGCAAATTATATTAAAACTGCAATGTTATTTTAGATTGAAATTTTATTTATTTAAGCTAACTTGAATTGTCATTGAATTGCCTTTTATTTTGTAATTAAAAATGTTAATTAATTATAATCCCTTTTTTAATTAGAACAATTATATCGCTATCTGCAAAATACAAGATACAAAGACATATACACTATAAGACATTATTATCCGGATAAAAATAAAGTACAGTTAATTCAGACAATTATTGTCCGCATGCGATAAAATAATTGTCCGAATAAAATAAAATGTTATTTGTTCATGCTCGACTGGGCTTTGAATTCTGGGGATTTAATGTTGTGATTTATTTAAATTCGATTCTCATCGCACACATTCACTCGATACTTTCTATGCTCTGTCTTGTAGTATTTATTCAGGACAAATATGGTGATGGGTTTGCTCTCATCATCCAGCATTATTATTAAACATTAAAATCACTCTAAAGGAAAATAAATTGCTCGCTCTTAAATTGTTTATACATCACAAGAGAAGTTAGATTTTTGGAATATTATAAATACTTGAATTAATAAGTGTCTTCTTATTTTGATTTAAATGAAGAACTTTTAACAACATTTAACATGGAGACCACACATTTTTACTGTTGTGTTTGTGTTCAATTTATTTTTTCTTCTACTTTCGCACTTTCTATAGTAAAAGTTTTTATTCTAACAAATATCTGTCATTTATGTTAAATTTTTCTACTAAATTTAACTTATATCAATTCCGTATTACTGGTTGAATTTAAATCCGCTGTTTATATTAGAGTGTGGGTAATGCCTCTGTCAGATCTTAATTTGTGGCTAATTTATGCTCTTTGGTGTAGTTTAATTGGATTGGGAAACATTTAAGCACATCAAATTATTTATTTTAATTACTACATTAATTTAAGTTATTTGCTCGTAGATAATATCTTTATTTGCTACTTATTATGCAAATTTTATATCGCGATTGATTATATATTATTATTATTTAATAATTATTATTAATTATTGCCAGGACCTTCACCAGTCATATTTTGAGAATTACTAAAATCCATAAATTTTATTTTAAAATAATAATAACTTCATATCTGTTTTTTAAACAAATTTTCCATTTTCTGTTTATTTTGGATTTTTTCTAAAAAACAAACTTACACCAATTGGAGACGATCTTATATTCTAAATTTTCCATCAGTTTATTTAAATTTCTCTTATAATTTGTAAACCCTTTCGAGTACGGCAATACTAACACAAATTTTCGCTCATTCTTTTTATATCCATTTTTACTATTATTTAGATAAACACTCAATTCACACCCATTTGTCAAATTACACGCACTTTCCCAAACATTGATCCTTAGGATTTTTAAATAACTTGTCAATAGTCTCTTTTATCATCAACAATATTTAAATTAGCATTAATTAATCATTCTGTTTGTCTGATGATGATAAGCAGTTTATCAAAAATGTTGGATACCAAGTTTTTCCGTTAGTTATTGAAATAATTGTGATTCAAATTGAGTTCCTCTATTGGTAATTATTGATTTCGGAACCCCGTTGTTGAAGAATGGCATTTGCCACAATTTTAGCATCAAACCAACGCGTTTTGCGGTCGATCATGGTTAAAGGGTAAGAGAAACCGTGGTATTTCTAGTGATCTTATACTATTGACCCCCGATGCACTGGCTATCCCACAACTTAACGACGGGTCGCATTGCTATTCAAATCATCTGACTAGGTAATAGATTGAAAGTAGCTGAAGAACCTGGGTGATGTAAGTCGTAAATGAAATAAAAACCTAATTTACGAAAGGATTCGTGCAAAATCGGTCTTAGTACACCTGATAACGACGAATCAATATGTATTACATCCAAAATTTCTAGTTAATCACCGAAAGCAGCTATGTCTGTTGTTGAAGGAAGATTTTTGCGGAGGTCTAATATCGAAAAGATTGGATCTTGAAAGATAGCATTAATGCTGCGTGAAAAATAATTCGCAATAATATTTTCTTTGCTAGCGATGTGATGTATCTCGAAAGAAAATTCGGAAATATATCTAATTTGTTTCTGATGTCGTGAAGAAGTGATAAAAAGATGAGTTTAAGGTTTGTGGTTTGTGTAGGTAACAAAAGAACGATGTTTTATTGAAAGGCTCACTAGGAGTTCACAATCGAAGGCAGAATACTCTTGTTGGGCGGAAGATAGCTTTTATGAGAAAAATTCTAATTGTTCAGAAAAGCTATTGTGTATTTGGTGTAAACCACACCTATCGTTATGAGTCAGTGGTAAAACTCAAAGGTAAATCGGAGATTGGAAAATGAAGTGTCTGAATGATTCCTTTGGTTTTGAGACAATGCCTAATAGAGGTGACAAAATGTCTGAAACCCCTAGAATGAAACAGTGTCAATTATTTATCGTAACTAAAAAACTTCTTCGTTGTGAAACTGTTTTCGGAAGTTAAAAACAAAACAGTGCTTTAAAATGTCTTCATTGGTATTTATGATTCCTTTTTATTTATCAGAAGCTTAATTGGTTCGGGGATTATTGAATTGATTTAGTAAAGAATTATTTAAGTGATCTTCCATAATACGTTTAGAATTGATAATCGGTTTTGTTTTGTGAAACGCTGTGTAAAATCTCTTGTTGATTTGGCACTGAGCGATCACCTTGACTTATGTAGGAATTGAATCAGCGGATAAAAAAGATCGATTTTACGATAACTAGAATATCACAATGCTTGGTCAACTGGTTCATTATTTCGGAAATATTTCATTTTCCTATACAATTGTATAGATTCCGATAAGCCTGTTGAGCGGCTCACTATACAAACCATTCATTATTATTGAAGGTCATTAATTGTCATTAATGTTATTGATTATTATTGATCAGTTTTATGATAGAAATTTGATTATACTCTAATCTATTTGATTTAATACTTATAATTATATTGATTTAATTCTTATAGTGATATAAATTTAATGCTCATTCATTATTCAGTAAGACCCCACTTAACGCTGGTCTGCTTAGCGCTGTTTCGGTTTAACGCGGTTTTATTGGAATAGTGGGATTCCTCAGAAATTTCACGCAGCGTTTGGCTTCCACTTTATCTAAATTAATTTATCTGCATTGCATCTTCCATAGTTTGTTACACAAATGTAGTTTTAAACATTTGTTGTTGTTATTGTAAGTACCACAGCAAACCCCACTTAACGCTGTTTCTTATAACATTCTACTTTAATGAAACATATACCCAGCATTAACCACTTGCGCTATGATTTAATTTTCAGAAATATTCCTTATATCGATAACTCTGCGCGATGAACTAACTTTATAATTGCAGTTCGAATAATGACGTTACATCTGTCAGCCGACGTTGCACATACGTCGTTTTTGTTTTTGCGACAAATGCTACCGACGTGGTATACACGTCACTTGCGGTTTTGAAAAAAATCATCAAGGCGTGCCTGGCACGTCAATATAGCACAAGTGGTTAAGGGGGGTCTACTGTATTTTAATGCTTAATTAAATACAAGCCATTGATTATTATTGATATGGTTTTTATGATAGAAATTGAATAGTACTTTAAATTATTTAATAAGTCGAAATCAATTTTCAAACCTGAAGTATCTTTTTTTTATCATATAATAAGTCCTTATTAAATGTCCAATCTTCTGTATTTTTTATTATAGACATTTTGTAAACTGCTTGTTTGTATGTACTTATTTTTCCAATCACACTGAATTTTGCTCTCCAGCTATAGTGTAAGAAAAGGATTCCCAACCTTGGGTACGCATACCAGACTGGTACACAGACAGCAGCTACAGGTACGCGAATGACTTTACAATTTAAACCAAAACTGTATTAAAAATCTATATTACGAAAAAACGAAATGATTAAAATAACCCATACGTTAAAATATTATCTATTGGAATTTTGTGTTCATTGTTTGTGTTGTAATACTTTATTTGGATTCATATAATCTCAAAAGATGTCGTATATATCTGAATTTGTAATTTATGATTGCCCGATAAAAATTTGACACGTGTTTGCTACGATGCGAATCGCTACACTGTACGCTTGCATTGTATTCCCCATTTCAAAATTATAGGTACAGTACTATAAAAAGTTGATATAAAGCCCCATGATATAAGCCATTAATCAATGTTATGGATTTTATTCAATGTCAGTTTGATTATGACATACACGCGTCACTTATTTCGAACCTTTAAAATTGAAACAAAAGTTATTTATAATGATATTTCTGAAAGTTTGTCGCAATCAACATTTCCATATGTAACAGAGGAGTGATGAAAACTGTAAATTAAAATTCCGCTTGAATTAGTTTTTACAAACAGACTAAATGAAGCGATTTTCCTTCAACCCACCGAACACGCAGTATAAAAACATTAAAAAGTAAATATAATTGAATTGTTAAATTTGAACTTAAAAATTTTTATGTTTTCAGTAAGACAAACTTACTAGTTTTTGTTAATAATAATTATTAGAATTTTTAGAAACCATTAATTGTAATGTGTCGATTAAATCAATTTCCAGATTTTTGAATGATAAGCTAATAAGCTTCAAAATGGCGCGTCAGTGTATTGAAAATCGAAATTTATGAGATTTGCATTTATATCAACAAATTACAGGAAACTTCTCGAAAGTTAAGCAAATGAGAAAAAACCGTTGAATATAGCTTCTACGCCATGACCAGAAAAACTGTCAGTAAAAACAAAAGTGGTGAGAAACTCTTCCAATTCTTACCTGGATAGGTATGAATATGTCATTGGTTATCCTTATCACTATAAATGGCCCAGTCTATTATAAAGTCATTTATGGATCATTTAATGAAAGCTATCAAGACTTTATTAATGAACTGACAAAAAAACTGGAAAGAGTGCAAAATCATTTACTACAAAAAACGAGGCTGATATATTAATGTCAATATTATTTCATTTCATAATTATTTAAAATATTTGCAATTTTATAGCCATTTTTAGAACGATTTACAATCCTGTTTAGCTTATTAAAAACCGTGTGGGAATTGAATGAAAATTTGTAATGGAGTTCATTAAATGATTTATTGAAAAGCTATAAGAAGGCTTTTACTTTAATTTAAAAAATTATTTTAACCATATCTAAAGATTCTTCCTAAAATCGCCATTTTTAAAAGAAGACTTGAGGAAATGTAAAACAAGATGTATTAAAAATAAAGATTTCAAAATGTTTTACTTTTTTTTTATAAATTCGTATTTTTAGTAAAATTATGTTTATTATGTCAATAATTTAAACTTTTCATTTTATGCATCGTCTAAATAAGTACTTTTCAAAGGTGGGTCAAAATTCTTGAGGTCCTTTAACTCTAAGTACGTGGTCTCGTAAATATTTCGGTATTTATAAATTTTAATTGACTAAAATTTCAGCAAGACAAAATAAAAAATAAACTGCACTACTGCTGGTTTCATCATAGGATCTTCATTTTTTAAAAATTGACTTTGTGCAGTTGGTTTTCAGAATTTTTGTGAACATTGGATTTTTATTCTTAAACTTTGAGTCTGGGATATGAAAAGCCGATATATATATATATATATATATATATATATATATATTAAAATTTTCTATTTAACATATATCCTTGATTATCTGGAATTATTTTCAGTAATTAATTTTTTTTTCATTTATATTAAAATACTAGTTAAGTTTAAACAAAATTTGTAAACTAAATATATTTTAGGAACCCTGAAGAACAAAGGACGATTATTAAATGGAAATGGGTGATATTCGTTGGAATAATATTATTATCATGGAGTCTGTATAAATATGGAATATTTTAAAAATTATGAAATCCCGCCAATTTATATTTACTCTTCCTGGAATTTCGTTTTTGTATTTATTGATATTTTAACTTAAAGCTGAAATGAAATTGTAATGAAAAATATATAAATATTTATATTCATGCACCGGGACTTGTTTAAATTTTACTTTTAACAAGTTGAAATATTTTTCGGATCTCAAATATTAGCATTAATAAAATAAATGAATATTTTAAATAGCATTTCTTTTTGTCTTGTTTAATTTGATAGCATCTGTAATTATATCGGCATTTTCAACATATGCAGAATATCATTTTAATCTATAACTATAAACATTTTCAAAATGAACAAATTCATCAGTTAAATATTTTCAAGTGTAAAATCAAATTTAAAAAAGATTGATCGATTTGAATATGGTTCCAAATTTGATATAACTAGCACTTTATCTACCTGAAAATTAAATTAATGGAAACCTACATTAACTTGGCTCATCATTTAAACGTTAGCTCCAGCTTATAGGGCTTTCATATATACTTTAGTTCTAGATCTTGCAAAGTAGTGTTGGGGTTGTCGGTGAATTCGAATAGGAATTATTGTCAACCTGACTCCAAGCGTGCTTTTAAACAACAGTAACGAGCTCCAAACGATATAAACTTTATTGATTAATACACTTTAACTCCACTTTAAAATGACACAACGAATTATCTATCAATCACAATTTGGTGCTTATTACGACCCTTCGGGAAGAATAGCACTTTTCGGATCAAATGGATTTCACAATCACTTGACTACTGCGGTGGGTTTCTGAGATAGGTAACTCTGATTTAGTTGCTTTGCTTTGACCTTGCTTAATTTCTGTTTCAAATTTCTCTTTAATTTCTTTTCGTCTTTCTTTGTCTTTTTGCAATTTTTGTATTGGATTCTTGATGACGTAAATCTAAAAATAGTAATTTATTTAATCACAAAATATAAATTTACTAATTAACAGTTAAACTAACTCTTAATATTTTAATATAAATATTGAAGCATTTTAGTATGGGAGGTCGATCCAAAAAAACAATTTAGCCTAACTAGATACAACTTAAAGGATGACTAAGTTAATAGAAAATAATAATAGAAAGAATATTGCAAAGCTATTTTATTTTCTAAGGAAATAAAATTGATTTTAAGAAAACAACCAGAAATTGAACCTGAATAATATTGGCAGTTTAAGAAACACAATTCAATTTGATCCAAAAATAGTCCCAGAAGACAATTCAATTTACGTCTAAGTGGAATAGACAGATTGAGATTTTGATTTACGTTTTAAGTGGAATAAACAGATTGAGATTTTGATTGACGATTTAAGTGGAATAAAACAGACTGAGAATTTGAACTCGAGTGGAACCAAAATCCAGGAAGACGATATAAATAGTGTTGTGAATTAGATCTGCAATTTATTAAATTTGCGAGAAAAACAAATCAGAAGCATTCAGAGAAAGAGGCCATTTGAAAACTTTTCGAGGCTTGGATACAAATATCCAGAAACAAATTGTACGTTTTTCTTGTTTGTTAAATAAATTAAAATTTCAAAAGCGGATTCTCAAATCCGGCTTCTAAATAATTTTAACTAATTTAAAATCAAAAATACTCAAAGCAGTTGACAGCTTTCGTGGTATTTGGGGTGCCTCAAAATTAAACTTACCTACCCTCTGATCTTAGGATAAGTCGTTGCGTCGGCATAGTAACTATCGACTTCTTGCGGGCCATTTGGCAGGAATCATTTGATCCGGATTTCTTTCAAAACTTGTAATTGTATACATATACATTTGTAAATTTTTTATAACGCCAATTAAATTTTGTAAGTAATTAATTGACTTGTATTATTTATTTACATAGGACCACAACCGACCGTTTTATATTTTTGTTTATAAGTTCATTTTAATTATCATTTTTTATTTTTATATTTGGAGTCAGAAAACGAACTGCGTTAAGATCGTAGCCCCAACTTTTGATCTTAACATATCTTTAAACACTTCTCATTTTGTCATGTTCGTGTGGAGAAAAACTTGAATTTATGGACACGCTGCCTGGAACAGCAACTCAAAAAATCACATTTGAAACAATAATTAATCAAATTTAATCATTCAATTTTAAAATTTCTTGTCTGCATTATCAGAAAAGAAAATCAACTTTAAGTTATAAAATTTACAATAAAGATGTGCAGGCTACCCCCATCATGAAGTAATATATCATGTTGACAATCAAGATTCCAGTTCTATAGGATTCGATGCTAGGATTGAATTCGGAGATATCGAACAGTCTAACATTTTTACATTTTCCCGCTTCATAGCAGATAGAAAGAGCTTCGTTGGCAGTCAATCCAGTGACAGCTGGGCAACTTACCCCCGGACAATCACTTGACTGTATGCTATCCACATCGAATGAAACGAAAACATTATCGTGTTTTGTATCATTTATTAATTGACTAAATCTTTTGACAGTGCTATTTATTTTGTTTGAATGATCGATCAAAGATCCTTGAAGATCTTTTAACCAAATTATATTCCCTTTTTTCATTTTCACATATTCCACATGATTTGAAGAACACTGACTTCCTTGACATGCGAATTCTACGAAATCTAGAGACTGGAATTAAATTTAATAAACAAAGTAATGCTAAAATCTTTGTACTTTAATATTAATAAAATAATGATAAATATGTATAACAAAACACGATGGAAGAGAATGGATCTTTTAATAGCCAGGTTAATCAATTAATTGATGAATCTATTCATGCCCCCCTCCAGCCCGGAAACTCTTTAAAATTAAAATTCAAAAAGTTTTAAGTATAAATTTGTAAAGAAATGATAGCTTTGACAATTCTAGAAATCATTTATTATGTTAATAATGAGTTTTCATGTCTATCCTTTACTGCATTGATTATGTAGAGATTGAAAAGTTAGAATTATGAACTTTTTTGCTTCATTTATCCTCAATTTTCGAAACAGTTTCCAGAAGTTTCCTCTTAATAAGAGCCTGTTCTCATTTTCGGTTGGTATCATTTTTATTTAATACAAATTGCCCTCCTTTTATTTTTATTTCATTCAAACGAAATAAAAGAGAAATATTTAAATTTTACATTGCTTGGAACGTCTATGTCCAAGAATATAAGTAAGTATACGAAAGTCTCAGAAACAGCGCGATAGTGGCCACTACGTTTATGTAAGTGTGCAACGCTGTATTACATCTGATTCAGTTCATTAAAAACTTCAACAATAGAAGTTTTAATGAACAACCAATTACAATTATTACAATTTCATGATCTTCTCTAATTTTCACGTGTGCCGTGTTTCCCATAACTAATTAATTATTGATAAATCTTTTATTTATTGAATACCTTTTTCTGGGGACCTCAATTGATTTTACATTAGAATATTTGTGTTCGTCTTATGATACTTGTTTCTCGCGCAATATGCCAATTTTTACCCACTGACCAACGCCATTCATTACATGGACAAATTAAATTAAAAAAACTTTATGCGGGCAATATTCCCCTCTCACTCTTGAATCGCAAAGCTTTAATTTCTAAATTTTTGCAAAATTTAATTTATGACAACTTTAACATTAATAAAATAAATTATCATTCTAACATAATTGGTATTGGTTTCCAACATTTGCCGAAAAGGACTACCGGAATGAGGTTCATCGCCTTCCAGCAACGGTCTAACGTCGAGATGAGCATCAATATTTACAATCAACATGTTGCTATCGCCAGACTTTGAAAAATGTTTTTCATGATACTCTGAAAGACCAAGAAAATTCGGAAAACTTTGGTCGTTTCCTCCTCCGATACTTATCACTAAATATCCATCATCTAAAATAGATTTAACCATATTTTTATGATTCAAATGAGCAGTTTTCAAATCATTCTCATTTAGAATTGTATCACCAAAATCTTTTATTTCGATTCCTAAAATTCATAAAATTACAAACGAAAAAAAATTCAGTTCTTTATAAAATTTACCTTCCAAAGAAATTCCATATTCAGAATTTATAATTGCTCCTTTCTTTTTAATTAAATTCCTTACAGCTTCTGGACCTCCAGCTGCTCCTGGCCTGCCACCATTTCGAATAACACCTAAATCAATCGGATAGCCAATCAGACCAATTCTAATAATTCCATTTGGTGATTCCGACATCAAATTCCCTAATCTAGGATCATCAAATTTATTCATGTTCAAATTGTTTAATGCAGCATACAAATGATTGAATTTTTACAAAAAAAACGAGACCTGGACGTTTTCTACCATGCCACGAGACAATAAAGACTGACCAATCAAATTCATTGAATGTGTGTAAATGAAATTACTCAGTCTGGCAAAGACACTCACAGAACTACTATCGTGGTAGACATAACTAACTTTCAACATTGAAAACAGGCACTGGTTTTATCATGAATCACTAATAATATTTTTCAATTTTTATTTTATCTTGATATTTTAATTTGTATTCACACAACATATACATAAATAACAAAATACAATAAAATAAATTATTAATTGAATTTGATCACGAATGAATATTTAGATCATTTTTTAGCTAATGCCAGAATGCAAATATTCCACTAAAATATTAAAACAAAAACGGCATTTTAAATGAATATCGAAAATTAATTCACATATTTATATATTTATTTGCGCATTAAAATAGGACAGGCCACATGGGATGACGTATACGATTTTTGGGGGGTCTATTTTGCTGAAGATTCCAAATGATATTGGTATTACGTAAGAGGTCTTGTTTTCCAAAAAATATTAATGATTTAAAGAACATTTGAATTTTTCGAAAACAGTAACGATAAATGTAATATTGCATTTATCTATGGTACTTTATAGTCTTGCTTTTTGCATCGCTATATTTCTTTAAAATTGTTTTATTACTTATAAGTATTTAGCGGTGATTATATAAATATTTAATTAACAGGTTGAAATAAAAAAAAGGTAAAACGTCCTCTTTGTGAGCTTTAGAGTGTTAAACTAATGCTTTAAAAATTAAAATTAAAAACATCACATTCTCCATAATGCAAATATCACTCAGTGCTGCTATCATAAATCGATTCTCCTGGAGCATCAAAATTTAAAATAAAAACAATATGGGAATTTTAATTTTTAAATCAAATTTTAGTGATGCAAATTTTAATGATTTTTTTTTAAAAAGAATATAATAAATCAATAATTCACCTATTTACTATCACCAAACAGATATGTTCAGTACCGTAACAGCATATAAATAAAATATTATATATTTAAAAAAATATACATACAATTTTTTTCCAATTTAGGAGAAATATCACATATATATCTGACCTTAGCAAACGATATATTGTCGTGAATTATAAATTTTCTATATTTTTACAAATAAAATACAGGTTTCATTCATTAACATTCAATTTCACGAATTTAATGTTTTTCTTGTTAAAGTGTAACGAATATTTTCCCTCTTTAATCTTTAAGTATTTTCGAAAATACAGCTAAAATCATTATCGAAAAAAATTATCATCTTTCTCAGTTTTTTAAATATCAAACTCTTCATGTCCACTTGTAATTCACAAGCGTAAACAGTTAATAGCATTTCTCTCCCAATTACACACCGACAATACACACACTGACAGTGAATTTCCATTGACAGAAATAAAATCTAGTCACGTGCAATCACAACTTGCTGAAGAAAACGTCATTAAAAATCAAATTTTATGAATGTGTAAATTTACTTCGAAATTTTATCGATTTTACTAGCCATTTTTTTTACCGATAATGAAAAAGCCGAATGAAACGTCGATAAATAATAATCAAACCCAGATATTCAGTGAACAATATTATCGGGAATTGCGTCAGAAATATGGAGTCGAACTGTCTGGATTGCAACAAGGATTTTATCATGTTATCTATGGAAATAAACAAATGCTGATGAATAGAAATTTGAATCTAAATTATAATCCCCAATATGGTATTTATACTGGATTTTCTTTGTTGGTATTATTGTTAGTTCTTCTTATTATTGTTACATATTATAAAATCAAACAGAAATTTCGAGAATTTCTACAAGTGTACCTAGTCAAAAGAAAAAATTTTTGCGGAAAAAGAACTTTGGAATCAAATGCTTATAGTGACAAAGGTTTAACGACATCGAATGAAGCAGTTCAATTGATTGTTTCATCGAAACCTTCGGATTTACAACTCATACGAACATCTACAGAATCTAACGAATCTTTGGAATTACTTCAGAAATCTAACAGTTCTAAGTATAACATTGACCATTTGAAACCTTTTACAGTTTCTGCTCATTCTATGCACAACATGCATCATTCCTGGAATAGTCTATCAGTCAGCAATTACAATTGCACCTTATCATCCGATAACGGTATCCGGCCAAAAGATTTTGATTCTCTCTCAATCAGAACTGCTGTCGAATTTCCTAACTCAAATGCCTTTTCCTCGAATGTAACAATTTTGAATTAAATATTTTTTACAGATCATCTGCTATTAAATAATTAATTAAAAAAAAATTTAATTAATCGATTGAATCATTTCTAATCGGATGTCGATTGAGTCAGTTGTAATTATTTTCTACCTCTTAACTATTTTCTGTGAATTTTATATTGAGTGAATTTTTTCTTTTTCTAAAAACAATTTAATTTTATTGAATATAATTGAAAACGAATTAATAACAATGCGTCTATGCATTACTATTATTACATTTTCAACCCAATATAAAGGTGTTGAATTGTAATTATTGTTCGACAGGATAAAGCAATAAATCTTATTCAGCCTGTTCTCGATCAAAATAATAACGTTTCATCTTTATCACAAATCACAATCGTTCAAATGTACAACAATCTTTGCTTGCCAATAAGGACTGTCGATTCTAAGGAAAATTTAAATAGAAATTTCTCTCACTACTTTCAGCACATTTTTACTCTTTCTACTACCATTATAGGGAATTAGATAAACTTTAAATTCCTTTCATAGGACTCTATTCTCACCCTTCTGTGCAGCGGTAATCTTTTGATATAGTGCTTGACTTTTCTCGGTTCCACCCAGGTGACCTTAATCTGCTGCACTTCTTTTGTCAGTTGTAAGATTTGATCGTATAATTTCTTGTTCGTTCTCCGTGCATTGTCCAACTCGCGCTGTAGAATCCGACATGATTCCATATCTACAAAAAGGAAATTATCATTAAACCGTACAACTCTTCACAAATATTATTTATTTCATTTATACTCTTGAGTCAGAGGATTTTAAAGTAGCGATTCACTAGGATCGTAAATTATAAATTACAGGAATTGATATCGATTCACTAGGGGCTTGAGTTTTAAATTATAAGAATTGGTAACGAGACTACATATTTTATTTTCTATAACAAACACTATTATTCGGCTCTCGGCGATATCTGTTACTGTCTTGACTTGGAGGTTCTCGAGCATAAGGATGCTCGCGGTGGCTATCGGGTCGGTTTTCTTCTTTTCTCATGTCACGGGGAAGGATCTTCCGTGAGACTACCACATTGATTGCCGTAGACCTCACGTCTAGCCTATGGTCGTCGAGGTTATATGAGGTATTGTACGGGGGAGCGTATTAGTCTGTATTGGGAATTCTTCCTGCCGCAATATCCTCTTTAACTTCAGCCAGATAACGCTTGGCTCTCTCCACTTGTGCATTGGTCTGACGCTGATGCTCCTCGAGGCGAGCCGGGAGAAATTCGGCTTGTCCCCGGATGTCGCGGGCCGGATTGCGTCCAGGTTCCCACTTTATAGCGACGAACGGGAGATCGACCTCCTCGGAATTCTGTTGCGTGCCGAATCTAGATTCTTTTACCGGGGAGACGGTGTATCCTGCGTCCCACATGGCTTGGCGATATCTGTTAGCCGCATGTGCGGGGAATCGCACAGTGATTCTGGATGCATCGATCCACGAATTATCTAGAAAATCTTAATGACTAACCAGTTCGTAAACAACTTAATTTTATTAATCTGATTAGCTATGGATTGCCTAAACGATTATTGTGCACTTTGTTGGGTCGGACACGTTATGTTGTTTTGGTCTAGTTCGTTGTGGTGATTATTCGAACTTTATCTTACTCTGATAGTTATTTAACTTTGTAATTCAAATTTTCCCGATTTCGCATTCCATTTTACTTAGATTTTGTAATTTGCATCGTCAAATTTGCGAAATTTAATTTATCGAACATCTTGTAATTTACTTTGCTTTCTTATATGTTCTGGTATAGCAATTCATAAATTACAGGATTGAAACTGGATCTAGTTGGCTTCAATCTGTCAGCGTCTAACTTTAGAGACGGGTGGCCACTATGATCGTTTTCGATGTGGCAATTGTTTTAGAACTACGAAGGATCCCCTTTTTCCTACATAGTTTTGGTTATAACCTCCACTGAGGGTTGTGCTACCGGTTTTCATTATTGTGACTGTTACCTAGACCTATTGCTTGGGACTACTACATCCGATCTCATGATGTGGTTGGCTCATTCGTGTTGAACTCATCCCGTCTCAATTCGCGGGCAATGAGAACCTTGACGAAGTAATTTCTAGTTTGGCCAACGTTCGTATGCTTTATTATCATCTAGACTAAATAAAAACACGTGAATACTGACGCGGATAATTGATTCTAATAGACAACTATTGATTAGTAGGCGACTAGGCGGTTAAAGATATGCGAGCATTCCATGTAAATAATTCATTGGTGAATGAAACATTATATTTGTTAAAAACAAGACATATCCATTAATCATTGTATCTGAGTAGTGGGATACAGGCCCTCTAGCTCACAGGCCCCCTCCCCCCAAATTTTTTTTGCGCTAAGTTTAAAAGTACAAATTTTTAGAACAAAAACAATGACTCATTCAAGGTCATTGAAACAAAGACCATGACTCATTCAAGGTCATTGAAACAAATACCATGACTCATTCAAGGACATTGGATGACTCATCAAAATTTTAAAACAAAGACCATGACTCATTCAAGGTCATTGGATGACTCATCAAAAATTTTAAAACAAAGCCCATGACTCATTCAAGGTCATTGGATGACTCATCAAAATTTTAAAACAAAGACCATGACTCATTCAAGGTCATTCAAGGTCATGGAAAAGTATGTCAAGGTCATTCAAGGTCATTGGATGAGTCATCATCCCCCCCAAATTTGTTCTATGTTTAAAAGTACATCTATTTTCAAGGTCATTCAAAAAATTTTTCAAAAATTTTTCTATGTTTAAAAGTACACGATTTCCTATGTCACCGCTGGACCAAAAAAGATAGAATATTTTTCGAAATTTTTTCAAAATTTTTTCTATGTTGAAAAGTACAAATTTTTTCAAGGTCATTCAAAAGTAGGTCAAGGTCATGGAATTTTTTAACATTTTAAAATTTAAATTTACTACTTATAAAAATAAGTAGTATATATTTTGTAAATTATTTTATTATTATTATTTTTCAAGGTCATTTAAAAGTAGGTCAAGGTCATTCAAGGTCAAGGTCATGGAATTTTTAAACATTTTTAAATTTAAATTTACTACTTATAAAAAATAAGTAGTATATATTTGTAAATTATTTTATTATTATTATTAATATTATTAATATTATTATTATTATTATTAATATTAGTATTCTATTAATACTTATAAAAACTTTAATTATTATTATTAATATTAATAGTATTATTTATTATTATTATTATTAATACTTATAAAAACTTTAATTATTATTATTAATATACTTATAAAAACTAACTATTATTATTAATATACTTATTACTTATAAAAATTATTAATATTAATAG
The DNA here is from genome assembly GCA_022537955.1 of Schmidtea mediterranea. Taxonomy (NCBI): domain Eukaryota; kingdom Metazoa; phylum Platyhelminthes; order Tricladida; family Dugesiidae; genus Schmidtea; species Schmidtea mediterranea. The sequence goes on from CM039680.1 coordinate 211,699,689, forward strand.
TTTTATTTATTTTTATCATTATTAATATACTTATAAAAACTTTAATTATTATTATTAATATACTTATTACTTATAATTATTAATACTTATAAAAACTTTAATTATTATTATTAATATACTTATTACTTATAAAAATTATTAATACTTATAAAAACTTTAATTATTATTATTAATATACTTATAAAAACTTTAATTATTATTATTAATATACTTATAAAAACTTTAATTATTATTATTATTAATTTATTAATAATAATAATAATAATAATAATAATAATAATAATAATAATAATAATATAGTAATAAACAAATATATATAAAAACAACTACATATAAAAACAAAAACAACTTCATAAAAAACAAAGAATTAATTATCAAAAATAAAATTTATAGTGTTATTACATTTAAAACCTCTATAAAGTAATATTTCGCGTTTCGTCACGCTGCGGTTTTTGCATGAAAAAAAAAAATTAAAATTAAAATTATAAAAATTATATCTAATTTCATAATAAAAATGAAAACTATTACAAGTTTTCTAGATAAATAAGATTCCAAATTAAGAAAATCAGTTTTTTAAAAACATTTATTATTCTGATAAATACACGTCATCAATATCAATGTTATCTTCGTTAAAACCATCGAAAAGCTGTCCATTATCACTGATTTCGGTAGAGTCATCAAAATTGGGGCTCGAACCACCGAAAAGCTGTCCATTATCGCTGATTTCGGTAGAGTCATCAAAACTGGGGCTCGAACCACCGAAAAGCGGCTCATCCAAGAAATTAACTTGGTCACTATCTATTGCATCAACCCCAAAATAATGCCCAAATGCGATACTGGTATTTTTCCCCACCCACAATCGCTTATCATCGTTATTACTCAAAGCGATTTTACTGTTTTTAAATGTGTACAGCTGATGGTTCCGCGTCCCTATCCTACTTTGAGGTACTGTGAAAACTACGTTTTTATTGTAGCAATCCAAATAAGACTGATGTTTGATGTCAGTCCCCAACAACTTCACACCCTTAGCCCTCATTGTATCAGATTTACCTAATAAACTATAGCACTTGGGTCTTAAGAAAACCCACTCCTTATACCCGAGACCTTTGCTTTCATCTTTAAATTTTCACAGAATCTAATTTCCTCGAGTATAAGGGATGTGCCGGGTCGTAATTTGAGGTGTCTAAAAGGTTGTCTCTTATCATTGCCGGCAAAAGAATGTCAAGCTTACAGTGCTTAACCTCAAGAAAAAACGAATCAGTGTCGCCGGCAACGATATTTATATCACAGTTGAATTCTGATCGATATTTTGCCAATTCATTATACTGTAATTGGTACATCCGCAGCTTAGACAGGTCTAGTACTGATTGGCCAATGTAACTAGGCCTGTCTAAACATATAGAATCTTTGTTCAGATGAGCAGCAATCAAATCATCCACTATTTTAATGGACTTTTTGAAAGTCGGTTTTGAGGCATATACAATCATCTTTTCAGCTGAATTGCATAGCCTCAAATTCATCCGTTTTTTCAAATTCTCAACGGAATTCCCATATAGGCTATTATTAAATAATTTATACAAATCTCTATAAAGCTCGCACTTTGTGTTTGAGCGTAAATCTGTATTTCTTTGTATATATTCTTTAAAAATAGGTGATTGTTTAAATTTAATTACCCTATGAATACACTCAACTTCTGCACCCAATTCTATATACAGCTTGAGAAGTCTCCAGTGAAGAACATGGTTCTTCTTACTGTAATGCGTGAGCATTAACTTCTCAACTTTTGAATTGGGCGGGCACATTTTTTCAGGAGCAAGCGGAAAGTCATTCAAATACTGATGCACACGCTCAGGGATATTGATGTCAACTTCCATTGTATAACCATACGGAAGGAATTCAATATTCGCATTCACACATTCACTCAGCACATCATTCAGATTATCATGCACCCAAACAAAATCACCATACGGAAGGTTTTGGCTAAGTGCCCAACCATATAAATTATTAATGTCGATATACAAGAGTTCTGTATCTTCAGAACTTGCAACATGATGTTTGTTAACAAATGTTAACCCACCCCGTATTCCACCCTCATAGAAATTAAACATTTCCATGTCCTGCAAAAGTTCTATGGGTTCCTTTAATGTCATGAGAGCGGACGCCCATGACATTCCAGGAATTCCATAAAAATTCAGAGGTTCTAAACCATTGTAAGCAATAGCCTTTGCGCGAAATTGCTGAAAATAGTCTGCAAGGAGGAATACGTCTAATTTTAGGTAAGTTAACATATAGTCTAACATTGTAGTGCAATTTTGCTGTGTCCAAATTAGTTGGGCGGTAGCGTATTCATCATCAGATACAGAATCCCATTTTGGAGGTAGTTCATAAGTCGATTCAAGGACCTCTAGTGATACTGCAAAATCATAAGGAAAGATACCCTTTGCCTTAACAATAAGACCATCAAAAGCAGAACAAGTTAGAGGTAGATCAGTAAGAGTTTTTACAGCCTTGGCTAAAGAGCAATTTACAAATTGCATACTATCTATAAATCTAACAGCTAATTTCTTAATATTTACAATCAAAGATATGAATTTCTCAGTTGTTGTAGGAATGATATTTAATTTCCAAGACGGAAATTCATTCAATCCATACTTTAAAATATGATGAAGGTCATATCCTCTCAAATTATGAAAGACGATAGGTAACTGTTTGCTTATTTTCCTATTTATATTACAGTTACGACAGGCAGCACCAAGATACTGACCTGTAAAATGATCATGGTCCTTAACCTTATTTCTAATAAGTTTTTTACAAAGATAGCAAGTTCTACATGCGATGAACTGCTGTTCCTCATTAGAAGTAAGATTATTCATAGGTTTTTTACCATGATTTTCATAATATGGTAGGACAATTGTGACAGCAATTTCCTCTACCTTCTTTAAAAATTCCAATACACATTCCAAGCCTATAAAACTGAAATATTGTGTAGTATATGTTAAATTATTTATTAATAATAAGCCTGCTGATATCGGCATGTGTATTTGATGATGTTTTACATCTTTAGGCAAAACAGCCTCAAAATCCGCATAAATTACGAATGGTGGGGTAATCATTTTAGAATAATTTTTAAATATTAAGTTTTTATTTTCAGGGAGCGTGTATAGGGTTGTTCCTATTTGATTTTTAGCGCACAAATCAACATGTGCCTTAAAGGTTTTATCATAATAAAAACCGTTTAAACAATTGGGACACCATTTTACGTGAATTCTGGTGTTACATTCACTACTCGAACGACAATTCAACAGTCTATTTAAATTAAAAATTGCGGTATAATGAAAATTATCACCGTCTTGTAATAATAAAAGATTAATCGGGTTACCACCGATAACCTTTGTTCGATGAATTAAGGCAAGGTGAGGATGATGAGGTACATAATCAATGTCATTCAATTGTTTAGAAGGTGTGTTGTTATATTCAAAGACATTGATGGCCAAATTTAAATCGCTATTATTTCTCTCAAATTTTGGTATGTTACAGAGTCTCATTGGACAATCTGTAATTGAATCATAATTCAATTCATCCATAAAAGTAGTGTAAGAAGAAACACGCTCCCTATTCTTTAAAACTATATCACGCTTTAAAATCGATAAGACACTATATATAAAACACGAATGATCTGTGTTTTTAACGTTTACAATAGCCTTTTTACCTACTAGAGATTCAGGCGTAGGGATAAAACTATGCCCGGCTAATCGACTTACAGGATAATACGTGGTTAAAATAAAATCGATTTCGCGAATCTTAACTACGCGCCACCCACTTCCTAAATATGTGAATTTTTCGATTTTCTCATTTAACCGACTCACACCTTCAGCAAGAAAACTATCGGAAAAGACACACGCGCTATTCGAAAAGAAATTATCTTTTATTTCCCCATCTTTTTCAAATTGAATGAGAGCTGTAAACTGAACTTTTACAGATCCCATTTTCTTTATTTCGATTTGTAATTTATTTACAAGTTTATCAGTTAGGGCGATTTGAACAAGATTTTGATTTTCTAAATCAAATCGAATATTTTTACGGGAACCTCTTAAGTCAATCTCTATTTCAGGTTCATCGTTTATTTCAATATTTACAGAACCCCCTATTTGATTATATTCAGTTTCGTCATCACTAATGATGATTTCTATTTTTTTAATTTTAGCAGGGATACACGGCACGATTTTATCAGCAGGTCTTTTTGATTTTTTAGTAACAGTTGTATTATTGTTTTTAGTGATCTTTGTATTGTTTGTGTTATTATTATTATTACTAGCATTTTTCGCATTAATCATTTGAAATAATGCCTTTTTATTAATTTTAAATTGATTTAAATGGCTAGAGTGTTTCTTATAAAACTCTAGATATTCAATGTCTTGGGCTGTATCGCATTTAGGGCAAATAAAAAAGTCGATGCCATAGAATCTATGACCATAGTAACTTTCCATAGTCGTATGGCATTTCGAGTTATGACCAATTCCAGATTGGCAATAGTTTTTATACAAACGACCTGATAAATATGTAATTATTATCAAATGTTTATTATTATTTAAATCATATATGAATCAAATAATAATATATAAATGATGATAATTATGTAAATATTTATAAAAATTAATATTCGTATTTCAAATCATATATTTCTATTTCAAATCATATATTTCTATTTCAAATAATATATTTCTATTATAAATCATATATTTCTATTTCAAATAATATTTCAAATAATATATTTCTAATATAAATTGATATTCTGATTATAAATTGATATTCTGATTACAAATAATATTAATCATATTTCAAATCATATATTTCTATTTCAAATAATATTTCAAATAATATATTTCTATTTCAAATCATATATTTCTATTTCAAATCATATATTTCTATTCATATTTCAAATAATATGTTTCTAATATAAATTGATATTCTGATTATAAATCAAATAATATTAATCATATTTCAAATCATATATTTCTATTTCAAATCATATTTCAAATCATATATTTCTATTATAAATTAATAATATTTAAAGTATTATAATACTTTACATATTATTAACTTATACTCATTAAAATACTCTTATAAAATAATGATAAATTTTAAAATAATAATGCTCCTTAACATATTTAAAAAATAATAATGTTCATTAAAATATTTAAAATATATTAAAAATATTTAAAAATAATAAAAATCCTACATTTTTTATATGAAATCTCGTCTCCCCCAGAAACGTCAGCATCCATAGAAACGGGGCCATAATTGTGGTCTTCCCCAGAAACGGGGGCATAATTGTGGTCTTCCCCAGAAACGGGGGCATAATTGTGGGTATCCATATCTCCCCCAGAAACGGACGCATCAGCATTTTCATCTCCATCCAAATCTACTAAAATGGTTTTAAAAATAATAAAATAGAATAAAAATTTACCATGATTGATTTCGTCTTCGCTATCACTGATAACAATGATTTCCGTCGGTGTTACAATAACTTCTAAAACAATAATAATAATAAATTAATAATTTAATAAATAAATTTACCACTATCCTCGATTATAATAACTTCGTTATCTTTTTCGGTGACATCATACCAATTAAATGTACCTTAATAATAAATAAATAAAAGAAAAAATAAAATAAAAACTTACCGTTTCCCTCCGCCAATAATTTTCTTAAAATACTATCGTTTTCCATCTTGATTATATTTTTTGAAATCCTGCGAGTAAAATTTTGAAATAATTGTGACAAATTCTACATTTGTCAATGTTTATAAAGAGAATAATATTTTCAGGATTTAGCCAATCACATTTTAGCAATACACACATATAGGTGAGAGATTTTTACGCATGCAGCCTATTCTGTGTAGGCATGTGTTCTTTGTAAATCACATACATACTTTTGTTTGTATGTGTTTTCTTTATTCTGTTTTGAGTGTGTAGGCATGTGTTCTTTGTAAATCACATACATTGAGTTTGCATGTGTTTTCTTTATTCAATTTTGTGTATGCATGCACTTATCATGTGATGATCACGCACTTATCATGCACTGTCTTTGTGATCACGCACTTAACATGCACTGTCTTTGTGATGATGCATTAGCTTTAATTAAACACATAATAATAATAAAAATAATAATAATAATAAAAATAATAATAAATAAAAAATATTAATAATTAAAACATAACAATAAACATTAATACATTTATTAATCATCAAATCTCTTGGATAATAACCAAGCTAAACAATGTTGACCACATGTTAAGGTCCATGGTTTTTGATACATATTTTTATTATAGACAATAGGTTTACCCATTGTTTGCAGTTTCGAAACCATTAAAGCCGGATAATAGAAACCCATAGGATCAAATACAAATATCTTGCTAGGCTTCATATATATTGCTAACCAATGTTCTCCACCGAGATGAGATGATTGAGTATTGACGATTATGGCTTGATTATTACGTAAATATGGAATTTTATCAAGAGGAAATACACCTAAAAATTCATGTCCTAGTATTTGTTTTCCAATTCGATAGACCTGAACAGAACTACATCAATAATATTAATAATACATTTAAACACTTACTCCATGACAAATTATCATAAATTATCTATACATTTATACCAACATTTTCAAACCAACAATGTTCGTTCAAACCAACACTGTTCTGTTTGCAGTTATTTGAACCTCATTTTCAAACACTCCATATATTACAACATGTACCGGTTCAGTTGTAGCTTTAGCAAACTTTATATCTAATCGTAAATTACCATTTTGAGGTAATTGACTCTGATTTAAATCGAAATCGGGTGCCAAAACAAATGTGAAGAATGGATATTTGTTTTTAAAATCATCAAGAGTTATACCACAATTAAGGTTTTTATCCAAATAACCCATATTTCTAACTATACTCTGCATATATGTAGCACAATAATTATCATTTTCGAAATCTTGAGTATATGTTTCTCTATAATCACTATTTTTCGATAAAGTTAGCGATGTTACACCAAAGTTTTTGAAAATTGAGCTCGATGTTAAGTATGATCCATTATATTGAGATTCACTTTGAAATGTTACCAATATAAAGTTGGGCATTCTTCTATCTCCAAATATTTGTTCCTTATAGAAAGAAGCTGAACCCTTAGCAATTGCAAATTGAACAATTTCCTTTGTTTTCAATGGATATATTGCATGCTTAGAATTAAGCCCCAATTGATGACCTGCTAATACAGAAGGCTCAACACGAACTCTTCTTACCAATAATTTTGCATCAACTAATTGAAGAATTGGTGCTGTGTAGCACTTGTTAGTGATAATGCCGAATCAGATCTTTTCAATCTAATGTGTACATTAACACCTGGGAGTAAATATTTCGGTTGATCCATAAAATCGAGTTGTAATGATGAGCACATGGTAAATAATTTCGATCCTTTAATCCACTTTTTCCTATCGTCATCACTACCATAACCCATAGGAGTTAAACATGTATTTTTAGTATCGCTATTGTAATTTATAATAGTTTCTATTAGAGCTTTGTGAATATATGTCCTGTTACCACCCTCAATCTTGATATTATTAAATCCGAGAACTGCATCTTTAAAAAGCGTATGAAACAAGAAATTGTTTGGTATTACATCACTAGGTTCACCCAACGGTTTTCTATCTTTATCTACAACTTTGATCTGAACAGTTAACAATGTATCGTTCAAATCTAGATATTCAGTTTGGGAACCATTAATATAAAATTCAATATCAGTTCTACTATCCATAATAGAATTCGTCGGGAATACATCCTCAAAGGCCCCCATTTCAATTACTGCTTGGGGAGATGGTCTATCAAATAAACACAATTCAGATTTACCACAAATCATTTTTGAAATATAGTTCCATGTCCTTTCATTCGTTTGTTTATATGTTTATGATGTCTTTTACGTTTTGGAATCGGTGCCGGTGCTTCGGGTTTTTGAAACATACCTGCAACACTAGGTAGAACTTTCCCTAACTCGGATAATGCATTTGATTTCAGCGATGGTAATATTTTCTGCTCATTCATTATCACATCTTTAGCAGTTTTCATGCCAAAACTACCAAGGCGTTTAAGAATAGGAAGTGCAAATCTACCAATTGTTCTCAACTAACCTGATCCATATTGTTTACCAATAAAATATGGTAATTCGCCACCACTTTGGCTATTACTATACATACTAATAATATCGTTATTGGCCATCTAATTTACGAACATGTAATGTCAAATGAGTTTTTGTATCTTTACTAAATTCAATAAATTTACCACTATCATCACGAATATTTATTTCTATATTGTTTATACATGATGTTGATACCGGTAAGTACATGGGATTATCGATATTTATATTGACAACTTCATCCTGGTCATGTTTATCAACCCAAACAGATTTCAAAAGAGGAACCAAAGAATCACCAACAATTATAGGATCGATGATGTTAGTATATATGAACATTTGCCTATGAAGTTTTATTATTTATGGTTTGCTTACACCAAAAGCACTTGCCCTATATGTTTGCTTATCTAATCCCAATGTATTAGCCAAATTCTTATCAAATGTAACTTCACAAATGTTATTATTCAGACTGAATTTGCATATTCCATCTTTAAGAAATTCAATAGTTTTAAATATGTGTAAACAATTTAATGAAATATATTTATGTAATTCTTCAAGTGTTTCAATATATAATTCATTAGTAAATGTAAATGTATCTTCCACCTCATTAATATATGATACAGATATTTTGATGTTCTCGATCGTTACACTTTTCTCATCAAATGTTTTGAATTGTATTAGGTATTCAGTTCCAGGAACAACAATGCTAAGCTTATCACAACCCATTCGCTTGGCATCTTCAATACTTTCAAACTTTATTGTAAATGGGCTAAAATCACAACTAACATTCAATCCATCTTTGAAAAACATGCCACTATTTTCATCTAAAATTTGATTTGGAATATGACAATATCGTTCAAAATTATTGATTGTGAAAATACCACTACAGGTTTTGGGAACACGTTTCTTGAATCCGATTTTACAATGACTATAAAATGGGAATGTATTGTACACAAATGTAAAGTCTTGCAAAGCAACTTCCCAATTTCCATGTAAATAAATGGGATTTTGAAGATCAACCATAAATTTACTTGCTTGATTTTCCGGATGGATTAGCGGGCAACTATTACTCGGTAAAATTGTATAGAAACTCATTTTACTAGGTCTTTTGATGATATCCATGAAGGTTTTTGATATCCATGCCATTTGACATAGTATTGTTTATCCTTACCCACCATTTTAGTTTTCAATATTTTCTGAATTCTGAACACTGTAGGTTTGGAAATAACTGATAATTCCTGTTCATAGAATTTCCCTTGTATTAAATTGTTATCACTATCTTTAATAACATACATTACAGGACTCTGTTTAGTATTAATTTTAGTAATTTGAAATACTTCATCACTCCAATTACTATCGAAATTTTTGATGAAAGGTGAAGCAGATATTTTACTAATTCTAACGTGATCACCAACTTTATATTTTGGTTTTGTAATAGGAACTTTTTTAGACTGTACTCGTGTTTTCGAGCTGATATCAACGGGTCTCAAGCCATTCAGACCTCGATGTGATGAATTATTATAACTAACAAGTATTTTCGGTAATACATTTATCCATATTTTATTACCTTGATGCACGAAATATTTCTTCAATCTATCCCTCAATGTCCGGTTAAATCTTTCAACATGAGCGGCTTTGTATTGAGAATGTACAGAATAATGATTTATTTTGAGACGATCCAGGATTTGCTTAACTTTACTATTGTAAAATTCCTTGCCTATAATAATAATAATAATATTAATAATAATAATAATACCTAAATCGGTTTGCAAATTATCTGGATGCCCATTTTTAAACATTGAGTTAATTTCTTTAGATATTTTCTCGGCAGATTTTGTCTTTGTTGGTAGACCGCGGGCAAAACGACTGAAAACATCGATACACGTTAAAATATATTTATAACCCTTGTTAATTTTCGAATACGGTATCATCTCCATCAAATCCATTTGCCATAAATCATTAATACCGAATGTCTTATAAGCTCTCGTTGGAAATCTTTTCCGCATCGGTTTGTTTAAACTGTACGCAAGCTGATCTGACAACCACTTTTGCGTTTCCTTTTTCGACTTTGGGACTCTTTTCTTTAACTTTGCCACTCCACCGAAACCTGCCTCGTCTTCTGGGTTCGTCCAAATCTTCTCCATTACAACAAGATGATTTAAATTTTAATTTAACATTAGGTAATGATTGCCCCATCGTTTATTGTGATAATAATGATAATGCTAATGGTAACATTGCTCCAATAAAACCACCTTGTTGTTTATATATGACTACTTTTAATAGAATTTTGAGTAAATCATCGACAACAAAAGTTGGAAATGATTGTAAAATAGACATTCTTTTCATACTCGAAGCCTTTAACAATGCATTAAAATATGGGAAACTCCTATGATTTTTTACAATTTTATCTGTTTTCTTACTCTTTTTAATAATGTTTTTCGAAATTAGATTCATTGCAGGGTAATTCTCGGTTATTAGCTTTTTAGATGGTGTATAACTGGTTTTTGGTGGAACTTTATTTATAGTCTTTTTAATACTCTGTCTAAGTTTTCGGCTATTTTTAAGCCTGGATTTCATAAACATTTTTTCATGTTAAAGTTTTCAACTTTTTTTTATATACCATGGCACCTTCTTTATTGAAAATATCGGTTTTTACCCGTAAATCGTCATTGCATTGTTGTGTGAAATCAAGAAATATATATCCATGTGGTGATTTTGTAGCATCTTGAAATGCACTGATGAGAAAATTACGATTATTAGGGTATGCCTGTCGAGCAAGAAAATCAATAACTGTTGCATCTCTAGGATTCTTGAAAATAACTAAATATTGAACATTTAAATTCCTTGTTCGATGTGCACCACCCTGATGAAATAGATTTTGAGTAATAAAGATCACAGTAACACCAACATGCCTACTGATTTTTGTGAATAAATTATTAAAATCCTTTTCTTTATTAGCTTCCTGATACAAATCATCAATAATGATGACATCACCTTTCCTTAAACGACTTGACCAGTTTTTATCGAAACCCTTTACTATTTTCATGTTTTTCAATTTACAGAAATTATCTTGAGTTAATCCATGTTCTTCATCTGCACCCTTATGCCAATAAATCTTGTTGAATTTTGTTTGAAATAAATTAGATTTCAGTAATTTACACACAAACATAGTTTTACCACTACCACTTGGGCCGACGATTTGATATACAGCATCATTTCTTAATTCCATTATTAATTTGTATAATTATAGGTTTTTGTTTATATTATATGATTTAATGAACTCTTCCTAAAAACTCATATATATAGCTTAATATTTATTTATTGTTTAATTATGTTATCAAATATAAATTATAAAGGAACTTTCGATGTATCAAAAATGACGTTTCCAAATGGTAAACCCCAGCATATTGTAGATAGGAGTGGAAAATACCCTATAATATTTTTCAAATCAGGCAAATGCAGAATCATGGGATGTAAGAAACCTTTAGATGTCAATAAATTACAATATAGAATAAAGGATCTTAAAATACAGTCAATTACAGTTACCATGGATATAGGACAATCTATCAATCTATACAACATGTCAACAAAATGTCTTTGTATGTTCGAGCCAGAATTATTTCCTGCATTGAGGCTTTTAAAATACAACCCAATGTGTGTTAACGTGTTTGCTAGCGGCAAAATAGTCATATTAGGGGTGCGAAATCTAGAATACAAAAATATTGTTTGTGACATACAAAATGAAATCATCGGATTGGTCGATATCTGATTGGCTAATGATTGATTAAAACAACTTGCTTATTCATTTGATTTCATTTTTAAAATGGAAAATATTATGTATGCTATGCCAAAGAAAAATATCGCTGAATACGGTAAATTTATCATTTTTATTTCATTTTTTTATATTTTATTTAGACAAATATGCTCCAATGCTAATCGAGCGTATTATTTATTACTATCCTCAAATAAAGGAGATTTTGAAGAATCAAGAACCTTCAATGCATCAACAGTTGATATATAATGAAACACGAATCGATATTTCAAATCTGATTAAACAAGCCCTTTGGGACAATGAAATAAACCGAACGGTCAGGAGATGGAAACTGAATACCCCTACATTCTGGGGTGTAGCTGCTGTGATTTCCGATATCAGCGCTATGTCGAATGGAATCTGACAAATTCCATACGAAATTCTTCGAAATACCAACTTTTTCGAAAATAAATGTATTTTATTTTGATTGATTTGGTAGTTTTATTGTTGGTAATAAATGTTTTTGTATTTTATTTTTGTTTTGTTTTGTTAGTGTTGGTAATAATAGTTTTATTTTTATTGTTTTGGTAATAATAATATTAATAATAGTAATAGTTTTATTTTTTGTTAGTTTTGGTAATAATAATAATAATAGTAATAATAGTAATTTTATTAGTATAGTAATAATAATAGTAATAATAATAGTAATTTTATTAGTATAGTAATAATAATAGTAATAATAATAGTAATATATTAATAATAAAAATAATAATAATAATAATAATAATAATAGTAATAATAATAATAATAATAATAATATTACATTTTATATAGATGATATGTGTAAAATCATAAAACTCAACGGGTTAATTTACATACAGTCACGCGCTTAACATGCAATTAACATGCACTTATCATGCATGATTCTGATTGGTTAATCAGTATCTGTCAAGGGTATAAAAGTGCGTCACCACCTTATAGAGATCATAAATCAAACATGACCAAGAAAATAAGCGTCCAACCAGTTCAGATGTTCCACAATTATAAAATGTATTTTTTAAAGGAGCCTATTAATATGCAATTGGCAAATCCGGTCAAACTCAATAAGACTCAATTTCAATCTCTCGCTGGTACTCTCTCAATGTTAGATATCAAGGATATTGATAATACGTTCAAAAAGATCAATTCCAATTTAAAATGCAATGAAAATGCTTTCTTCACGAGTCAATATACCAGATATTATGATGCATTTACAGAAATTGGATTCAAAAAACAGGAAAACTGGTATATAACAATAACAATCCAAGGATATAAAGCAGATCAAAACGATGTGCTTTCTCCAATCTGGAAAATTGTTACTGCTAGACTTTCACAGTTATTTTAGTGTTTAGTGTTTAATAAATGTATTAATGTTTCTTTGTTATTCTATAAACAAAATTATAATTAGTTTTAAAATAGTGTTAAAATGATGTCTGAAAAAGGTAAAATATAAAAATATAAAATAATTAATTAATTTCGTTTAGAATATTTAATAAACTTTTTGTTTGATAAACTTGAAGAAATAACCGGTGTAAAAATTAGAGATATGTTGACTCTAGTTGAAGCATTGAGTAAAGAATCGGATTGCGACTCTGAATGTCAGAGTGATTCTGGATGTCAGAGTGATGAAATTGTTAATGATGGAGATACTGAAATTATTAATGATTCTGAAGAAATTATTATTGTTGAAGAAGCTACCGAAAAAGATGAGCCTACCGAATTTAAGAATTGTATTGATCATGTTATAGAAAATATTATGATAGAATCTTGTGGTGATGAAGAATGTACATGTAATAATCAATAAATCTTTAAAATATAGTTTTTTATTAATAAAAATAACAAAGAAATATTTATTAAAATCTATGATAAACCTTGTTACATAAATATAAAACAGATACTCCAGTGATTAGTTTTAATAAAAATTTGCAATTCTCGATATAAATATCAGAGCGTTTGGCTTCTGCGGCAACTTGAATAATAGCTGTCCATCCACCGTTTGATTCTACCCACGGATCAATTTTTGTTTCTATCACCTAAATAATAATAAATTAATAACCATATAAAGTAATATACCTCAATAGACCATTGGAAATAATTTTCATAGTCGGATCCAGATTTTAATATCATGTGTTTCATGTACATTAATCCTACTATTATTCGCATCCATTTATTATTTTCATCAAGCATGTAACTAAATATTGATTGGAATGCCTTCTTTCTCTCCAATGGTGGCAAATTGAGAATTTTTTCATAATCGAATGGGATGTCTTCAACGATTTTCTCGGTACGGTTTACCATAAATTTCATGTTTTTAATGATTTCATCTTCTTCTCTATTATTAGAGACCAGCTCATTCAACAAAGTTATAAAAAATTTAGTTTCTGGCATTTTATAAAAATATTTGAAAGTGTAAGCTTATTTATACTATATTCGACCAATCAGAATCATGTAATACTAAGAAAATATGTAAAAATATATAATGGAAATGGCAATGATGATTTGTTGGCCCTGTTAACTTCTTTCAAGTTGTTGTCACCACTGTTAACCGGTTGTTGTTGTAATTTCATTATACGATTGAACTGATCAGTTGTTTTATTAGAATAAAATTTTATAATATATTGAACTTGATTCATCCTTTTTTCATTAAGTTTACGATTTTCTTTCAATTCTAATACTGATTTTCTTAATTCATTTTTGATAATACCAATGGTCTTATTTAAATATATAATATCATCATATAATTCGTTTTTAGCTCTTTTTAAAGTCTCATATGTATGTTCAAATCGGAATTCTAAATTACTCATTTTTTCAGATAATCTTTTGACTGGAGTTTTCAAATATCTAGGCCTATCTATCATATACAAAATATCCATCAATACAGCGGTATCAGGACATACACATCTTGTTAAATTTTTACCTTGAACGGTTACAACAATTGAGTTGGCCATATTAAAAACTAATAATATTATTAAAATTTCTTTAATCATTTTCAAATCTATATAAATTAATATTTATTGTTTATAGCTAAAGATTTGTGTGTGTGTGTCTCTAAATTAGTATAAAAGTAATTGTTATTTCATTTTTTATCATTAAAATGATTGTACCGAGCGCAGTTCAAGCTATGAATGAAATTAAACATTACGGTAATTTATTATTAATATTATTATTATTACTTGCTTTTAGATGATTATTTTAAAGTTATTAAAGAACTTCTGGAATTCTATTATCCAGAAATACAAGGAATCATGGATAAGCCTGCATCAATAATTCCAGACTTGATATTCAATCATACATCAATATGGATATTTACTGTAATAGATGAGTTCCTATGGGATATCGAACAAAACAATTTGTCAAAAGATATGGAACCCGAATACCCTTGTGGTGATGGATGTCATTGCTGCGCCGCCCGATATCGGAAGTATGTGGAATGGGCTTTGAATAAAGCTCTTAGACAATACTACTATAGTAGAATTGTCTCTTTTTAATAAATTTATTGTATATGTCTTGGTTTTCATTATATAGTAATAATAAAAATAATAAAAATAATAAAAATGAAATAATTTACAACTATATACTATTTATAAAAATTAAAATTAAAAAATATTGAAAAATTATATGACCTTGACCTACTTTTAAATGACCTTGAAAAATAATAATAATAATAATAATAATAATAATAATAAAATAATTTACAAATATATACTACTTATTTTTATAAGTAGTAAATTTAAATTTAAAAATGTTAAAAAATTCCATGACCTTGAAAAATTTTTGAATGACCTTGACCTACTTTTGAATGACCTTGAAAAAATTTGTACTTTTCAACATAGAAAAAATTTTGAAAAAATTTCGAAAAATATTCTATCTTTTTTGGTCCAGCGGTGACATAGGAAATCGTGTACTTTTAAACATAGAAAAATTTTTGAAAAAATTTTTGAATGACCTTGAAAATAGATGTACTTTTAAACATAGAAAAATTTTGAAAAAAAAGATGACTCATCCAATGACCTTGACATACTTTTCCATGACCTTGAATGACCTTGAATGAGTCATGGTCTTTGTTTTAAATTTTTTGACGAGTCATCCAATGACCTTGAATGAGTCATGGTCTTTGTTTCAATGACCTTGAATGAGTCATTGTCTTTGTTCTAAAAAATTTGTACTTTTAAACTTAGCGCAAAAAAAATTTGGGGGGAGGGGGGGTATGTGAGCTAGAGGGCCTGTATCCCACTACTTATCTGGTTTTGAGGGGCTTGCGTTCTGATTGGTAAATTTGTGTTGGGAATCCGTATCGTCTAGTGATCTAAGCCTCGGACCTATGGTAAAACATTTAGAAAAGAAAATGAAAATTACCATCTCGGTGGTTAGTTCTTCGTTCCATTGTGATTTCGTCATTCTCGGTTTCTCGAAACCTGGCTGGGGCTTCACTTATCAAAGTTCTGGAATTGGATGGCATAATATGATCAGTAACTACGAGAAAAAAATGACGGTGTCCCGTCGACAAGCGGAATTTATATGTGTATGGGTGCCTTTCTATGTCAGGCTGGTATGCGGTATGTACATCAAGATCGGCTGCACACTGTTTCTGTTACAAGTGGTGTGCGGTTTCACTTTGGCGGGAACGAGTGGGTGGAATTCGGTCTGCCAATGGTTAGATATTCTGTCGATAAATATCAGGGCAAATTATCATCGATCTAGTTAGTTATCTAAATGTCGGTTTAGTTTCTTTATTAATTATTTGCTGATTTATCATTAACATTATTTAATGGCAACTATTTTGGTGGTTCGTTGGTCATCATGGCTACCTTCTCGCAATAGTATTAGTCGATTTGAGTTAGACTATTTTATCGATGGTCATAGTAAATATCAACTTCATATTAGATTTACTATAAATAATTATTACCCTTTAAGCTTCATCTCTTCGGTAAGTCTGGGTGTGCCCTACTCGTACTGATTATCCGAATTACCTCAGTTGGACGAACTCCCATTACATATCAGTTATGGATCTCTCTTATGGTGGCTTTTAGTGGGCACCAACGATTATATTATGGAGTGGGAAGATCTGACGTAATATAATTTTCGGACAAATATTCATTACGAAATTCTTTTATTTTCGTTCTTACTTGATACTCTTTATTCATGTATATTGATTTATAAATCTAGTAAATGTATCTGTTCCTGATGTTTTTGACGTCAGCTTTTTGGGTAAGAAATTTTAAATTGAGAGCTTGCGTTTCCATATCATGCTATCTTATGGTTTTAATTCTAATATGTTAACTATTCATAAGTTTTATATGTAGTAAATATTATTACCCATTTTTGTGGTCCAATGCTTCCTTTTATCATTTTTATAGCATAATTTAATAAGTTTTGTGACTGAGGGTAGATGTCGGGTCATTTGTTCGTTTCTTACAAGAATTAAATTAAATAAACATTTTGATAAATGTAAGAACCGAAAAAATAACTTCATCGTGAGTTACAGGCCTTAACAGGAAGTTTAGTGGCGTGGTTATTATTTCCTTTAATTATTTAGCTGTTTAGTAGGTTAACGAAATTGTGGGTATTCTACATTATAAACTGATTTTGTGGTTCAACAAAATTTTGAGGATGGAAAACTAGGTTTTACTTAAGATTAAATGATGCCTATAATTTTTATCTTTTACTATTACAAATTACTGGCAAAGCAACGATTTTTTAGCATTAGTTTCCCCGTCACCTTCCTTTAATTGACCTTAGGTTAAATTGTGTCGATATTAAGAGTTTATGAGTGCCCAATTATTGAGCCAATTTGTATCATCAAAAGTTAGGTCGAGTTTTCGGGAAATATGTGATGATGGAACAGCCAAAAGACTATTCCCTCTTCCCCAATTTTCCCATATAAGAGATAATATTGACGTTCCAGCTCCTGCGTTCTCACGCCGTAGCCTTCACGGGCACGAACTATTGGCGGACTTACACCGCACTTACACAGTTCCGTTGGGGTATGTTGATTTTACTGTCTTGTGGTGGTGTATCGGCTGTGGGCCGGAAAAATTTCGACATAATTCGTTTTGTTTAAAGTTTTATTTAAACATAATTGGCATCATCCATCAACAAATGTCATTACAAACCTTTCCCCACGACAACGCCAAACAGAGCTCATATGAGGTTGTTTGTGCGTGACGTGGAGAAAGTTCCGGATACTCCTTCACTTACATCGTAAAGTCGTAGAAATGAGTTTCACTAAATTAATTGCTCTGTAAGACGAGTGTTCAAGTTTTTAGTTACAAAAACTGATTAAAAATCTGTGAAAATGAATCGGTATTTATACCTATTGTACGACCCTAACCTTGCGTGTTAAATTTCATGTGCTAAAACTAAATTTGACCTTGTGATTTTCTTGTATATTCTAATTCTAATTTTATTATTTTCGTGCTTTAATTTGACAATTTTATTTTTTGACTTTTAATTGAATTGTTTCCAATTCAAATTATTTAATTTTAGTTCCAACTTTCGTGAACTCTTTCTTTCTTGGTGAATCGTCAAAATTTGGTCAAATTTTCATGTTCTCGTGTTATTTCTGTGTTTATTTCGAGCGGATCTTGTTGCACTTTGTTATTATTTTAATTTATTTTTATGTTTTTCGATTTTATATTTTAATTATTTCTTTCTTGTATTTTAACGTGGTTAATTGATGTTTTATGGGTCTGATTTTAAATCTGTGTGTTGTGTTTGCGTGCTGTTACCGATTCATTTAAACGAAATTGTGTATTGGCCCAACATTATATAGGTTTTAAAAAGAACCATATTGTTGGGCTAGTACAAGGTTTTGTTTAAATGGATTGGAAACAGCACGCAAATAAAACATGCAAAATTTAAATTGGACCAATAAACATCAAATAACCACCTCAAAATGCGAGAAAAACACATAATTAAAAATATAAAATGGAAAAACATAAAAGTAAATTAAAATATTAACAAATGCACCAAGATCTGAACGAATTGACATAAAAATAGCATAAAAACAAAAGATTTGACCGAAAATTGACAATTTACGGAAAAAGAAAAGAGTTCATGAATAAATTGAATAAAAATGAAATAATTTTAGTCAAAAATGATTAAAATTAAAAGTTAATGAATAAATTGTCAAATAAATCGAGAAAATAATAAAAATTAGAAATAAATTAGACAAGTAATATCAAGGTCAAATTTTGTTTTATCGCATGAAAATTAACACGCAAGGTTAGGGTCACAAAACAGGTATATATACCAATCCATTTTCACAGAATTTTAACCATATTTTTCACTCAGTGAACAAATTTCTCTTCATTAGAAGTTTAGAATTGAAAGAAGCAACTCTCGACAATTGTTTCCACATCGCGAAATCAAGTAACTTATATGTAAGCTCTACTTGATCGTATGTGTGGGAATCTTTTGGTCGTATGTTTGAATGTATGAACCGAACTAATGGAAAAACCATGATGAAATTATTTGAAAAATATAAGTATTCAGAAAGAGAATTTTGTTGACATGTCGAAATTTTTCTGGCCAACAGCCACACAATATGCAAGTCATTAAACTAAAATATAACTAGTCACACTGTGTAAGTGCGGTTTCTCCGCCTATAGTGTGTGCCCCTGAGAGTTCCGTCGTGCGTAACGACGGCCTCGAACGTAAATATTACACTCGTTATAGGGGCGGTGGGAAGATCGAGAACTAGTCTTTTGGCTGGCTCTCTTTCACCCATCTCCCGAAAATTCGACCAAAAATCAATTCTATACATCGGCTAAAATGATCACACCAAGTAGTCCAGTGGGCACTCGTAAAATCTAATATAAACACAATTACCTTAAGATCAAATCGAGAGGTATGGGAGGTGGAACTTCGAAATCGACGTGACGAAAATACTTAAAATTAATGAAAGTAATTAAATGAATTAAAGTTGATGAAGGTAATTAAATGTGTTAAAAGTAATGAAATTAATTAAATGAATTAAAGTTGATGAAGATAATTAAATGTGTTAAAAGTAATGAAAATGATTCAATGAATTCGAGTAGATAAAGATAATTAAATGCGTTAAAATTGATGAAAAATAAGTGGATGAAGATAATTAAATACGTTAAAATTGATAAAGATAATTAAACGAGTTTACGTTGATGAAGTTAACTAAATGCATTAAAATCCATGAAAATAATTTAATGAATTAAAATTGAGGAAAATAACTAAATGTGTAAAAATGGACGAGAATAATTAAATATGTTAAAATCGATGCCAATTTAAAATGTTACAAAATTGAGGAAAATAACTAACTACGTTAAACCCGTTGAGAATAATCAAAGATATCGAAACCTGAAGAAGAGAAATTTTACTTGACCAAAGTTAACACAGTAATTCTAAGTGAGTAGGAACCCAATAATAATAGACGAAAGGGTAAAATCATCATACATTGCTAGGAATGACGAAAATAGTCATAATTCATTAGAAAAGGCACAACCATCACAGTAGGAGTAATATAATTGACGAGTGTTACTTATAATCGACGAAACTAACTAAAATTTATTAGCAGCAACTAGATAAGGAGAAGTAGATTATGGTTTACCGAGCGTAACAATAAAATGGCAGTACCGAGTAGATACTAAAGTTAATGAAAGAGATTCAACAGGTAAAACTCCCGCGGTTATGTAAAAATACTTAAGTAAATGAACGTCACCAGATATAATCTATCATAATCAACGATGAATTAAGATAGTTAGAGAACCCTAAACGGAATTACCAGTGATCTTTCGTCCTAAACTTTGATTACCTACGATTAAACATAAGTGAATTGCCCAAATTCAACATGGCTAAATATAGTTAAACGTAGTCAAAGGTTAAATAGACATAACGGAAAATAGCTAGTATTAATACAAACTTCGCAATATAATATAATAAATCGTATTATAGAAAACTAAACAAAGCCCCTGAAATAAATAAAAATAAACCAACTAGTCTACTGCGAAGCATAATCAACGCCCAGCAGTGAAAAAAATCATGTAATAATATAAAAGATGATACAAATCAAATTTAAGAATTCAATCAAATCGAATATATAAAAGCAATCAATAGTTAATCGGACCGATCTCTCCAGTGCCGATTATACAGGCAATTGCTCACGAAGGATCTGCAGTGGGAAAAAATATATAGTTGAACACCCACGACTGAAGGATTTGTCGAAGACTGAGAAAGGCCAGTTGGACATCTACGTAGGTATGCGAGAACTATTGAGGACAAATTAGCACCAGGATAGCTGAATTCACGTAGGCAAAAATAGATAGGAATCCGGCACTGATTGATCATCGAAGAGGGGACCATCGATAGGAAATATTGAGCTCGCCATAGAAAGCCTCGTGAGATTTAAATCACCAGGAGCGATTGCAAAGTTCTCTGCACTTCAGTTGATTAGTGAGAAATTGAAGTTACAGATTTGGAGTAATATATTCCTAAACGCCGTTTAACTGAATTAACGATATTAGATAAGGAAATATAATTCGATTAACTCACTCATCCGGATTGTTGATTTTCAATGTAATGCCAATCAGCTGTTGACTTTCTTCAGTCAAGCGAGAAACAAGGAACGACTAAACAAATATTACTTGTAAATAAATGTTATCATTTTCTCTTGACGCAATTAATTGAAAATATTATATTATCAATTGCACTGATTGGAATTTGAATTAGGATAATAAGAATGACTTCACTAATCAAGCGACATACCAATTGACAATTCTAATATAAATAATAAACGAGAATTAGTAAACTACATCTTAAATCATGTCCATTTCAACGACAGACACCTTTCGCCAATAAACAAAAAATGCAAGAACGAACGAGCAACGAGCGACAAGACCGGTTACCTGTACGGGATACGGACAAGCAGGATGAGTCTCGACCAGGTACTATTTCGTTTAAGAAGCTTAAGTCTTCGACTTAATAACTGACCGTAAATTAAACTCCAACCCAACCGACACTGACCCATAAGGTCACCTTAGGTTATCCATCTTTACCACATAAATGCAACACTCTAATATTCCATTTGAAATATGATTATAATACCTATTTTAGATTATACAAATTCACATGGACGATGGAGTGACGACTCCAGATTGACCCTGCAAATCCTTAGTAACTCTGCCGCTTTTTTTCGTGCACGAGTAAAATAGGCAAGAAATATTTAAGGGACCTAAAAGATAAGACGGATATAGGCCTTCTAACGGCAGTCCGCTGAACCCGACATAGGACTAAACCTTAGCAGTTCTGACATCGGAACTCACCTTTGGAGGTCCTGTGACCAATGGTTACAGTTCCAAAGTTGCCAAGCAACGGGTGACCATTGGCGGACATTGACAATATTTTGTATGTAATGGGGTTAAGGTCATCAACACCACTAACCCCACAATATATTTATTCTAATAATAATGTTGAGCTTGTTTGAAGTGGAGAAAGTTCAAATGCAGAGAAATCCGTGGATAAAATAATTAAAAAAAACATACAATAAAATTCAAAAATAATAATTGAAGGGAAAAAATTAAAAAATAATATTTTTCGTGAAAAACGAATACAAGTGTATGGCAGATGATGAGGCCAACATGAATAAAGCAGTATAAAATTTAGTGCGGTCCATAAACAAAGTTATTAAAGAAATACAAATTAATTATTTAATTGTAAAAAATAAATTAATTAAATCAGTATGACATGCATTATACTTATTAAAAATATTTGACTGTGAATATAAAGATATAGATTTTTTGTTATATCTTTTCTGATTCAAATGTTTTTAATAAATATAATGTAATGTAAAAAAAAAAGAAATCAGTGTTGTAAAATTGAATGAAGTTCTTATATTATAATTATCAATCATTTAAGACGTGACACAATTTTTCACTGTTTCTGTGAATTCTATTACTTACTCTGAAACCATAAAGTGTTTATTTTTTTTTATTGACCCATCTTTGGAATTTATACAACTTCAGAATTATTTCCGATTTTTCAATTTTACTTTTTCAAGGAGGGCCTACGCTACCATTAAAATGAACTAAAAATCTATTGTTCAACACAATTATCCAAGTAACATCAACAAACATCGCTCTTTTTGTTCTTCACTTTAAAATTAGGACATAATCAATTAATTTCATTTAATGAAGCGGTAAAACATTTATAACGCCTCGTAATCATTTGAAGAAGTACATCAATTAGGTTGGTCTAGGACACAAAATAATTTACCACTGCCACTATGTTAAAGCACAATGTATCTAGAGGTATGGAAAAAATTCAAACTATATCACTTTTAACTTCGAATATTCGATGTGATCATCATTCATTTAATTAAAAAATTCAATTTTTTTATAATTAGAAGAACTTTTAGTCTAAAATAGATTTTAAACGTTGTAAATTAGTGTCTATGAAGGACTCAAAAACCTTCAAAACATGTTCATAATAAAAAAAATAAAATTAGGTCTATGACGTGACTCTAAATTAAAAGTATTTAAAACAATATTTGTTAATGCAATATGAGTTGTTAATAAAATATTTACTTTAGTCACTTCTATTTTCATACATTGACTAGTGCAATAAATACTGATTTCAGCTCATTAGCTGCTCATTTTAAAAAAGAATTATAATTTTTCTTATCCTAATACATATATTGATGCCTAGAGCATATCTCTAATAAATATGGTTTTAGTAGAAAACCTGATAATCCACAGATCAAATTCAATGATGGATCAAAACTAGGTCTTGAATTTATATCTTGTTGGAAGATGGAAGAATCCATAATTAAATTAAAATATTACATAATATGATCAAACAGGTATAGGATAAACATATTCATAGGCAAACAAGCTAATCCAACTTATCCTGAATAACAATGATGATATTTTAATATTTCATCTCATTATGTTGTTGATATATTATGATATTTATTAGAGATATGCTGTAGGCATCGATATATTATAATAAGAAAAATTATAATTTTTATAATTATATTAAAGGGGTCGCATGAATTTTGAAAATTGTTGACAAAGGGGAAGCAGGGGTTAAAATTGCCTAAAATTTGGTGACATAATTAATAGCCAAATCTTTTGGTCAAATTAGTATGTTAATGTAAATTTTGTGCTTATCTTGGTGCATTTGTATAGAGTTTGTTTTACTTTCTTTTGTTTAATTTTATATTTGTTTTTGTTTCTCGTATTTTAATGTGTTTTCTCGGTGTTCTTTCTTTTGGTTCAGTCAATTTCATGCTTTGTTATTTGTGCTTTATTATCGATACGATAAAACAAACTTCAAGGTCACTCCGTTCTGGTCCAACAAATTAAACCAATTTAGACTTATTTAAACATCAAAAGTTTTTAAAATAAAATTTACGAATTAAAATTACAATTGATTTTTAAAAGCCATTCTTTATCTAACAATTTTTAATTTTCAGTCATGATTTATTTGAAATTAGATTTTTCTAATTCTTCATCAATTTTACGACATAAGTCAAGATGGTTTCCGAAATGCTCATGTGGTAAAATTAGGCTTGACAGTTCTCAATAGAATGCACCATTACCAGGCGCATTTGTTGCAACGAACAACTCATCAAGGTTTTGCTTCACAAAAAATGAATTGCCACATTAATGACGTTTGATAACTCGGGTTTTAATCCGGCCCATCATCGATAGACATAATGAGAATAGGCTCGACCAACTTTAGGCTTCAATTCTTTGTGATAGTTTCAAACTCTTCCAATTTAAGCTACCTTTCACAGTCCAGTCCAAGGGCACAGGCTGGTGATTACTTGCCTGAACTAATTGCTATGTACGTTGGGCCTGAATAATTTACAGATTCAAGTTTACCCAGACCCTTTTTTTGATTTCAATACCAGCATAAACAGGCAGGATGAGTTTGTGTCTAGATGCTACAACCAAGTAGTGATCTGGCAAAGTAACGCGGTATTCAACATGGATTTAAAGTGGAGCCTCCTTATTATCTTCTGTCAATCAAGTATGGACTCTGTCTTTGTAATTTTGGGTGATGAAGCATACTTCTAGCGGTCTCATCATTGAGGCAACTTTTTTAAAGCGATTTTTGATTAGATGTTCAAAATCGACCATCAATGTGGTTCAAGTTCGAGTCATTTTTTTCTCAAAAAAACTTCACTGGAACAGTTTTTAAATGACGTTTACCTTCCGATGATAAACTTCGTTTAGCAATAAACCAAGTATAAACAGCACTTCGCCTTAATGGAAAACCTTCATTCTTAAGCTGTTCAGTCCATCCACCGAGAGTTCTTATACTGCGGTAATTATCGTTCTGTCTTTTCTCATGAGCAGCAGACTCATAAAACGTAATGTCAACAATTGCTTTTAAAAGTACTGCCTGATCTTCTTCAATTGTTGATTGACCAGCTTCCTATCGGATCTTCAACTTACTGCTGATATCAGGATTCCCTGCAGAAATTTGAGAAAAATATTCTATCCTCTTTTGCAAAAATATTCTGCTTTTCTTGAGAATAGATTTTCCTTTTCAGTTTTTTTCCTAGCTCTTCAATCTTTAGTTTTTTTCTTAAAGCTCCTTTTCCTAGCCTAAACTTAAAACATAACTACATTTTCGCTTACCAAAGCCAATCAAGTAGCTTTTAAGTCGATTTCATTTTTGTTTCGTTTGTATTTGATGTTTCACAACTTCTTGTTAAATTTTTACATTTATAGCAGGTTTATAAGGATGTGCATCTTCATTCTTCAGAGCCTGATCTGCCAAGAAACTTGTCAATTTTGCTTTATTTTTCTGAGGTATGTCAGCTTAACCTTTTGTTGAGGATACTTAAATAATAAAATAAATTAATCATTGAAATAAATAAAATAATTTTGGAGAAAAAATATAAATTAAAGAGTATGTCGTTTCAGAACTCTGACAAGAAAAATTGAGAGCAAGAAATGAAAATTGAGAAGAGTAATACTAAATTCATAAAGTTAAACAAAGAAATACGACAAGGTCATTCTTAATTAATAAGTGCAAATATAAAATAGGAAAACAAAAACAGTTTGGGAATGGAATTTCCTTATCATACAATAAAAGAAATTGATTAACAGGGTATTCAAAAATGAAAAAGTTGATTATCATGAAATTATCACCACTTATAAAAGTCAAAGACACAAATGAGAAAAGACAACAAAACATTAAAAGAGAAAAAGCAATCAAAGTTAAAGTAACGAAGAGAAAGCAACTAAAGTTAAAGTAACCAGTCTAGTGATAAGAGTATATCTAGAAGTTTGATTAAAGAAGCAGTTGGGCAGTTACCGATTATGCTATTACTCACTGTATGAAATATTAAGTTTTAATTTTTAAATCTTTAGTGGTGAATTTTTTGTATAATTTTGTTTGCAAAATCAAAGTGATTGTTATTGTGATAAACAATAAATATTGAGAATATAGAGAATTTTGTCATTGTTACTTATATTTCAAGACACGCTAGGAGTCAGATCGATAATGGATAATATATAATTTCACCGACAACTCAACCAAAACAAAAACGATTCGGCGATTGATATTTTAAGTCAATGATGAAAGCACAAAGCAAGCATAAGGCATAAGTTAAAACTCACGAAGAAGTTATAATGTTATTGGCTCAGCTTTGTGTTCATAATAATAAACTATACCTAAGTCATTAGAAAATTTATGGTATTTATTAAGCACTTCAAAGATCTCAACTAAATCATAAACGTTGGTAAATTATTATTTGAGAAAATTTAATTTATATTTTGAATCTGGAGGTTCTTATTTATTTAATGCTGCTGCTCTCCATAAACTGTTTTTATAGTCAAGAAAAAAAAGATGTTTCCAACAAAACTTGAATAGTTGGTACTGCATTTCATTATTACAACTTTAGCTGTTCCATTTCCAAATAACGGAGAGCCAATTGATCCATTATTAGAATCTGGAGAAATCACAAATCCAGTTGAACAAAAGACTTTATGTTATCGAATCTTCCAAATCCACCAACCAAAGCAATAAATCATGAAATAGCCAATTTCTTCCAAATTCTCGAATCAAATTATAAACCATTATCTATGACGAAGGATATTCCTTCGGTTTTGACATTGTTGTGTGAAAATCCGTAATTAAATAATGTTTATGCTGTTGACTGAAAAAATTCATTAAACCTTTGATCCAAATCGGAAAAATCTACAAAATGTCTTATCGAATCTGTTTTTGGGTTCTCATTTTCTCTTGAAACAAGTTTCTTTAAACTTTCTATTAGTTTTAGTCTCCAAACTAAAATCTGCTCATTTTCTGTTTAAATTAAAGTAAATTAAGCAAATTCCAAATATAGTATTTTAGAATTACTAAATATAGTAACATATCCCTTATTATTTATAATTACTATTTTTAGTAATTAAATATTACTATATATAACTACATATTTTAAAATAACTATCTTTTAGTCTAAAATTATATATTAAAGATTCTGATTCATATCCTCCTCGTGACCATAAAACCAAACAAATTCTATGGAAATAAAAAACAAATCAAATCACAACTGAAAGGCACTTCAAAATTTATTAGTCACTAAAAATGATTCCTAAATAGTCTAATAGCAATAATAATAATAATAACAATAAGCATTTCGATAACCAAATTTTGTGGGGGAAAATCAACTAAGTCCCAATCTCACTCGATATGACAAATCAGGATAAAGATCGAAAAATCCCTTGAACAAACGGACGGCTTGCTCAACACTGGAAACGTCAGCCATTTCACGACACGAATGCATACTCAACTGAGGGCCACCGATATCAACAGTTGCCAGGCCCATATTTGCCGATATTATCGGCCCTATAGTGCTGCCACACACCATATCTTGCCGGATGACAAATTCCTAAATTCCAAATACTTGATTTATAAAAAAGAAATTTTCGGAGCAGGCTTTTACAAACACTTGAAATAAAAGTTTTTCTGTTTAAATTGAATAGAATAGATTTAAATTAAAAGTCATCACATTTTAACCAATATTTTGTTTAGTGGCGTCCATAAATGACGTCACGCACCTATGGGAGAGGGGGTCACACATTTGTGACAAGGGGGAGTGGGGGTATTTTAGCACTGTGACGTCACATCTTAAATTTTGTATTTTTCCAACAGATTTTTTTACTAATTTCAGCTTTCCAGGGCCTCCTTTTTAATACACGTTTTCTCATACGATAGTACAGTGCAGCATTACAACTAAATACATAACGAAATGTCAATAAAGTGATTTGAAACATGCTCATTTCCAAATATGAGTTTTTAGGGGGACTAAAGATTTGTGACGTTTTGCGACGACTTGGCGAGGGGTGAGGGGGGGGGGTAAAAATCAGGCAAAATCGCGTTATGAACGGCCCTTTAATTTATTAATTTTGTTCAATTTACCAATAATTATATAATTTTTTTATGTTATAATTTTATTACACCATTGACACCCATTTAAAAGAAAGCGTAGATTCCTAGATTTGGAAAACACGAAGCAATTAAAAAGGGATAGAAGATAATGAATCCATCAACAGCTTGGCCAAAGAACAGCTAAGAAGCCTAAAACGAATCTCTTGAAAAATCTTTGTGGCTATGTTTTGCACAGAAATGGCAAAAGACTCTCAGCTCACACAAAATGTGGAATATATAGACTATTTTTGGCCAGTGATAGATGGCTAACGCGCTGAAATATTACCGGCAATTTGGATCTCTACAGTGGTATTTATGCAAGAATTTAGGAAAATAACTAATGAAGAGAAATACAAATATATGATTTAGATAAAACTGGTAACAATGAAGACATTTGAAACTCCATAAGAAAACTGCAACAGAAAGGAAAGAATAACTGCGGACAGGAATACAAATTCTAAAGAAATAATAACTTGATATAGTGTATTAATCTAAGAATTCATGTGTTGTTTTAATTGGAGATTTCTGGACAGGCTAAAAAAGATAAAATCAACAAACAAATATTTAGAAAACTAAACTCCTAGATGAAAACGATGATATTTGCTTGAATGGATGTCAAGAAGCAATTATTTTCAACAGTCAATTGATTCACCAGAGCTAAATTATTATAATATTTCCCTTGTTATATTTATTTTTTGCATTATTGCGAAAAGATTTTGGAAAACTACAACCAATTTTGGCCAATAGTATTTTGTTCATCTTTTCAAACTCGGTAGTTATAAAAATGAAGATAGATCTCCTATAAACTTTTAACATTAATCAAAATTATGATTTCCTGGAACCCAAATCGTATTTAAATGAAATTGTTAAAGTTTACAGTTGGAAGTTTGATATAAAAATAAATAGTTGATTTGGTCATTAAAAGACAATTTTCTCGCATTTCTATAATTTATTCATGTCGCAAAAACGGTGTACGATCATCAACGTAACGTTTATATATTTTAGGCTTAATAAAAGGAAATTCCGAAATCTGTTTCTCTAATTTTGAAAGAAAGATTGATGCAAGAGTTGGAGCTAAAGATGATCCCTTATCTACTCCATCAACTTATTGATACTACTTATCATTAAAAAGAAATGTATAACATTAGAAGTGGCAAACATAAATAATCCACGAAATCCAACTTCACCTAACGGCTGATACTCCAACATATTCTCTCTCCCAAATCACAACAAAGATCAATAGTATCATTTAATGGAACAATTATAAACAAACTAATTACATCAAAAGACACCATATAATCAGAAGAATCAAAAAAATAATAATAATTATAAAATCAAAAAATTCTAATGAATCCCGACACTCATATTTCTTAGAAATCAAAGGTTTTAACAATGGATTAAGAACCTATCATGGAAAGCACCAGGCGTATTGGAACATACTTTTTGTGAGTTTATGGTAGCTCATATAATTTTGGAAGTTGAGACCCAGCCACATATAGTTGTTTACCAAGATCACAATCTAAGTGTTTTTTCTTTCATCAAACGGAAAACAAGTTTCTTAAGCATTTCTTTATCTTTTTGGAGAGGATATTTGAAGTACCTTATAAAATTTGTCAAAATAATCAACCTCGTTCAAAACTACAACTCCATTTCCTTTATCGAACTTACAAACTTTCACAGAGATTTTAGAAAGGTTCTTTAAAACTGCTAAATCACTAATATTTTGTAAGATTCAATCTTAGCCATAAAACGTTGGTCATCAATACGATATCTAATACCATATTTAGGTCCAAATTTCAAAACGTTAATTTCGTCAGAATTAAGATCTATGTAGCTAAGATTAACAACTGTATTCTGAATTTAAAAGCACGAAACATCTTTCTTAATTTAATTTTTTATTCCTGGAAGAAATTTTATCAATCAGCATTTTACGAGATAAATTAATAACCATTTTAAATACATAAACCAAAAATCATTACCAATTACCTCATAAAACATTAATCGGATTAATATATGCAATATCAATATATTGTATAATTTTATATTAATGAATGTACACTATTTCAACAAGGTTTTCTGAAAACTCGGGAAAACAATATTCTTCGAATCCGAGTATTAAATTTCGAAATTCGTCGAACCGTTCGAATTCGTTAAATTTTTATTAAAAGTATTTTTAATTTTTAGATTCGATAAAAAGGCACCGAACTTCGAATCCGAATTCGAGTAGTTCGATTTCAGAAACCCTAACTTTAACCAAATCCAAAGTGAATTCAAGTATTTATCATGCATTTAACAGCTGTCCTTACAAAATAAACTAGAACAATTGTACAACATAGGCAACGAAATTAATGAAAAGAATGGGTGATTTGAAACTCGGAATTACTGTTAAAATAGGTAGATAGTAGCCCGCTAGAGTAGTACTCTGTCCCCTGGTATTTATTACGTAATGATGTAATATAGTCTCAATTATATAATTACATAATTTTTAATTAAAGTTTTTTAAATGTAAATTTTAAATATAATTTTGTAATATAATTTATCAATGAATTTTTATACAAAATTTTTAACATCATTTTTCAAAGAATTTTGTTTAATATTTTTTAGTATAATTTTCAAAGTAGATTTTAATAAGAATTTTTTAGATGTATATTTTTTATTAGATGTTAAAAAATTTTCGTTTAACTCAGAATCACAATTTATTTATCAATCCAAATCTTCATTAAACTCAAAATTGGAAATCTCTCAATATGAATATATAAACAAATTAAAAACGGTGCTTTCTTTTTCATTTAACCCCTTAACGCATGATTTTTATTGATACAACGGCAAAAATAAATCATTTTATTTTATTATTGATAATTAATATATAGACCTATGTCATAAATTTATTACCCTGCCCGAGATATAATCGTTAGTGAATCTTAAACAAAACTTTATATTTCGTATACCCGAGTCTCTCTCGAGCATGTGCGTAAAGGGGTTAACTTAGTTAGCAATTGTTAAATTTATATAAATTTTAAAATATTTGATTTTAATGCCGATTGAATAATTATACTTAAATAACTTCACATTTTTAATGGTATTTTGTTGTAAGATATTGTCACAATGTATTGTTACACAGTAGACCCTAATATTATGCAATTATAGTTAGCCCCCGGTAGAAAAGTCCCTACACCATTGTTGTTATAATTTAATGCGGATTATTATTTTATTATGCATTCACACAATTAAGTTGGGGTATCGCTCGCTCTCTCTGCAGTATCCAATCTGTACAATACAAATCATATACAGGTCTAAATGAACCGAATAAATGACATGATAAAATGAATTGAATTGCCAGCTGATAAAAAAGCCTAAAATGCAGTCTCTTTTTAAAACAGGTACAGATTTTTAAAAATGTTTTCAGCTTTTTCATACGCAAATATGGATTGAATCGCCTAAGGAAAAAAAACCTAAAATGGACACACTATAGTAATAATTAGCTTTACATAACTTGTTGGGATGATTTCTAATCAATATAATTTTCTATAACTTCTATATAATTATCAATAATTGCTATATAATTATCGATATCTGCTACATAATTATCAATAATTGCTATATCATTATCAATAAATGCTATATCATTATTGATAATTGCTATACCATTATCAATAATTGATATATAATTATCAATAAATGCTATATCATTATCAATAAATGCTATATCATTATTGATAATTGCTATACCATTATCAATAATTGATATATAATTATCAATAAATGCTATATCATTATCGATAATTGCTATATCATTATTGATAATTGCTATACCATTATCAATAATTGATATATAATTATCAATAAATGCTATATCATTATCGATAATTACTATATCAACATTGTTTATTATTTTAGAGATCCAATATTTTTATTATCCAATGCCAATTATGAAATAACATTTAAAATAATGAAAATAAAGATAATAAAATAAAAAAAATGATGACATATTAATGATAAAAAACAAATTTTAAATAAAAAATAATAAAAAAAAGTAGCAAAATAATAGCAAAAAAATAAAAAATAACAACAATTATTAATTATAAAATAACATTAAATAATAATAAAATATTACTGATTAAATAAAAAAATAGTATAAAAAATAAATAAATTAAATAGAAATGAAGTAGAAATAATAAATTAGAAAATAATGATAATATTGATTATAAGATAACAATAACAAATAAATAAGACAAAATACTAAATATAAATAATAAAATAAAAAATAATAATAATAATAAAACATTAATTATAAAATTACAAAATAATAAAAATAAAAATAGTAAAATAATAACAAACAAAATAAAACTGAAGTGTAAATAATAAAATATAAATATTAATATTTTAATTATAAAATAACAAAAACAAATAAAACAGAAAATAAGAAATTAATGATAAATAACAAAATACATAATATATAACTGTTATGCATATATTTGATTGTTTAAACAAATTTATAATTTGTAAAAATTTAATATTAAAGTAATAACAAAATTTAATTAAATAAAAAATATTGGAATATTTATTTAATTATTTCAATAAAATATTATTAATAATAAAAACAACAACAACATACTTGCAGTGGAACGTCAGATTTATTTGCTACTTCCCGTATAATGGAAGTAGTCATAGCATTCGATGCGTATCGTTGATTTGAATTCACCTTCAACACGATTCCTTGATGTGGCAAAGGTCTATGTTGGCGTTCGTGTTTTTCCTCATAATTAGGATGGACTGCATGAGCCTGATCAGCGGATACCAATAATGAGTTCGCAATTGCCCGTTCATACTGTGAGCATGAAGGCGTTGGAATACATTCACAAATCGCATTAACTACCCGCCTGAGAACTAACTCAGTGAAAGCCGATTGGGCCCCTTGTGCTGATTGGGAACCGATCTCTTCGTTATCATAAAGAGAAACCACTCGGATGTTTGTGTCAAGAGAAATTGATTCGAGACTTTCGGTTAGCGCCTAACACAACTAAATGATGCAACTCAACGAATATGATGAAAACTTGAATGGACGCGAAACAATTGAATAAGTTATCCAGGCGGGGAGCAAACATGAATTCCTGGTGAATACCACCGATAGCCTATTGGTAAATTATTCACATTTCACATCTAGTAAAATAAATCGAACTGCCGGTTGACTATCTGCCAGACAAAGCTCAATGTCAACAATATCTTCAACTTTAACCTTCAACTCTTCGGCGATTGCCTCCATTAATACAATCGGATGGTGAAGGGAGGTTTTCTACACACAAAGCAAGCACTTAAATTACGATCAAATCATGTATAGAAATTCATAACCATACAAGCACCATAAATGCACTAACTTTAGGGTTACAAATTCTCAAAAACGTCTTACCAATTAATATAATATTAATAATAATATTAATAATAAAAATAATAATAAAAAAATAAAAAATAATAATAATAATGATAATAATAATAAAAATAAATTTATGATAATTAGTAACAATAATAATAATTAATAATAATAAAAAATAATAATATTAATAATAATATTAAAAATAATATTAATAAAAATAAATAATAATAATAATATTAATGATAAATAATAACAATAATAAAAAATAATAATAATAATTATAATATTAAAAATAATATTAATAATTAAAATAATAATAATAAAAAAATAAATAATAATAATAATAATAATATTAATGATAAATAAAAATAAATAATAATAAAAACTAATAATTATTAATAATAAACAATAATAAGCAATAATATTAATATTAAAAAATATTAATAATAAAAATAAATAATAACAATAAAAAATAATAATAAATGATAATGATTAATAATAATAATAATAAAAAAATAAATAATAATAATACAGATGAATAATAATAATAATAATAATAATAATAATAAATAATAACAATAATAAATAATAATAATAATAATAATAATAATAATATTAAAAATAATATTAATAATAAAAATAATAATAATAAAAAAATAAATAATAATAATACAGATGAATAATAATAATAATAATAAATAATAACAATAATAAAAAATAATAATAATAATTATAATATTAAAAATAATATTAATAATTAAAATAATAATAATAAAAAAATAAATAATAATAATAATAATAATAATATTAATGATAAATAAAAATAAATAATAATAAAAACTAATAATTATTAATAATAAACAATAATAAGCAATAAAAATAAATAATGATAATTAATTATAATAAATAATAATAAATGATAATAATTAATAATAATAATAATAATAATAATAATAATAATAATAATAATAATAATAATAATAATAATATTAATCATAATAATATATATAATAAATAATGATTTTTAAAGTAACGTTTTTTAATACCCTTCATAGCTTATTTTCAAAAAATAATTTAGCATTTTATCGTCGTGTATTTGTACCTTTGCAAATTAATAGAAAACCTCACCGGTGAATCCTTCTGATCAGAAGTTTTGTTTATTTGCTCGCCAATCGTCGTGCATAAAACTGGACTCAAATGCGATTCTTTATTCGGTGCAAATGATTCATTAACGGACCGATCCAAGTGAACAGCAAGAGTAGGAACTCGAGCAATTGGTCGCCGTAAATTGACAAGCATGTGCTTGTATCTATCAGATTCCTAAATCGATTATTATTCGGCAATTAAAGCTCGAATTCGAAGGGAGAGGGAAACAAATAAATTACCCTAACAATACAGCGCCCAGCAACGGTCAAGTCCCTATCAAACCAAGTGTACCACAATCCACCGCCATATGTTTCAACTCCGAGTTTCAAATACGTGCTTGAGATCTGTTCAGAATTGGGTTTCAGCTGAAATTATTACGTTTGTTTATTGAGATAGATTTCTCCCATTATAATTACTCGTAAACAGGGACTGTCGGTGTGAGCGCCGACCATGCTGAACCCGTTGCCTGGTTTATAATTACCGCCGATTGCCAAGGCAATTATCGTTGAGTGGTTCTTCGTAACGAATACCAAATCGTTAGGCCTTAATGTCCACTGGTCTTGCTCATGTATTTCTTTGAATCCACTTTTAAGCAGCATTTCCTTCACGGTAGCAACGGCTATTTTAATATTTCTTTTTAAAGATTTTTATGTAAAATTGAAAAGAACAAGATAATAATTATTTCCCATTTACAATAAAAATCAAATACAATATTTATCATCCCCTATTTATTGACAAAATAGGATTTAAGCATTTTTTAAAAAGCAACAATTTAAATTTTGATAATTATCCTTTATTACATCTTTCACTGGAATAAATTCAAGAAATATAAATAATAAAATTCAAATAAAACTCTTAAAATAAGACAAATACATGTATCAATAATCATTACCATGAAATGGAGTAGGAGATTTATCAATGAATTTTATTAAATTCTTTGCATAATTCATGCTTGAACTTGTTAATGTGGACATGTTATTCTAAAGCAAATACAAATATTAATTAAAATTTTAAATTATTTTATAAAAAGTAATGAACTCATAACTAAACTCATCAAAATTGACTTACAACAAATGATTGATACATAAATAAGTATTTAATACAAAACTTACTTAACGGTAAATAAATTTAAAATAAAATGATAATTAATTGAAAAGTTACTTTTATAGTATCGCTGGAAGATTTAAATTTTAATGAATATAAATAAACAAATCCTTATTAAATAAGTTAATTTCTAACTAGTTTTTATTATTTTCTAAAACTATTGAACCCGTTCTAATATCAAAATATTTTCATTTTTTATTATCTTAAAATATTTCAGGACAGGGGTATATTTATACACTGACATTAAACGCATATATTCCAGGTATAAATAAGAGATGCGTTAAATGAGGATAGTCCTCTACATATAAATATATTTGTATGTGAATAAAAAATTAAAAAGACAAATAAATATAATTTGGATTATTAATATGAATTATATCGTTCAGTTAATATAAAGTTAATATTGTCAGCCGTAATGAGTGATGACCAAATGCCTATGGTTTAATGATAGTTTGGGACTCCGTTCGTATCCGTACGGTCCTCTGTGCATCACTTAAGTAGGATAACAGAGCATGATCACCACAATACTCAATAATATATATTAAGTCTATTCTGTCAGGATAATCAACTACCAACACATTCACAACAAAATCTTTCCAGTGATTCTTATATTTTGAATCAACGGACACGACAAAAGCTTAAATGACACTATTGACTGAATTAATTATAACATTTTTTTATAAAATAAAATAAATAATTGCAGAATCCTCCCTCTAGTTAGACCAAAGCCGCCACAAATATGCTAATAAATATTTAAATTAATGGATTAACAACCTTCATTATGGTGGGTTACAGGGTTTCGTTATTTGTTTAAATCTTCTTATGGTTGCCCCAGTAACACCATACAAAATGCTTTCTAACTACCACCCGGCACCCGTTGCTAGGCAACGTTGGAAATGTGTTCGAGTGGGTGGATTGTCCGCAAAAAGTGAGCACTATTACTAATACTGTAATTGCTCGGACAACCCTCGGGTTCAACGAGCTGTCGATGGAAGACCTATGCTCGCTTTACTCTGTCCCTTGTGTAAGAAAATTCAAAATCAGATCTATATTGACCGGTAGAGGTAGAACGATGGTTCGGGGATACGGTGCGAGTACTCATGATGATAATGATCTCATGCAAATCATAACTGGTAGCCTGTTACTTGGGATTTGATTAACAAAGGATTCAAAATGTATACGGTGTCAGTGAGTTAATGTGATTGGCTTGACGGTCGTGCGGCTCTGCGTCGGGCACGCTCCTTGCGTCCCGGCCGACGATTACTCGATGGAACGGTCGATGGATTTGTAGTTTGCGCGATATTGTTGAGGGGATCTCGGTACGGCAACTGTGACGGGGCGAAGATAAGCGGATACGTTACCGCTTCCCCTTCACGATAAGCTGCCAAGGCGACTTCTAGTCCTCTGATTTGTGTGCGGAGGCTCTGATTGAGTTGTCACTCCTCCGGCCAACCCTTTTGAGCGGCAGTGAGCCTGAGATAGAGGGCCTTCGTCCTTTTCGGGTCCGACCAGGTTGACTTGATCTGCTGCACTTCTCGAGTTATTTGAACTATCTGGTCGAGGAGATTCGCGTTTGCACGTCTAGCGTGGTCTAATTTGGTTTGTAGTAGTTGAGTGGTCGTCATCGCTATAAAAAAAATCTTTAAATTTCTGTATTGACTTAAGTAAATCAAAATTCGGATTGCTACAAAACATAGTTACAAGAATGAGTTTGCACACAAAGAAAATTAAGACGAACGACTTTTAAATTTCAATAACACTAAAAATACAAATTATGGTCTATGTTTCCTTTGTCCGAGGAATCAGGGTTCCTCAAAGAATTTTCTAACCCCTTCCTCCGGGGAGTAGCCTGGGATAATAGCCACTGGTCGCCGGGTATTGCGGACCGGTCGAGTCGGATAGGTCTCCGCGATGCGCCCGACGAAGATGTCCTCTTCGACATTGGCAAGGTACATCCGGGCTTTGACCACGTTCAGATCAACCTGTTCTTGAATACTCTCCCACTGGGCGAGGAGGTTCCGAGCGTGGTCTCGGATTTCCTCGGCAGGGTATTGCTGGCAGACCCGTTCGTTCGTCCCGCGGGGGTCGTTTTCCAGGCCCAGTATCTGCCAGGTGGTCGGATGTGGCCTTTTGGATTGAGGCTCCTCGGGGGTTGGTGTCGGTCGTGCTCTCTTCCAAGCCCGACGCCATTCTTCTGCCACATGGGCGGGTATCCATTCGAGAGGCATTGGTTCTTCTAAAATATCATTTAATTAGGTGATTGGACATAACGTAATCTAAAATTAATTTATATTAATCGTAACTTGGCGTATTAACGTCAAAATAATATTTGTCGTCGAATAATTATTGTGGATGAACAATCTACACTACTCTTATGTTCTAACGGAATGTTGAATACAAATATCGATCTATTTATGCCCACACACGTGTTTATAGGTCTATCCAAGTTGGCTGTGGTAATTTAATAACTGGTCGCCTAGGGTTCACAAAAAAAAGAAATAAAAGTTTATCTGTCGGTCTGGAGTTCAGGCAAGGGGAACATGGATGGTTTTAAAATTTATGTTATGAGCACCAAATCCACTGATCTTTACATAAAGAAAATAATCCCTGATTTCTAATTTAAAATATACGTTGATATTCGAGGAAACAGGACTAATTACCGCAGGTTATCTAGGGGATTATCGCAACTTGCGGATTGAAACCTAACAATAGAATTTTCCGTAATAATTAACAACCTTCAGTCTAAGCGATATCCATAATTATTGGTTTATAGCTCATAAGATGATGATAATCATTGATGAAATGCATGATCTTTAATTCTAATATTCCTAAATACTCCTGATTATTTATTTTGAGGGTCGTGGGGAAACAAAATTAATCATTAGTTTAAGACTTGTGGAATCTGGTACCTGAATGTTGATGAATACTATAAGTTACATTTTTAAGTATTTAAATTTTTCTTATAGATGAATAACAAAATGTGATGGCCCTTCCCCTTTTATCAAGATTTATAAAAAAAAATTTAAATGAAATTCTACAAACTACCTTGATTTGGCGGACCTGATTCCCCTGGCAACGTTCCTCCTATTGTTTGATCCATATTTCAATGATGATGATAATTTAGAATCAATAATTGTCTATATGTATATCCAACGATGATGAGAATTTAGAATCAATAATTGTTTATATGTAGACCCAACGATGATGAGAATCAATAATTGTTTATATGTAAACCCAACGATACAAATTAAGGTAGATGTGCACACTTCCGCTGTTATATAACACATTCGTGCAAAAATTGCTTAGGTCGATTCAATCTCGAAGATCAGAATAATTTATGAATTAAGTTTTACGATTTCCGGTTGGTCACAGTCGTTATCGATTTTTTCAGGTTTTAATTTTTATTTGTTTGTAATTGATACTTTCATTTTATTTAGTAGGCTACCGATTTTTCTTAATTTTTCTGCGTTGAGGAATTTGGGTAGGTTTGTTCTATTTGGTTGAGTCGTTATCAATTTATTTTAGGGAATTTAGGGGTTGATTCAACCTGGATTTAGTGTCTTGTGGATTTACCTATGCTTATTTCGTTTGGGAGGTTTGTCAATCCGGACTTTATTTGAATCAGATTTTCGTATTCATGCTTGGGGATTAGTTATCAATTTTAGTTTTTTGAGTAGGTTAGTGATTCAATTACTCTTTATGATTTTTATCGAAATGTTAGAGATGCTTTATAACTCTATCCATAACTCCTGGAGATTACCCGTTCGTTCGAGGGCTTTTCGTGATTTAGGGCATCGCGTTTTTATTATCTTTATGCTGATGGATTTCAACAAGGGGTTCAATTATTAATCGGACTGTCCGCAAAAAAAAATATATTTACATTGCGCTTGCTATAATTGGAGAGCGTATTCAAATCTAAGGTTGCTCAAAGTCGCTATCATAGATTCAGGGCAAGTCAGCGGTAAACTTACTATCATCAATTTATGTAAAATTTTGTAATGTTAATATAATTTTGTGGTCTTTCTCCTTAAGTTCGTATTAAGTTATAAACCTATAGGGAAAATAATCGCGTTGAATTTCGACACTAGAATTTATTTCTCTCTTTTGTTAGTAATTTATATAATGATGATCAACAATTAAAACATTTTAGTCAAGTTAAATTTATTAAGTAATTTTGTATCACCGATTTTAATTTATTTTATAACAACGAATTAATTTATTCATATCAACGATTTCATGTTAATTTATTCCCCGTACCCTTTCCCTTTAATAAGCCTTAGACGCATTGTATGTTTATATTATATTTACTGAGTGCCCACTGGACTACTCGGTGTGATGATTTTGAGCCGTGTGTAAAATATATTAGGTCAAATTTACAGAAATGAGAAACGAGGAAGCGGACAAAAGACTTCTTCCTTATTTCTCTTTTCTTCTATACGGGACAATATTGACGTTCCAACCTCTGCGTTCCGCACGCCGGGTCTTCACGGGCACAGATCATTGGCGATTTTCCACGCGCTTACACGAGTCTGAGTATATGTTGATTTTTCTGACTTGCGATGTGTGTTGGCTGTGGGCCGGAAAAATTTCGACAGATTAATTTTATTTAATGCATAAAACAATTTTAAGTATTATAAATATTTATTAATGTATATTAAAAGTAAAATACAAAGTTACAATAACCATCCATTCCAATAAAAATTTTCATAAAAATACATCTTCCCCACGCCGACGTCCAAGCAGAGCTCTACCGAGGTTGCAAGGATGTGGCGTGGAGAGAGAGTTCCAAATAAACTATCTCTCACCTAAAAAAGGACTCGAAATTCGCTTGAAAATAGTTTTAAAATAACTAAGGTGCTAATTTTCAAAATTGGTTAAATTTTATGTGAAAATGCATCGGTATTTATACCTATTTTCTGTCCCTAACCTCGCGTGTTAATTTTGATGTAGTAAAACAAAATTCGACCTTGATATTTTCTAGTGTATTCTATTCTTTATTTTTATTATTTTTTAATTTATTTTAATAATTTTTTTATTTAGAATTTTTATTGAATTATTTCTAATTCAAATTCTTTGATTTAAATTTCATTTTCATGAACTTTTATTAATTTATCCAATTTCGGTCGAATTTGTTAGGTTTTCATGTTATATTTGTATTTGTATCGTGTGGATCTTGTTGCATTTTGTTATTATTTTGATTTATTTTTACGTTTATTATTTTATACGTAACTCTCTTTTTTCTCATATTTTGTAGGGTTTAATTGATGTTTTAATAGGTTTATTTTAAATTTGCTTGTTATGTTTGCATGTTGTGTTACCGATCCATTTAAACATTTTCCAAAGCCGTATGTGTTCTGGTCCAACAATTACATTAATGATAAAATGTAATTGTAAGCTTCTGGTAAGATCCAATATTCCTTGGTTTTATTCTTTTCAATAAATTGATTAGTTTACACTTCACTTTATCAAAGTTCGTCTTCCCAACTAATAATAATACTAGAACAACTTCAAGCTATTGCTATAAATTATATATTTCTAATAAATAAATTGAATTAAATTCCACGAAATAACTAGACAGGTTTTAATTTATATACGGTATCATATAAGTAATTTTGATTTTATATTAATGAAACAAATATTTCCATTAATTATTATTTATTTCATTACTTCAATGTAAATAAAATCTTTTCGTCCATACAAATTTGTTATACAAGTATCGAGATTACAGAAGAGATGAAAACTGAATGGACATTTGTAAAAGAGATATCAAACAAAATAATAATTAGCTGTTAATCAAGATTACTAGCAAACCTAATATAACAAAGGTAGACGATATATAATATGATAAAGAAGTTATAATTCGACATTTTTTCTGTGATCATGAAGTTGAGTCGACAGCGATTTAGACAATTTAGACATTTTATTAATTCAAAAAATGATTCTTTTTTAATATAATTTAAATAAAAAATCATTTTTCAATTTTTGACTATTTTCAACAAATATATATATAAAAAATTTTATAATATTTTTACTTAAATTATTTTGATTTTATTATGTTAATTTAAACAAACTATCTGAAAAAAGAAAATTGAAAATAAAAATTATTTAACTTAATAGTTCATTTCAATCGAATAAAACAATCCAGCATCCACAAATTATCATCTAAACCAGCAGTGGACAACCCAAATCAATCGAAGCGCCAAATTTTCGGAAAAATAATTATCGCGGGCCACAATAAATTCATTCAGTATTTTCAGTAAATTTATTCATTATTTTCAGTAAATAGTACATAGTAAATAGTATGCAGTAAACAGTACATAGTATTTAAACAATTTATGCGATTGTTGCTTCTCAATTTTCTCCGAGAATTCGGACAAGCTGATCTCACATTTTGTTGAAGAAATTCTCAACTGATCACTAATATGTTTGTCGGTCAATTGTGTGCGATCTTTGCTCTTGCTGATATTCATTTTTGAGAATAATGCTTCGCAACTATATGTAGTAAGGAAAACACTAATTATCTTCAAGGCATGAGTATTGAGATTAAGGAAACTTTCAGTTGTAACAAACCTTTTATAAAACTCAATTTTAGGCATTTTGTTATTTACTTTTAAAAGTCCTCAAAAGTTCCTGTGTTTTAAAATGACTTTTACAAAGCGAGGCAGTATGAATAAACTTTAAACTAAAAACTGAACTCGGAAAGCAAAAAATATGACTTTTTTGATTTTTTGAAAAAACTTTACCAGTAATCAGCTATAAATTTATTTAAATTATGAATGTGATATTGTCATTTGTTTTTAAAGTAAGTAAAATTGCATATAATTTCATTGATTGAAAATTTGCGCTATTAATGTATAGGAGAGATGAAACAACAAAAGCTAGTTTCATATTGTTGTTTCATCTCACGTATTGTAGTGTGTAATTGCCGATTACACAAAGAAAGCACTAATTAATGTATTTGAAAAATTACTTTATTTTAAGGGATTTTGTAACACAGTCGATCCCGGTTAATATCGCGACCTTCGTGCATGAAAAAAGCTGATATTGACCATGGTATGATATTATCTGATGTAAAATAATTTTATTTGGCTATTGAAATAAAAATAATTCGTTTTTACGATTCAAGTAAACATAGAATCAATTTTTAAATTAAAAATATACTTAATTCGATTATAAATTCTAAAAAAGCCAATTATTGAGCTGATGTTTAGAATTGTTTCGCGGGTCACATTTGACCCACGGGCCACTGGTTGGCTTTGGCTAATACTAACCATTTAAAAACATTCGAAACACATACTCAGAATTTTGCACCTAATTTTTCGGATCCAATCACCTGAATCATATCCTCACAAGCTTCCAATAATATTTCTAAATTTATAATCACATTTTAAATTCAATAATAATAATAATAATAATAATAATAATAATAATAATGATAATAATAATAATAATAATAATAATA
This sequence comes from Schmidtea mediterranea, assembly GCA_022537955.1. NCBI lineage: Eukaryota > Metazoa > Platyhelminthes > Tricladida > Dugesiidae > Schmidtea > Schmidtea mediterranea. The sequence continues at coordinate 211,743,155 of CM039680.1, forward strand.
ATAATAATAATAATAATAATAATAATAATAATAATAATAATAATAATAATAATAATAATAATAATAATAATAATAATAATAATAATAATAATAATAATAATAATAATAATAATAATAATAATAATAATAATAATAATAATAATAATAATAATAATAATAATAATAATAATAATAATAATAATAATAATAATAATAATAATAATAATAATAATAATAATAATAATAATAATAGTTCAGATTTCAAATTTAATTCAAGTTATAAAATTTTTTATAAATGAATAATTTTTATTTATTAACACCAGTATCATAATTTATTTTCATTTCAAAGAATGATTTAATTTACTAATTTAATTATTATTTTCAATTGAAACTTCATTTTTTAAATAAAATAAATATTAAAAGTGAAATTCATGAAAATAAAATGAAAAAATTGAATTAAAATTCAAATATATTTATAAATAAAGTAAATATAGGAAATATTTAAAAATATAAAGTGAGTTTTTAAAATTAATTAATAAAATAAATAAACCAAAATTCAAATCAAATTTAATTAATAAAATTGTAAAATTTATTACTGACAATAGTTTAGAATACTTTCAAGACAAAAATGTAAATTTGAGAACTTAATTTTCTTAAATCAAAATTTATGAAAATAAAAATGTCTCAAATTAGGGTATAAAAAGGTAAAAATAATTTCGATACATTAGATTTAAAAATGAAATTATTTTATATTATTCCGATAATAATTGGAATTCTGGTTTGCTGCAACGGTTTGCGTTTTATGCGTTTTTGTATAATTTATTTTTTGATACAGATGGACGGAGCGCCAGGAAAAGCATTAGTCGACTCTATCGCAATCTAAATGGTTTGGGAATAATCAAGCATAAATATTAATTATTTAATAAATTAAGTATTAAACAAAAAAATCGACAGGACTGATTATATGACAACAAGTAAAAATTAAATTTATTCATATTTGATAATTTTTTTATAAAATTAATAAATTTAGGGGGAAACCAAGAACGACAAATAATAAAGCTTGAGTTAAGAAGTAAAAACAAGAAATTAATTTTTATTAATAAAATTAAACATTTTATTTAGATATTAAAGTTTTAATCGAATCACTCGAAAATAAATTATTGAGTTAATAAAATTTTATTATGTTTATGAATTTTTTATATCTGTTTTAGAATCTCTGAAAACACTGGCTTCTTTGGGGAAAATGGAGAACGGTTTATAAATATTTTCTTAATATTTTTAAAAATTTTTTAATTTTAAGTAGTAAATGCAGGAAAAAAAGAAATAAAGGAAAGCTTAACAAGTACTAAATCAATTAAAAATTTTGTTTAAATTTATTAACAGAAGCCGAAAAATATGGAAGTGCATTTAAGAAAATAGCCAATGGTATATATTAATAATAATAATAATAATAATAATAATAATAATAATAATAATAATAATAATAATAATAATAATAATAATAATAATAATAATAATAATAATAATAATAATAATAATAATAATAATAATAATAATAATAATAATAATAATAATAATAATAATAATAAAATAATAATAATAATAAATAATAATAATAATAATAATAATAATAATAATAATAATAATAATAATAATAATAATAATAATAATAATAATAATAATAATAATAATAATAATAATAATAATAATAATAATAATAATAATAATAATAATAATAATAATAATAATAATAATAATAATAATAATAATAATAATAATAATAATAATAATAATAATAATAATAATAATAAAAAAATAAAAATAATAATAATAATAATAATAATAATAATAATAATAATAATAATAATAATAATAATAATAATAATAATAATAATAATAATAATAATAAATTAATATTATTTTCCTTATTTTAGAAATTATAGATGAACAAAGGACTATAAGACAAATTATGAAAGGTAATAATTTCTTCTAATTTAAATTAAATTTAATTAAAACCTTTATTATCAGATACTAAAATCCGGATTCAAGAATTTCAAAATGATTTTTCTTGTAATTTTACATTTGAAAATCAAATTTTTAATATTTTTTTATAAGTAATAAATAGAAAAATCAATTTATTAAAAACAACCGGTGAAAGTAATTTTTGTTTGAACTTATAAAACAATATTGAAATGAAACATTGAAAATAGAATCGAAAAGAGGTCAGAAAGAAATGAAAAATAAAATCAACGGCATATATTTATTTTCATATCAATGTTAAAATATTTTTTATTTTTATAGTATTAGTAGAAATCGGTAAAAAGTTCCAATCAGGATTAAATCGTACTTTTTATATTTTATTTTACTTTTTATAAAAGCTTATATTTTTTATTTTATTATTAGGTATTAATATCGAAATAAAGAAATTCACTAGTCACATAAATAGTAAAAAAAAATATTATTTATTTTTTCTTTAAAAGAAATTTTTTAGAAATCGAGAAAAAAGTCAGTAAGTTAGAAACTAATAAAAAAAGTAAAAAGAATTTTTACCATTTTGAAAAAATTTTTAAAATTTTAGAATCTGAAATGGAAAGAAAAAAACTTAGAAAAATTTTGAATAGTAATTTTAGTGTTTGGGTTAGACTATTATTTTTAAAAAAATAAGACATTGGAAAATCTTTCAAAGCAATGGAAAACAAGTTTGCAAGTAATTTATAATATTTTCAAATAGCGTTAATTTTAATGGGAAATGAACTCAAAAAATTGAAAAGATTCACTTTTGCATCTTAATAATGCTAGTCCTCATATTTCTTTGGTCACCAGCCCCCTCCCAATCAGCCATGTTTGCAAGATCAATTTCATCTAATACAATTTCCTTAGTTAATTTTTTTTGGGTTAAAACAATTAAGTTGACAAAATTATTACTAAATTACCTTCAAAGAATTGGCTTACTCCATAATCACGTTTTAATCCTCTTTTAACTGCCTAAAATGTATTGACTTCCAATTATTTTTCGTCTGGATAAAGTAGAATGGAATAATAACTCAACACAATAACCTTTTTTTATTTGCAAAACTCACAAATCTCTCAAACTTAATCGAAAGAGTAAATGACTATAAGAGAGACCACCTCAAAGAATAAAATTTACAAATATAAACTTCTAAAATCACTTTCAAAATGCTTTAGCTATGGCGGCTTCCGTCTCTGAAGAAAAATTAAATCAAATTACTCGCTCACAATCAGCGGAAAAATTCTCTTACAACTTAATTACTCTGACATTTCACCTGTCGCTCTTAATTAAATTTATTTGGTTTTCACAGTTGATTGATTAATTAATTTGTATTTCTTAAATAACTTTGTCTAGGAGCCTCAATTGACTTTATATTAGTATATTGGTAAATGTCTCATCATTTGCCACTGCTAATATGTGTGTTTTCTCGAAATTACTAATTTTAAAAATTTTCAATTTTTTAATTTTAATTTTTACACTAAACTTTTTTGAGTTTGGTTTAAAATTTTAATAACTCCACAAAATTCCGTGTCTTCTCATTAATTTATGACTTCTAAACTGATTAAGACTGATACACAATCGAAATATATAGAGAAGTGTTGTTAAATATACTATGTTGGCGGTTTTCAATTATTATTATTATTATTATTATTATTATTATTATTTTTATTATTATTATTATTATTATTATTATTATTATTATTATTATCATCATCATCATCATTATTATCATTATAATTATTTATAACAAATAATTATTTAATCAAGTATCAAAACAAAAATGGAACAGTCATATTATCGGTGAGTAGTTTCATTTAATTCCTAAAAATTTATAATTTATAGAATTCAAAACAGAGAAAAAAACTTTCTTATTATCATTGAAAAGTAATAAAATGAAATTTTTATTTTGTAATTTACAATTAATAATAGATGCATACAGTGAAATAAAACGACTTATTAAAATTGTGAAAAGTAATTTCCAGTTATCATAATTGAATATTAAAACAAAAATATAAATGTAGAAGAGAAGTTTCAAAAATATAAATTGAATACTATTACTACAAGTAAAAATTAAATCGTAAATATGAAATAAATTAAAGATAATTCGAAAGGAAATACTAATAAAATTAATTGGATCGAAAAAGGAAATTTTAGTAAGATTTTATTTGCGTTTTGTTTTAATTTCTGAATTTAGAACTTAATCAAATGGTCTTCGATATGAATAAAGCGGTTTCAAGTAATTTAAGTTTAAACAGCGGGAGGTCTTTTATAATAATTTTAGATCTCAAGGAAGAAATCATAAAATTGAAAAATAAAATTCAAAGTATATATAAAATATTTTATTTGTTTATTCTTTGTTGTACGATTTATTTTAGAATCTGAAGAATATCAAAATAATTTGAAAGAGGAGACAAAATGCAATTAATTAATTTTTACAGTCAAGTTTTAATTTAATTTATTCTTAGACATAAAAAAGAAATTAGTTATATTAAACCAAACAGAGATCAGTAAATTTCTTTAATAATTATATTCTTTTTCTTTTGTTTATTTATCTATTTTGTTAGATTTCGTTTTAACCTGTCACATATAATAATTATATATATATATATATATATATATATATATATATATATATATATATATATATATAATTATTACAAATACAAATGGCCAGACAAATAAATCTAGACTTTATTTTCTATTAAATAAAAGAATAACACAACAAATAAATGGTATTAAACAGTAGTATAAAAATGGTATATAATAACTTAATAACAATGTATTTATTAATTATTACTATTTAAAAATATATCTGTAAAGTTAAGGGCTCATTGAGCCAGACATAATAATCTTCGCTATTACCCCCAAAATATCCTCCCTATATCAAACGTTAGGATTTAATTTAAATAATAAATTTTTTGCAATTAATATTTTCTCCAAATTGTTTGCATAAAATGTTAAATATTTACTAAAAAATAATTTAGAAGATAAAACTGATTGGCAAATTAGCAAAAATTTATTCGAAAGTAAATTATATAATATTAATTTTTATTTATTAAAGCTTTGTTTTTATTTCTGAAGAAGAAAGATTGGAAATCATGAGAATTATAAACGAGACAAAACAAGGTAAAATATATAAATAAATTATCCAATGGAGCTATTTAATTAAATTAGAAAAAGCAGAAGAACGAAAAAAGTTTGACACAATAACTAAAAGTAAGTTTTATGATTGTCAGTAAATTCTCGTCTTTTCCACGAATGATTTATTTTCATTTCTTTTCAGACTATCGATCAATATGTTGTGCTCGATAAAACGAAAATTTTTGGCACAGGCTTTTACAAATTTAAACAGCAAATTACGGCGGTAAAATTATTACATAATACCATTTTGATAAGCAAGTAGATCGACATATATATTGGCTTAAATATTTTAAATCTAAATATCGAAAAAATTATGGCCCATTATTAATAAAACATGAGAAAGCCAAATAAACGAAATCTATTTAGAGGAAATAATCCTTATCTGCCATCCTAATCTCTGTCAAATGTTATATACGAAAACAGTAATAATGTAATACCCTAATTAACTTGTATAGTTCGCGGACTTTACAAGGAAAAGGGGATTTTTAAACAAATTCCTTGGTGCGGATTATACGTGGGTGCGGTATATATGAGGGAACTTTTCTGATTTTACAATTTAATATACAAACAATATAGATCAATCCATGGTAAAATATCAGAATAATATTATAAAATATGATATCATAGACGCTGATGATTATCAACAGAGTAAAGATATTAACACTTGAAGAATAAATTTTAATTCATTATTTTATGATTTAATGAATTAATTAAATAATCTCAGTAAATAAGTTAGTGATAGAAAGTTTATTTTAGGGGATTGTGATTTAATCACCAAAGCCGCATATAAAATTCTTTACAACTTATTATTAAAATTTTAAAATCTTTTAAATAAGTTGTTCCTTAGCATATTTTTCTATGCTAAATAATATTACTCTTAGAAAAATAAAAAATTCAGATTACTTGAATTTAGTAAGTAAAATATTTTAATTCGTTCTTAACTTTTATAGCTTAGTTATAGTGTTTCTATTAGCGCAGTATTTCCCAACCTAGGACGTTCGTTCTATAAGGAAGACTCTTGAGAAGTATTTTGAAGATCTTTTGATTTTTTTTGAGAACAAGACGATCATTTATTTTATATTTAAAATATTCCTTATGAAAATACAACAGATATAATATTATTCAACTTTAAATTTATAAGACACACACAGACAACAATTAATTTTTTGTGGGACAAAAAATATATTTTTGCAAAACAGTTGGGAATCTCTGTATTTACATAAATAAATTGAATATGCCAATTAAAAACTGTAATGACAGTAATAAATATTCGTATACAATTTAAAACAAAATATTGATCGATAGTCTGAAAATAAATGAAGATAACATTTGAAATCTGTTTTGAATTATTATGTTATTTTTTTTCAGTTTTTGCACACAAATTCAGCTTATTGGATAATGAAAAATTCGGTAAATATGACAATAAATTTGATAAAAGTTTTTACGAGTATTGTAGAAATTATGAGAAAAATCAATAATTTAAATAAAAATTCAAAAGGTAAAAATTTAAAAATTTTAATAGCTAATTATTCGCGGAAACCTTGAGCATTGGAAGGCCTGGTCATGAAACTTGAGAATAATTCACGAGGTAAACTGATATTTGCGTTTTGATTTTGATTTTTCCGGCCACCGAAATTTTATCAAATTAAAGACATCTAAAACATTCAAACTTAAACTGATGCAAAAAACAAATACTATTTATTTGTGAAACTAAGTTTTAAAAGTAACACAAAGTCATGGGCAAGGGTAGAAAATATTGTACGGGTGTCTTAAAAAAAGATGACGCATTAAAAATAGTCACTTTAAAAATGACTTATACTTGATCCATGTCAGAGGTCTTAAACTCAAAGTCTAACGCTGGCCGTGTGTGAGTAAAAACATAATCCCAGGGGCCACACTACTTAAAAAATTTTAAAATATGCAAATTATTATTTATATATAAGTTTGGTCAAATTACAAAATCCAAAAGGCAACTTCGTGGGACGTGTATTTGAGACTCCTGATTTACATAATGAAGTTATTTTTCAAACATAATTTAAACTTTATTTTTCAACAATTTAATTTTGAAACTAATATTTAAATTTTTAATAAAATAACTTTTATTTTATTTGTTTGCACTAAAATCTCAGTTTGTTTGATTTTTTTCAATAAAGAGTAAATATTTAATGAAAATATTTTGTGGTCATCAATGATTGACTCCATTATATTTTAAGAATAATTAAAACAAAGTGAATATCATTAACCCAATTGCTGCGGTACAAATTTATCACACTTTCGCCAGTAGCGGCGCCGGTTTTTAAATTAATCTAAGGTTTTTAAAATAAATCTAAATTATTTATGGTTAATGTCTTTACAAAATTTTTTTAGTGTTCTTTGGGTCGCATCTTTTATGTGTGCCATGCGCACCGTGATAAGAACCGTTCCTTCACGTTTAGGTGCCAGTCGCAGTCAACGTGATATGCAAGAAACTTTAAACTATATATAAAGAATTCTAAAAAAAATATACCGTGTAGTCAAGTGTTTATTTCACTTAAGACGTTTGAATAAACTGATAAATACGATTCGGAAAGCGACTTTCCAATTAATAAACATTTATCCATTTCTGAATGAATGAAGAATTAAAAAAAATATTTGATTCAATTATTATAGATAAAGAAAAAGAATCGAAATTTATGATCAAACTTGGAAAAGGTAATTGAATAACTTTCCTTAGGCAGTATTAACAAACAACCTTCAGTCGAAAAAGAAGAAAAACTAATAGAAAGAGTAATTCAAAGTAAGATCGGTATATTTGTCATTTTTATCATTGAAATATAGATGTAGGAAATTATATCAGCAATTTTCAAAACGGTAAAAAAAATAATTTTTGATTTAATTTTAATTTTTTTTGCTGTCAGAGAATTTTAAGAAGCAAAATTTAATGGCAGTCGGTGAGTACATTTGGGTCATTGAATATTCGGTAATTTCCTTTCTCAAGATTTGGAAAAAACGTTGAAAATTTTAAATGAAACAAAGATTAGCTCCGCGAAGTTTATGGGAAATTCCTCATCAAATAATTTGGGATTCCTTAAATATCTGGAAGTCAGTCTGGCCTTTTTGGTTGTAGCCGTTAGCCATGTCAATTGACAAATGTTAAAAACTGTTAGAAATAGTTCTAGAATAAAACATTTCCTCTTATATTTAACAGTCATTAACGTTATAAACGTCAGCTTGAGGCTATTCTTAACACTGAATTGCGACTCCAAAAATATAAATAAACTAATTTAGCACAAAAGTGAATTTTATTTAATTTATTTATTTAATGTTAAAATTGGTGCTTTCTCTCTTCAATTTGTTGTAAAGAATTCAGATAAATATCGAGAAAATCTACTTTCATTTTTAAGGAAACGAGGGAATCCAAAATTACCGAGGTTTCACATTACCGGCTTTCGGTAATTTTTTATCGGAATTACCGGTTTATCGATAATTCCAGACAAATTTCGTTATTGGGAATATATTAACAAATCGCTATTATAATTTTTCAAAATCAGAAGATTACATTACAGGAGTACTTAAGTATATAAATATTAACGAAAAAACAATTCATAAAAATGAACAAATTTAATTTAAGAAACTTTACTTATCAGTCATTTTTGTACTAACAACAGATGCAATAAAAGGGAGCTAAAAACATCCTGAAAATTATATTTCATGTGTAGTTAGTAGTGGGATGTGTCACATCCAGCACATGTCACATCCAGCACAGTACCCCCTCCCCCCGCTGAGTGAAAATTTTTCTAAGTCCAAAAGTACAAAAAATTTTTAAGACAAAGACAATGACTCATTCAAGGTCATTGAAACAAAGACCATGACTCATTCAAGGTCATTGGATGACTCATCATATTTTTTCAAGGTCATTTAAACAAAGACCATGACTCATTCAAGGTCATTGGATGACTCATCATATTTTCCAAGGTCATTTAAACAAAGACCATGACTCATTCAAGGTCATTGGATGACTCATCATATTTTTCCAAGGTCATTTAAACAAAGACCATGACTCATTCAAGGTCATTGGATGACTCATCATATTTTTTCAAGGTCATTTAAACAAAGACCATGACTCATTCAAGGTCATTGGATGACTCACCATATTTTTTTCAAGGTCATTTAAACAAAGACCATGACTCATTCAAGGTCATTGGATGACTCATCATATTTTTCAAGGTCATTTAAACAAAGACCATGACTCATCCAAGGTCATTGCATGACTCATCATATTTTTTCAAGGTCATTTAAACAAAGACCATGACTCATTCAAGGTCATTGGATGACTCATCATATTTTATAATATTTTTAATTTTAAACAAAGACCATGACTCATTCAAGGTCATTGGATGACTCATCATATTTTTCAAGGTCATTGAAACAAAGACCATGACTCATTCAAGGTCATTGGATGACTCATCATATTTTTTTAAGGTCATTCAAAAGTATGTCAAGGTCATTGGATGACTCATCATATTTTTCAAGGTCATTCAAAAGTAGGTCAAGGTCATATTATTTTTAAACATTTTTAAATTTAAATTTACTACTTATAAAAATAAGTAGTATATATTTTGTAAATTTATTTTATTATTATTAAATTAAATTGTTTGTTTTAATCAAGTCAATTATTTTATTATTATTATTATTATTAATATTTTTATTTTTATTTTTATTATTATTTTTATTATTATTTTTATTATTATTATTATTATTATTATTATTAATATTTTTATTATTATTACAAGTTTTATTTATTAAGATTATAATTTTTATTATTATTATTACATGTTTTAATTTTTTTTTATTACAAGCTTTATTTATTATTAATATTATTCTTTTATTTTATTTTTATTATTCTTTTTATTATTATTATTATTTTATTATTATTTTTATTATTATTATTATTATTATTATTATTATTATTAATATTTTTATTATTATTACAAGTTTTATTTATTAAGATTATAATTTTTATTATTATTACATATTTTAATTTTTATTACAAGTTTTATTTATTAAGATTATAATTTTTATTATTATTATTACATGTTTTAATTTTTTTTTTATTACAAGCTTTATTTATTATTAATATTATTCTTTTTATTTTTATTATTATTTTATTATTATTATTATTAATATTATTATTTTATTATTATTATATTTATTATTATTGATTATTACATATCTTAATTTTTATTACAAGTTTTATTTATTAAGATTAAAATTTTTATTATTCTTATTATTATTATTATTATTATTGTTATTATTATTGCTATTATTAATATTATTATTATTATTATTATAATTATTTTTATTATTCTTATTATTATTATTAATAGTATTAGTTTTATTTATTATTATAAATATTATTATTTTTATTATTATTATTATTTTTAATAGTATTATTTTATTATTATTGTTATTATTAATATTATTACTATTATTATTACTATTATTATTATTATTGTTATTAATATTATTGTTATTATTATTAATATTATCATGATTTTTATTATTTATTATTATTATTATTATTATTATTATTATTATTATTATTATTATTATTATTATTATTGTCAAGGTCATTGGATGACTCATCATAATTTTTCAAGGTCATTCAAAAGTAGGTCAAGGTCACTCAAAAGTAGGTCAAGGTCATTGGGTGACTCATCATAATTTTTCAAGGTCACGGAATTTTTAATCATTTTTCAATTATAATATGTCTACTTACTTTTATAAGTAGTATATATTTTGTAAATTTTATTCTATTTATTATTATTTTTTATAAATATTATATTTTTATTATTATTTTTATTATTATTTTTATAAATATTATTATTTTTATTATTTTTGAAATATTATTTTTTTTTCAAGGTCATTCAAAAGTAGGTCAAGGTCATTCAAAAAATTTTAAAGGTCACGGAATTTTTAATCATTGTTTAAATATAATCTATCTACTTACTTTTATAAGTAGTATATATTTTGTAATTTTTATTCTATTATTATTTTTATTAATATTAATATTATTATTATTACAAGATTTTATTAATAATTTCCTATGTTTCATGTGCTTGTTACTCACGCTCTTATATTGATAATGTCCTTATTATTCAGGCGCTCCTATTGACAATATCTTTATAAGTCATGTGCGTGCAATGTTTAATAATATTATTAATGTGTAACAAAGACATTGAAAACACACACACACATATATATATAGTGTTAAATAATATTTACTCTCATAAAATGACATTAGATATTTCAGAATCACTTTTAAATCATACAGAGGTTTTATTTTATTTTATTAATTGTATTAATCTTCTAAATTAAGATACCAGAATTCAGTATTGAATGGAATCAGACATTTTTAATAATCGATAGACTGTTCACAGAAACCTATGATTATTTATTACTATCAAAAATAAATAAGTCTTTTAAACATCACAACATTCAAATTCTCGTAGAATTATTCGGTTTCAAAAAGTCACTAATGAAATTATCTAGTTGTATATTATTTCTAAATAATATAAATCCTACAGAAATTAATATGCTTAATATATTCTGGGTATGCATGGATTTCAGGTTTGGCAAATATCGAGATGTTATTCAATCCTACATTGATAATGCAGATAAAATCGAAATAAAAATCAAGGATAAACTGGATGAAGTACAAAAACAATATCTTACATGTTCAAGTTGTTTAATTAATAAAGTCAATATTTTATATTTACCATGTGGGCATATCATTATTTGTTCATCATGTTTTAAAAACTCTAATAGGTGTGAAAGTTGTGGTATAATTATTGATGAGTACCATTCTGTGTATATGTAATAAATGTTATTTTGTTTCTAAAGAAATATTATTCAAGTTACTTTTAACTATTGTGAACATGATCTCAAACCCTAATTTATAAAAGCAACTAATAATAAAATAATCAAAACATAATAAAATAAGTAAATGAAAATGTACAAGTTTAGTTTTCTATAATATACAAGTTTTATTACATAATTGTTCGAAATCGTCTGATAAATCCTTTTATTGATGATGATCATTCAGAAGCCAAAATTTCATTGAAAATATCTTGAAATGGCTGAGATCTAATATAGTTAAAAACACAATAAAAATTTACGATAAGAGAGGACAATATGAAGTTTATGCTTAATTATTGACAGACCAAGTGAGGTCAAAAAGTACCTCGGCTTCATTGCACAAATTAGGCTTAGCTTGTCGAGTAATTGCACATTACACAACTTTCATGCGCGGACACTACAAAGTGTCATAGGCACTAAATTAATTAATTAATGTTTATTACTACCAAAATAATTATTTGCAGACTAGGGAGATTATAGCCGCCTACGACCAGCTTGTAAATAAAATATAATAAAGTGTAAAGATATTATTATATTTAAAAATACAAACAAATAATTCATCCATTTAAACTCATCGAAATCGAATGATGGGAGTCAAAATAATGTTATTATTTAGTCAAAACGTGATATATTAAAGGCGCGCGGGTATACTTTTAATCAATATAATTTGTAAAGTTTTTTTTTTAATAACTATATTCCTAAAATCAATTAATAAAACCATAGTTTTTAATATATATTCATTAGTCAAGTCTTTGTTAAACATTCACTTGTATTGCATCTACATTGTGAACTAACATAATCCACGTATATTGAAAATTTGATATATTCATATTTGCTATAAAGAGTTTTAAAATATGTTGAAATTAAAAGTGTGAAAACTGAAAATACTCAGAAAGCAGAAAAAATGATAATTGATATTAGTAATTCTGTGTTTATCCAATCTATTTGTATTAAGATATATTTTATAAGTAATATAACAACTGTAAAATAAAATATCTGTAATATTCAACAGATCTCTATTAATATTATTAATTAATACTATTATTATTATTATTATTATACTTTAACTTTTTATTATTATTACCATTTCATTAACATTATTTTCGTCTATTATAATTTTATTATCAAGCATTTCGTCATCATGTGTGTTATCAACATTTATATTTAAAGATCTAAAATTTATAATTGAAGAATATTAAAATGTTTACTATTAAATTATCAAAAGTGGATAACATAACTAATTAATGATAATATTAAGTTAATTTATAAAGTTTTTACTTAAATTTTGAACTCAAATATATTTTATAAGCTAATTTTAACTTAAAGTATATATTTTATGTGTAAATATCTAATTGTGATTTGAGTGAGTAAATTGATGCACTATGTGTATATTAGTAACAGATGGCTATCAGGTAGGTACAATATGAGTAAAGAGGGAGTTAACACATAATAAATCAATAAAAAGAAAACTAATTTACCCAATGAATCAATAAAAACAAAAGCATATGGAAACCAATCTACACAATAAAACCCCAGTTATTTTATGAAAATATTTATTAAAATGACATTCTAGCACTATTGACTTTCCAAATTGGAGTCATGACATCATCTGAATTGATCCTCTATCCTTGTATAATGATAATTGTATACCAATGAAAGTTTTCAATAAAATTTACTTCTTTATTAGCAATATAAAACTTTGCATTCTCGTGGCCAAGATATATGTTGTTATCGCTTCTTAACTTGATATTCATTGTATTTAGAATTTCGTTTACTAATTACAATCTGCATCCGATATTATTGGGTATTGATTAATGTGATTGGCATTGAAAATTTGTAAGTGATAGAAAATCTGAGAAAATGTAAGGTATGGCTATAATTCTTCACTATCATAAATTCAGTTTGCATGTCAAAATAATGATTATAGTTGTCATCGTATTTATACTATGTATATAACCAATGCAATGATAATGTATAATTTTATTATAAAGATTCTAAAAATATTTTGAAATTAAAAATGTCAAAACTGAAGATACTCAGAAAGCTGAAAAATTAGCTATGATGTATATAACCTTAATGTCTGCATAACCTCTTCATAATCTCGAAGTTTGAGTAATAAATTGCATCGATATTGCATTTTAAATGAATGGATATTGCAATAAAATATTATAAAAAATCATACGGAAACAAGTGATCAAAACTTATCTATATATATATATATATATATATATATTTTTTTATGATGGAATAATACCAGTTGAGGTTCTAAGGATCTATATAGAAATGTTTTGTAATCAAGTAATTCTAAAACAAATTGAATAGTTATACATGTTTTTGTTACAAATTAATAAATTTTATCATAATTCATTAAAATATTTAAGTAAAACAATATAAAAAAGTTTTATGTAAATTGTTACATTGTTGTATTAACTTAATATTGAATCGAAGTAATGAACCAGCAAAATTTATTTAAATATTACCATCAAATTATTTATGATAACTATAGTAAAGATAATAACGTTTTAAGTAAATTATTACAAAATCATAAAATAACACAATTTGCAAATACTGCGATAAATTATTTTAATAAAATAGTTAACAAATAATAATAATAATAATAATAATAATAATAATAATAATAATAATAAAAATAATAATAATCATAAATTTTAATAATTTGACAGATAAAAAATTAGTTCTGATACTAGATGCTAACTAAATATTAACAAAATATTTTAATGGGGATACATAACTTGAGTACTTAATGTAATGTTCAGATGGATGAATAAGGTTTTGTTTATCATATACGATTCTAAAATAAAATCTAAGGTAATTTATTAATGAATGTTTAATAAATGTTTAGTAAAATATAAAATTTTGTTATTCATTGATATTCACGATAAAATATCCATGGCAATGTTGATATTTTGTTAATGAAAATATGGTCATACAATTTGATATATATATATAGAAGTTTTTATATCTAAACATATATATATATATAGAAGTTGACTAAGCCTGTATGACTTCCAATTTGGTAACAAATACTCAATTATATAATTAATATTAGTAAAATTATTAAGAACTTACGAAATGGCTATGTATTAACTAATATACATATATATGATTCGCTCAATGTTGTATGATCAAATTGTATGACCATGTTGTATGATCAAATTGTATAAATTGAATATTTTGAATAAATTTGTATTGATAAATGTATCGATACAAAGTTGACATATATGCACATACAAGGTTGACACAACTGCATTCACATGATATAACATTCACACATCTATCAATCAAAATCATGCATTTGGGTCGCAGATGAGTAATAAAATCAATCAAATAACAAAAATGAGCAAATCACATATAAAACACGATAATTATACATTGAGGTTATCAATTTTAATCAATGTGAGGTATTTATCACATATAAAATCTAACCTATTTAATACAATTTAACAGTCTTAATATGTTTGTTATGAAAACATGGGTATATTTGGGGTACTTCATTGAAATATATCACTCACTGTTGAGAATTATTTTACGTTAGACATAAACCATCAAAACATTTATTTTAGAATTATTGGAAGTTGAACTTTGTTTTATAAAACTGTCGTAACTTTTATCAAATTCAATTGGTAAAACAGAAAAAATATTTTTACTACATTACATATATACAAAATGATATTCTTCAATAATTATACCACAACTTTCACATTTACGAGTAGTGGTTTTGAAACAAGAAAAACAAATAATTATATGTCCACAAGGTAAATATATGATGAATGCTTTGTTAACCTGAGAAATTGATCATGTCAGAAAATCTTTTCTTGCATCGGACAGTTTTTCGAATTTTTATATTTCTATTTTATCGACATTATCATCAATAATTTCATCAGTGATTTGTTGAATCCAAACAAGTCTACAAAACATTCAACTAATTCATGTTTAAAGGATTTATTTCAATTTTGCTAGAAATATATCATCAAATTTTGATGCCAAAAGCCTACCAATTATTAAAATGGTCTGACCCCCATATAACACCTAATTTAAATGGTTAGTTTATTTAATAAATATCAAACCAAACTTCTGTATCCTTTATCACCATTTATGAAAATAAAATCTAAGGTAATTTATTAATGAATGTTTAATAAATGTTTAGTAAAATATAAAATTTTGTTATTCATTGATATTCACGATAAAATATCCATGGCAATGTTGATATTTTGTTAATGAAAATATGGTCATACAATTTGATCATACAACATGGTCATACAATTTGATCATACAACATTGAGCGAATCATATATATGTATATTAGTTAATACATAGCCATTTCGTAAGTTCTTAATAATTTTACTAATATTAATTATATAATTGAGTATTTGTTACCAAATTGGAAGTCATACAGGCTTAGTCAACTTCTATATATATATATATGTTTAGATATAAAAACTTCTATATATATATATCAAATTGTATGACCATATTTTCATTAACAAAATATCAACATTGCCATGGATATTTTATCGTGAATATCAATGAATAACAAAATTTTATATTTTACTAAACATTTATTAAACATTCATTAATAAATTACCTTAGATTTTATTTTAGAATCGTATATGATAAACAAAACCTTATTCATCCATCTGAACATTACATTAAGTACTCAAGTTATGTATCCCCATTAAAATATTTTGTTAATATTTAGTTAGCATCTAGTATCAGAACTAATTTTTTATCTGTCAAATTATTAAAATTTATGATTATTATTATTTTTATTATTATTATTATTATTATTATTATTATTATTATTATTATTATTTGTTAACTATTTTATTAAAATAATTTATCGCAGTATTTGCAAATTGTGTTATTTTATGATTTTGTAATAATTTACTTAAAACGTTATTATCTTTACTATAGTTATCATAAATAATTTGATGGTAATATTTAAATAAATTTTGCTGGTTCATTACTTCGATTCAATATTAAGTTAATACAACAATGTAACAATTTACATAAAACTTTTTTATATTGTTTTACTTAAATATTTTAATGAATTATGATAAAATTTATTAATTTGTAACAAAAACATGTATAACTATTCAATTTGTTTTAGAATTACTTGATTACAAAACATTTCTATATAGATCCTTAGAACCTCAACTGGTATTATTCCATCATAAAAAAATATATATATATATATATATATATATAGATAAGTTTTGATCACTTGTTTCCGTATGATTTTTTATAATATTTTATTGCAATATCCATTCATTTAAAATGCAATATCGATGCAATTTATTACTCAAACTTCGAGATTATGAAGAGGTTATGCAGACATTAAGGTTATATACATCATAGCTAATTTTTCAGCTTTCTGAGTATCTTCAGTTTTGACATTTTTAATTTCAAAATATTTTTAGAATCTTTATAATAAAATTATACATTATCATTGCATTGGTTATATACATAGTATAAATACGATGACAACTATAATCATTATTTTGACATGCAAACTGAATTTATGATAGTGAAGAATTATAGCCATACCTTACATTTTCTCAGATTTTCTATCACTTACAAATTTTCAATGCCAATCACATTAATCAATACCCAATAATATCGGATGCAGATTGTAATTAGTAAACGAAATTCTAAATACAATGAATATCAAGTTAAGAAGCGATAACAACATATATCTTGGCCACGAGAATGCAAAGTTTTATATTGCTAATAAAGAAGTAAATTTTATTGAAAACTTTCATTGGTATACAATTATCATTATACAAGGATAGAGGATCAATTCAGATGATGTCATGACTCCAATTTGGAAAGTCAATAGTGCTAGAATGTCATTTTAATAAATATTTTCATAAAATAACTGGGGTTTTATTGTGTAGATTGGTTTCCATATGCTTTTGTTTTTATTGATTCATTGGGTAAATTAGTTTTCTTTTTATTGATTTATTATGTGTTAACTCCCTCTTTACTCATATTGTACCTACCTGATAGC
Organism: Schmidtea mediterranea; assembly: GCA_022537955.1. Lineage (NCBI taxonomy): Eukaryota > Metazoa > Platyhelminthes > Tricladida > Dugesiidae > Schmidtea > Schmidtea mediterranea. Next base: position 211,761,214 of record CM039680.1, read on the forward strand.
CATCTGTTACTAATATACACATAGTGCATCAATTTACTCACTCAAATCACAATTAGATATTTACACATAAAATATATACTTTAAGTTAAAATTAGCTTATAAAATATATTTGAGTTCAAAATTTAAGTAAAAACTTTATAAATTAACTTAATATTATCATTAATTAGTTATGTTATCCACTTTTGATAATTTAATAGTAAACATTTTAATATTCTTCAATTATAAATTTTAGATCTTTAAATATAAATGTTGATAACACACATGATGACGAAATGCTTGATAATAAAATTATAATAGACGAAAATAATGTTAATGAAATGGTAATAATAATAAAAAGTTAAAGTATAATAATAATAATA